>OAMR01000006.1:3678027-3719385 GCA_900205405.1 Echinochloa crus-galli
ATGGGATATAAAAAGATTACTTACTATTAAACTAAAAATACGGAAAGTTACTTACTGTTGAAATATAAGTATAGAAAAGTTACCTACTGTGCAACTAAAAGTATTGGAAGTTACTTCCTTCTGTTGGAATTAAGCTATTTAACAGGTTTATCAGTACGCAAAATCTGTTCTTTTAGTGTGTATCCTAAAAAATCACCCACGCAGCCAGCTCCATAACACAACACACATGGTGGTTGCATGAGCTGCACATCACACAGCCACATGCTATATACTTGGGGTAGTAGCGTACCATAGGAGCACTACCCCCTAACTCATATTCAACATGATGACTGCACTAATTTACACAACATAAATAAACAAGATATATTTTGGACTGTATCTAGAAAATACTGGGAAATACATGAAAAGGTAAAATTGTGAAATTAAATCACTTTTCAAAAGATATGAGGCAACCTTATTTTCAAAGTAAGTAAAAGACCACATACAAAAAATGAAGCTTCATAAGATGCGTAAAAATAGTACCTGAGTGACGATTTTCTTCATTGGTATTATCTGGTTCCTTTTCATTGTCCAAGGCACCACATGGTTGTTCGATCAGTTCATGTATGCCATCTCCTTTGCTTTGAGAGTCTACGACATCATCTGACTTTTTACCTGCATGTGAAAAGGTTACAATAAGTCCTCCCTCATTAGCTATGCACATAATTAGGTAAGCAGTAAAAAAACTGCATAAAAAATGCAGCAGTTACATATCATGTGTTGGGAGAAAATAACAAAGTTACTTCATGTATTATAAGTTACTTCATATTCCAAATATATCTGTGGTTAGTTACTTCCTACAATGTGGAAATAGTCACAAGTTACTTCATCATCATGAAGGGACAAGATTACAACACAATGGCACTTGCCAGTTGTCAAAACTCAACATGCAAAATCCCTACCTCCACCTAAAACATTCCAGTCAGCACTCACAACAAAGTGCAGTAGCCACCCCTCATCCACCCCCAAAACCAAAGCTTACGGGACAAATACATCCAATCCAATCCACCAAAAACACAACTTATTAACCCATTTACCATTGTAGTTAAACATTAACAAAAAATGAACCTTTGTATTGGCAATAGGCAAGAGCTTGCTTTTCAAGTTACCATCTTGACTTTTACTGCTTGATTATTGTTGTTCCCCACTGTCATCAATGATCTAGGAAAATTTCAAAATGTCAGCAGGGTTCAACTTTTATAGCTCAATGCAAAAATACTAAAGCATGCATACCAAAAAGTTGAGGTGGATAATTAGCTATGCAGCAAAAAAAAATGCATCCAATCGGAGAAAAAAGCAGCATAGTTACATATTTAATAATGCAAAGCGAATGAAAAGTTACTTCATATAACATGTATATTAATCATAAGTTACTTTCTATACCATGTAAATTGATGAAGAGTTACTTCCTGTAATGTTAAAATAGTCACAAGTTATTTCCTTTGTCATGTTTAAAAATAGGGACAAGTTACTTTCAATCTCTTGGCAATTAATTGATAAGGCACTTCCTATGTTTTGAAATCAGGGACAAGTTACTTTGGGGCTGTTTGGATGGAACCCTGAGCTAAATTGCCTAGCTAGCAGGGCTGCTTGTGAGCTGACAGAGGTACATTTGGTTGGGGTCCTGAGATTTCTGCCTGCAATATGCTGCCTGTGCTAGCTGCCTGGTTGCCAGGCCGAGGAATTCGGTGGCCTGGCTCCTCTTCCTACTGCCTGAATATAATTGGGGAACATAAATCTCTCCCTCCTTATGTCCTATTCAACTGTGCCGTTAACTCAAACCCACTGCCAACGACAGAAGAAATTAATGGCCATGAGAGCATTTTATTGTTTATCCCTTCTATTTATAATTTTTTCTGTGTATTATATATAATTGAGTGAGCAATCTTTGTACCACGTTAGATTTTAAAAATCACGAGCAGCTTCGAAACCAGACCCTGCCTGCCCCTTCTATTTACCAGGCATGGTTCCAGGACTTCAACCAAATGCACTAGTGCCCTTAACATCTGTCTGACTAGGCAATTATGCAATCACTAGCAGGCAGCTCATAGGCAGGTGCAAAGCCCACACAATTCATCGAGGAGTCCAACCAAACAAGCCCTTTATGTCTCTTATACTTCTATAATAATTTACTTCTGGTTCAGTTCCAAATCAAGGGCAAGTTACTTCCTATCTCATGTAAACCAATGATTAGTTACTTCCTATGAGTTTGAAATTAGGAACAAGTTACTTCCTATATGATCATGAAAATAAATATACATGTCAGAACAATTGATGATAGCTGGAACTACGCACTATGATGTGAATGCCCCTATGTGCTACCAGTGACATCTAAAATAAATAAGTTGTTAAATCTAAATGCTGTGATGAGACCATGGCACCGGGATTTACATGGTCACAAAAAGCAAAACCAAAAAGATAAACTGGTGGGCCTTTTTCAGTCTCGTATTCAATAGGTGGACAAAACAATGCATCGATAGTAATTGGTTGAATAGCTCTAGGTGGTGAAAGGTAAAAAGATAATTGCTGTACAACTAGAAATGTGAACACTTACTTAATATTTATTGATGAACAAGAAGTATGATAAGTTACTTGAAAAGGCGGCACCATCAATGACACCAAGATAATTGGCTCCGAATTACCATGACTTGGCTGGTTTTGAATGTCTAAGGTAGCATGCAGATCACCAGAGTCATGTTGCTGCTGCATGTACGATAGAAAAAAAAAGATAGTTAGATAGAAAAACCATTCTCATCTGCTAGAACCAATCAATAAAAATAAATGGATGATATAATAAATGAGATGAAACATATAAAAGATAAAATGACTTTCACAAGCATCACTGGAGAGCCATGGTTGTTGTCTTGCTGCAATGTGAAAGAAGAAAATGTTACAACAACTAGATCAAACTAGGTTATAAGGTCAGAACCATGAAAAGTCAGAATATATGATAAGTAGTAAGAACAAACTTGAATGTTCCTGTTCACTATTTTCCTCTTTGGTGCATCACTACTAGTAGAAGTACCTTGATTTACTTTCTTCATTCTAGCTGCAATAGATCTAAGTTTGGCCTTCAGGTTATCAACCTTGATTAATGTTGGTAGAATGGTCTTCACCACTAACATACTTCATATTGCCATGTCATGTATAATTTTTAAAAACTACAAAGAAAAAACAAAGTAATATAACTGTCAGTGTAAGGTTAGTTGCTTCCTAAGGTACTTCCTGTGCCGGACCAAATATAAGTTGACCAGACAAACAAATAACCAGAAAAAAGGTCACACAGAGAGAAAATAGCAAAAATGACAATCTACCAGTCTAATAGGATTGGACTATCCAAAAAGTTACTTTACTAATTTCTATCAGTAAAAAGGACATGCCATATTCAAGTTATGTTAAACACAGGAAATTCATAGACATGAGTTACCCTATGCACATGAGAAAAAATCGTAGACATAAGTTATGCGACATAGAACAAAGTTTCAGTACAATAATATCTAAGGGCAACACAAATCTTAGTACCTTGAAGCCAGGGACAGATCGAAGACCTACCATGAGAGGCATGAACAACAAGACCGGGTGATGCATGAATAAAGATATAAAGTAAAAACCAAATGAGAAAAATCATGCATGCACATAGTTAGCCCTCTTACAGAAAAAAAATCCAACTACAGTGACACGTCACATAAGTTACTTCCTAAGCTGCATGTAAATTACCAACGGTTACTTTCTATCTCATGTAAAATACTGATTAGTTACTTTCTAAGTCACATAAGTAGTGACAAATTACTTCCTAACTCACATTAGAAAAGGAATAAGCTATGTCAACTTTAAACTATGATTAGCACATGATCAGAAATCACATAGCAATCGTATCTAGATATTCACAATTGCTGCATCCTTCATAGTTACTAGAGATTTAGCTTAGCACTCAGGCACAAATTCATTACAGATAGAAATACACCCCATATATCCAGTACAATGATGATGATGCTTTTATTTAGAAGGCCACTATATTTCTCTGGGCATAATGAAAGAAATTATTCACCCCAAACTGCTGACACATGAGAACAAAGAAGATTGTTGGGTAGGTTAGTTAGACTATACGTGTGGACTAGTCATTTAGTTGCTGCAGCCAATTGCTCCAATTAAGTAAAATTAATATAGTTTTATTTCACAGATACAGTCACAAACAAGTACTCCCTCCGTCCTGATATGATCTGCATATAACGAACGAACACAAAGACCAAGGAGCTGTTAATCGGACTCCCCCGGGCTCCCCTCCCACGGTAAAACTCTTCGTGTTCCTGCACGCATTGATCACGATCTCATCCCCGTTTAACGGCGCCATTTCACCATCCCTTCCAATTCAACCGCGTGCCGACTACTCCGCGCGCGCACTGCCTTCTCTCGCGCACGGTCTCTCGCTCCTTTACAAAATTAGCCCGCCATCTCCTCTTGTCTCTCCGTTTTTTCCCGTGCCATCGCCGCATTCTCGTGACTCCTTCCTCTCTTCTGAAATCTCAGGCAGTCAAGCGACATTCCAAATTGTCCGTGGAGATCAAAAATCAAAGTTTCATGGACGCGCCAACATCGATCAAAATTGAAATTTCAGGAAGCCCGCCTCCTTTCATCCCTTCTGTGATCCCTGCTCGGCCTATATATATCCTGCCATAGACGCCAAGCTCCTGAGTTCACCTCTGTCATCAGTTCTCCTATCCATGGCGCCCCTACCAGCAGCCTCATAGGATCCCTTGGAGTGCTCTCCATACCACTTAGGAAACATGACAGGCAACATGAGTTTGCTCACCTTGCTAATGTCCTCGTCGGCCTCAAAGATGCTCACCTCTGTTGAGGCGAGTTGGAGTAGGGTGACAGCAACATCGGCTTCATCGGCGACAGCATCTGCAACTGGCGAATCCGGCACCTCTGTCTCGCCGGCCATGGAGTCGAGTACGTACCGGACGTCTGCAGAATCATCTACGAGGTCGTCGACGGCGACGGCGACACTTTCCTCCATGGCATCTCCGTTTTGGTCCTCTTCTTCATTGCTGGAGTTGGGCGCCCAGTTGACACCACGAAGCAGCCCCTAACCTATACAATCACAAGGATGGAGGTGCAACTGATTGCATAGATCGAACAACAACAGCTTAAGATACTTTAAATATACAGCAAAATCACTCAAATCTACAGTGAGTGGTACAATAAGAAACTGTGACCAAAATTATAGGAATATTTGCCTAGCTAGTTGTTGGACTACTCAGTTAGCATTGATGTTGATTGAATTCGACGAATTAGCAAAACATAGACCACTTGATGACATGAATTGCAAACCCTAGCGAAGTCAGCCAACAAATCTAGGCGAACGGGATCGAAATAGCATATGAAATCAATAGCCACAAATAGATCTGTACGAATACAATAATGAACAAAGCCATGAGTGGGTCTTTCAGCTACCTCGATCTGTGAACTTCTTCGTGGATCCTTGCCCAAATCGATGCGTTGCTATGGAAGCAGATCTCTACCCCGGCCAGGTGGTCGACGGCGCCGTCGAGACGAGCCCTTGAGGTGAGGTACCCGAGCTCGCAATGGCTCGGAGCTGCGCCGCCTCCGCTCGGTGTAGAACGCGAGACGTACGACGAGCCGCGCTGCACTCGCCGTGATGCCTCCTGTCTCTTATACACATCTAGACCCCTCGTCGTAGTGGCACCTCCGCTTGCAGGGGCCTCCCGCGCGCACCTCCGCCCAACGCCGGGCGCGTCGCCTCCCCCCGGGCGCGTCGCCTCCTCCGTGTCGAGAAGCACGAGAGGAATGGAAGAGATGGATGAAGATGCGAAATGGATGTAAGGGCTACTCAGATTCAATTCCTGACATGTGGGCCTCCTGGTGGAACTCAAGGGACTGGCATGGACGCACGTCGGATGGAGAAAGAACGGTGATTAGCGGGGTCTCGGGATAACTCTAAAAGGAGAGCCCTCTCCCGATAGATTTTAGGAAAAAAAACAGCTCCTTGCTTTTCTTTTCGGCTAGCTCCTTGCTTTTCGGGCCGAAACCACAGCTCTTGCCGGCGCAGTCTGTCCGCGGAGCAGTTGCTGACTTGCTGAATTCTGCTACGACTACGAGTTTGCAGAGGTACTCCGGTACTCCTAACAGCTATGAACTTTTCTTATCTCTCATGAAGACACGTCATCACCTCCCACTAAAATACACTAAAAATCCATTAAAATATATTAATTGATATTTCTCTCATATATACATCATCTTGAATTCTCAAACATGAATTGATTTTTTACCTCACTTGCATAGTTAGTTGACATTGTAATACAAATACAAGTATGATTCATTGTTTATCGAAAAAATTTCAAATCCCGCAGCAACGCGCGGGGAATTGCCTAGTCTATATATGTTGTAGTACGTCGAAAAACTAAATGAGCCTCAGTGCTAAGTGCTGGTGCACCCTATTCACTTTGTATTTGTTCTAAGTTAAACATGTCAAACAATTTTGAAAAAATATAACAATATCCAAATCGTTTTTATTAAATCCCATCATGGAATATACATACTTTGTTGATGAATTTAGATTATATGATTATTTTTATATAAGTCTGGTTAAATTTAGACTTATTTGGCATAGACCAAAATCAAATTGAATATTTAAATAATTAAATTGAAACGGAGGAAGTAGTCCTAGTAGATTGTACGTGCATGTAAATCAGATGGAGGCGCCGTACTCAGACGGAAACGAATACACATGGGCTTGGGCCACACGCATCGCTCTCGGCTGGCTTCAACTCTTGCCCGGTCGGTCTCTTTGGTGCCCGAGCCCGAGCCCGGCGGACTCAAGGACCCCCCCGGTTTGGGCAGGCGGGCACACGACACGAACACGAGTCGCGATCCAGCAACTGACGAAACATTATAGGCGATCCAGCAACTGACGAAACATTATAGGCGACTTCCAGTCAGCACGAAGCCCAGACCCAGAGCAAAGCACCGAACACCTCAGTCACCTGACGTGGCGGCCTGCTATTGGCTACGAAGGAGATCCACTAAGCCGCGATTGGCTGATGTGGAATTAAGTGCGTGGGTTCTGCAGCTACACTGCGTTTCCATAGACGCGCGTTGCGGGCACTCCCCGCCCGTAGGCCCCACCCCAGGTAGGGACACGTCCGAAGCCGCGACGTTGACTTTGACAAGTCGCGGCCACCCGCCGGCCGTTCGGAGTGACGACCGGGGAAGGGCAGGCACCAGGCAAGGCAGGCTGCTAATGGTCTGCTGCCATGCTCCACACTCCCACTCGGGTCCTCCCATGGTCCACACCAAACGCCCCCGAGTCCCCATGAAATCACGAGAATGCCACCAACTAATCTGCAGTAAATTTCCTTGACCAAGGCCAGAGTGCCATTATTGTGAATAAGACCAACATCCAGGGGCACTTCGACCCCTGCGCTCACTACAAATATTCCTTTTGGTCCAACAGCTTTGGCACGCTGCGGCAGCGAAGCTCCCTTCCCAGCTTCCTCTCCGGCGATGGGTACTCGCCGCGGCGGCGGCCTGCGCGGCCGCATCCTCGTCCTCTCGTCGCTGCTGCTCCTCGCGTCCGGCGAGGTCATCTTCGAAGAGCGCTTCGAAGGTATCGCGTACATGGCTCACTGGCTGCTCCTCTCTCCTCCCCGCTTCCCGATTGGTCCCAGCTTGCCCCGTGCCGTATGGTCTATGGATAGTTGGATGCTTCTATTTCTAGCTTGAGATTCGAGTTGCCGAATTGGTAGCGGCAGACACTGATTTGGGATGACTGCTGAAGTGCTGAGAGTACTGACGAATGATGGGCGTGCGCCACTTTTCCTTGTCACCCTTTTGTTTTGCGAGTATTATCTTAGTGCCCCTTTGGTTCCTGCCTTAGGCAAAACTGTGCTTCCGTTTTTGGTATGGCCCTGTTTTGATCGTTTGGAGGGGAAGGTGAGCTCAACTGAAGTGAAGGTGTTTAATTGAAAGTAGCCTAGCTCATGCTGAACTTGAGTGCTGCTATGCCATGGAGTGAAAACCGGATGACATGAGCTTGTTTTTGCAATTTAATAGGTTCCTTGTTATTCTAATTTAAGGTGTTTTACTATGTTTTTGCTGAATCACTCTATTCGGTTCGAATGTTTAGATGGTTGGGAGTCTCGGTGGGTGGAATCCGACTGGAAAAGGAGCGAAGGGAAAGCTGGTAGGTTCAGGCACACAGCGGGAAGATACTCTGCAGATCCTGATGACAAAGGTTTACTTTCCATCCCTCAGCACTTCTGTTTCAATGGACGATATATGCTGAACATTTCATCATAAAACATGCCATGCTTTCTCTGCGGCTTAGTTCCAGGAACCTGTTTGATCCCTGTGCTTTGTTTGGATTCCAGGAATACAGACAACAATCGATGCTAGACATTTTGCTATCTCGGCCAAGTTCCCTGAATTCAGTAACAAGAACCGGACACTGGTGCTCCAGTACTCCATTAAGTTTGAGCAGGATATCGAGTGTGGTGGTGGATATATTAAGCTTATGTCCGGTTATGTCAACCAGAAAAAATTTAGTGGGGACACTCCATACAGGTAAATTTCCATCTGGCTTTTGCCCCCATGGAATTTCCCGTTCTTTCAAAGATGTATTGACTCATGAGCTGGATATGTGCTTAGCATGTTCAAATGGTAATGTATGATGAATGCCACTCTACCTCACATGATATTGTTGTGTTTTATACATTAATGTAGACTTCACAGCTTGCAAATGAATAATCCTATCATTGCTTCAGAATTTAGTGCCTGAATATGAATCGCAGCCTCTATCTTTATGCAGTTATTCTTGTCTGCTATTGATGAGTGATGCCTGCTAACTTTTATAACTTTCTCTTGTGCAGCTTGATGTTTGGACCAGATATATGTGGTACTCAAACAAAGAAGCTCCATCTTATACTTTCATACCAAGGGCAGAACTACCCCATCAAGAAAGACCTAGAATGTGAGACGGACAAGTTAACACATGTGTATACTTTCATTCTTAGGCCTGATGCGTCTTATACCCTACTGGTTGATAACCGTGAAAGAGAATCTGGGAGCTTGTACACTGATTGGGACATCCTCCCTCCTCGTAAAATCAAGGATGTTCATGCCAGAAGGGTTGGTTATTGTCTTTATAATTAGGGCTATATTGTGCCCAGAATTTACAGCGTGATGAACTAATATTACCTAACATATACATCTTCACTGCAGCCTAAGGATTGGGATGACAGAGAATATATTGAGGATCCTAATGAAGTTAAACCAGAGGTTTGTGATTCGACAATTATATTCTGAATGATGCGTTATCACACATGTTGTGTAACATCTCATTGGTGTTGTCCAGGGCTATGATTCTATCCCAAAACAGATACCTGATCCAAAGGATAAAAAGGTATGCAAGTTCTAACATTAGTCAAACATAAAGAATGTGATATATTCAAGGAACAACCATGCAAAGAATTTTTTATAAATAGAAACAACAGAGTATGCCAGATATGTGATTTTTTTTTTCCTTCTAAACCAGCCTGCCACATGGGATGACGATGATGATGGCATATGGAAGCCCAGAATGGTATCAAATCCAGCCTACAAGGGACCATGGAAACGCAAGGTCTGATATCTTGTTTGGCAATCAGTCCTTGACACTTTCATCTATTTGTAGACTTCACATTTTCACATGCTCCTGCTTGCAGAGAATTAAGAATCCTAACTACCAGGGCAAATGGAAGACCCCATGGATTGATAATCCAGGTATGCAGTAAATTATTTAATACCACCATGCACATTCAGAGTACTGTCCAATATTCAATTCAACGGCTGTTTTTGAATTGTACCGCACTTTTAAGATTTGAAGATCAAGTTTGACGCTATCAGCTGTACCTTTTTTTGCAGAGTTTGAGGACGATCCAGATCTTTATGTGCTGAAACCTTTGAAGTATGTTGGAATTGAAGTTTGGCAGGTAACATCTATAGTGTTTATTTTTTTAAAAAAAATGACTGATTTGTTAAAATTCTAGCTTCCTGCTGCCTTATGTTTTCTGAAGTGATGTAAGCATGATGCAGACTTGTATCTCAAACATATGCAGGTAAAAGCTGGTTCGGTTTTCGACAACATCCTGATTTGCGATGACCCTGATTATGCAAGAAAGGTTGTTGAGGAAACTGTGGTTGCAAATAGGGAGGTAACTGCAGATAAAACTTCACCAAATTGGCCCCTGCTATCTCCTGGGAACACCATCTCAGTTTTCTGTATTTTTGCAGGCTGAAAAGGAGGCTTTTGAAGAAGCTGAAAAGGAGAGGAAAGCTAGAGAAGTAAGAGTTAGAACGAAGCGCTGGATTTATGAATTATGAATGATCTATCTTTAATGTCCTCGAATCAAAAGAATAGAAGCTGTTAAAGTGGCTAAATTATCTTCTAAACTGTTTGTGCACAGGAAGCTCAACAAGGAAAGGATGAAGGAGGCCGTCGCCGAAGACGCAAAAGAGTATATTTTCTTCATCCTGTGGCATAGCCCATTTAGATTTTTTCTGTCTTTTCCATGAAGATCCTTATTATAAAAGCTTCATCTCTGGGTCGTTTCTCGAATTATCACCATACCATCAAGGCATCAATGCTTCTTAGGGTCATTTTACAGAAACAATACTTAAATAGACAAACATAGAAATGTGTTGTTTTGGAATGTTGTGTTTTGCATTATCACTGCTAGTGCTAGCTAGAGGCTTGTGCTCTGCTCATGTACTGGAGGTGCATATCATTGCCTAAAATATGATGCAGTAACACGTCCCAAATACATACATACATGGTGCACTAACTCTCCTTGCTTGCTTTTCCAGCATCCCCGGGATCACTGGGATGACTACCATGTAAGTCAAAATGCATCTTTTTTTTAACGGAAGAAATGCAGCTTGTGCAATTTATTATGAACTTCCTAATTGGATTATGACAAGTAGCTTATGTACTGTGCTGGTTTCATGTTCAGGATGAGCTGTGAAGTCCCCAAAAAGTTACACCATTGGAAGCATAATCTCAAGCTACGGTGGACAACTGGACATGGTGCAATGCTTTTCACTAATAATTGATTTGCCACGCCAAAACAACCTAAAATGTTCCATGCTATGCACCAAAAAAATATTAAATTTCTGGACTGAGATGAAATGGACAATACTGAAAATCATTCCTGCTTCCTGCACAACAGGAGGACTTTACAGCGAAAACTTGGCTTTGGCACTAGATTAGTGGGATGAGACTGTTGTGCATGTAATCTACGCGCTGGCAATGTGCTAGCTTTGTAATATCAAAACATTGTCTTCGTCAATATGAATAATGTAAGTTGACTATACGAATTATGATCCCAAGTTTTACTGCATATCAAGTCACACTGTATTTGCCAATATTAATAATGTAAGGTGACCATATGTCCATACGAAATTATGATGATCCCAAATTTTACTGCCTACCAAGTCAGTCGTACAAAGTGCTGTTGCTGAGGAACACTTGATATTCATATATAATTTTATATTAAAAAGGACACTAATGATATCCTTGGTTTATCAGCTTCGATGCATAAAAATGTACAGGTTGGTTTCAGGTTTTCAGGTCAGAAGCTACACGAAGCTCAAGAGTTTTCCTTTCCCTTTATGCACTACGTTTTTTTGTTACATCACCCGGCCGATGAGTAACTGGTTAGACATACATTTATATTTATGCTTACAACTAAATGATTGGTTCATTCGATGTAACAGCTTCAGAGTTCCAAAATACAGTGAGACAGAAGTGTAAAGGAAACATGGAATTGCACATGCCCTGCAAAACAATGCTGTCCTGTCATACAACCTACAGTGCATATAAACAGAAGGACAAGAACTGCACTGATAAATTCAGTGGGAAAACCTCACTTTACATGGTACCTAGCATAAAAGAATTCCTTTCTTTTCAAAATGAACATGATGCGTCTGGAAATCCAGATTAAGAATTCCTTTATACCAGTGATGACCAAAGACATCCGTGACACCAGAATTTCAAAACTGAATACATAGTACGGTGTCAACATGATAAAATTTCCATAACAAAAACAATATTTGTCAAACATTTCAGCATGTATATTATACAATGTCTGCAACTCTTCTTCCGGGCAGCACATCCATCTGCAGAGTTCTACCATTTCTGGTGGCAACCACACCAACAGAAGGCAATGAGGGGTCTGTCACTGGCTCGATCTCAATAAAACTCAACTCCAAAGACCCTGTACGCTTCAAGCTCAAGACGAATACAAGCGCAATCCAGCCAAGCATGGTGATAGCCCAGTAGTTATTCATCCCATGAATCAGACCCCAGGCAATTGAGTACCCAACAATGATCCCCGACAAGTGGCCAATGAAGCTAGCCTGCGGTACCATGATTGATGTGAATATCAGCGACTCGAATGGCGCAAAGCTGATCGGCAGCGACAGCACCCCGAAAATGTTCAGCTTCGACGACGGCTGCTTGGCAGCCAGAATTGTCATCCAGCCAAACACGACGCAGGAGTACCCAACCGCAGTGACCCTCCTGAAGTACTCCACCTTGAACCTCTGGATCATCATGTGGTAGAAGCCGAGGACCAGCAGCCCGGACAGCACGACGAGCACGAGCGTGTAGTGCAGGTAGTACTCGACGCCGAGCCCGATCTGGCCCAGCTGCTCGACGACGCCGAGGCTCCAGAGCGCGCTCATGTTGAACACCAGGTGCACCACGCTGATGTGCGAGAAGGCGGAGGTGATGATCCGCCAGTACTGCCCGCCGTCCACGGCGGCCTCGTAGCTCAGCCCGACGTCCCCGTACCCGATGCCCCGCTTCTGGATGAACCACCAGATCAGGGAGCAGATGCCGATGACGCTGCTGCTCGCCGGCTTCTCCAGTATCTCGTAGATCAGCGGCTTCCCCATTTTTCCAGCAGAAAGCTCCCTGAGAATTCGAGCCTAGGAATTCTGGCTCGGGGATTGACAGATCGGGAGCAAATGATCCAGCGATTCGCAGGACGCGTGGGGATTGGGGGTGGGGTGTTCAGTGATCGCGAGGGGAAATGGGCTCGAATTGGTGGCGGGAGGTGGGGATGGGTGATTTGAATTGAGAAATTTGATGGGTTTTGCGAGGGATCAGTGGCTATCACCTTGGAATTTCGGAGGGGATTCGAGCAGCTTCTCGACCGGGAGCGGCCGATGCCCTAGACTGTTCGAGCTGGGAATTTGGGGGTTCCGTTGCTTTGCTTCGGGAAAGAGGGAGGACGAGGGTGTGCGCTTTCCAATTAGTCCAGGACTAAGGTGCAAAATGATCACATTTCACGGTTTCTATCGAAGTTGTGACTTGTGTGTGTGTGTGTCGTTTGTTACTAATCTTGCATTTGCCGTAAGCACCCTAGATTCCCCTTAATTTTGTTTGGTTGCCGCTCGGAGTCCAGCTTCTGTTTCCTCTATTGGGCTGGACCGGACCGTCTTTCTGGGCCCATTGGACAAGTTCATGTTTGAATGCTTGCTTCTTCCACACCAAATTTATCTTCTTTTGTAGCCTCCTGCACATCCACCTTCAACTAGGAATCAACGGCTCGCAGCGTTTGCATGCAATGCAGGTACCCTGGAACTTGTTCTTCACTTCTTCACCGGCCTGACACGATCGATCTCCACCGGGAGAGATTTCCCATGGCGGCCTGACACGGATCTCCATCTCCGATCCTCCGAGGTCGTGCGAGCACTGAGGTCTTTCTCCTCCGGAGGGCCGCGCGCACGGCCACTGCGACGGAGGAGAAGCCCGCCCGCCCGCTGCTGGAGCGCCTCGGCGGCCGTGGCCGTGCCTGCCTGCGCTGGTGAAAAAACAGAATTCCCGGGGCTTCGGTTGCTTGGCAAACGCTGGGAGCCATTGGATGCTAGTTGGAGAGCGGATGTGCATGCTAATGTTCTGCCGTGATTTAAGGACTAAAGTTACTGGATCAGGCTCCGGTGCGGATATATATCCTCTCGATCATCCGTTTGATTCGGGAATGTGATACCGGCCTGGCGGCCTATATATATCTTTCTTCTCCCAACTCGGCTGCTCCACCTCCACCTCCACCTCGGATCCAAAAACCAAGGAAAAGGGGAAACCAGAAATAGAGAAGCGCACGGGAAGAAGCCTCGCCGCTCTCGCGTCGTCCCCGATTTCAGAAGTTCAGATCACATCAGGTGAGCGCGGGGGCTTTAGGGCTATTCATCACACCGCAAATCGGGTGGCGGGGTTTAGAGTTAATTAATTGGTTGGCGACCTGTGCCGAATTCCGGTGATCTTCATCTGTGGTGGACTGGTGCTGCCGTTGCGGTGCAGGATGACGGCGTCCATGTATCTCCCAGCCAGAAAGGGCGGGTTCAGCTACAACATGTGGAGAAGAAGGGCCTCAGCGCCCCGGCTTCGGGAAGACCGGGACCGCCATCGTCGGCCTCGTCTTTCAAGTGCAGCTCGCGTTCACCTGTTGGTATTTTTCGTTATTCTCGAATTAGTAGTTACTCGTGTATTGTGAATTTGATATACTAGTACTATTGTTTCTTAATGTTATGTTAGTATAGGTTTGGAAGTTATTTTTGGGGCACTGATCAGCGCTCGATCTCCTTATGCACATAGCCATATTGTGTTACGACGAGTTGGGAAACTATTCAGTGCAAAGCACCCGCCTTAGTGGAACTGTAGAAGCTTGTGTAGAGCACGCACGAGAGCACCAGTAGCTTCCTTACGTTCCTTCCTGCTCAAGCACACGACCATTAAATGCATCGCCAATTACCTCCACCTGTATGCTATGGTAGGCTGCGATGGTGTTGCCGAGAGTTATAATCTAGTGGCCGACGGGGAAAGCTTACTTTATTATCTATCGGCTCTAATGGCTGAGGGTTTCGTAGTGTCAAACATTGATTCATCGAGTGTATAACCGATTTCCCAACCAACCTTTACCGACCAAGAATGAAAGACGGCAGAGGATAAAGTAACATGTCACCGTCGGTCACTTCACAGTAACCCTCAGCAAAAGCTTCAACTCTTGTATGGAGCTCGTTCAGGGCCCCATGGCGTGCTGCACCGCGACCCCCGCGCGGTTGGAGACGACGGAGACGGGGGAGAGTTTGTCGATGGTGACACCAAGTAGCGTGCGGCGTCATCCTCGGGCACTTAAAAGATTAGCACCTCGCACCTCGGGGTGGTGTCTCAACTATCACACACATTTGGTTTTACACCCCGCTCAAAATTGCAAAACAATTATATCAACATCATCTGACTCCAATTGATCAACTTCAAGCTGCTCTTAATCGGAACATAACTTAATATATCTTAATTGGAATAAGGAAAATTTCTGGGCGCTTACATAATAAAGCATGACAATTGAGTGCAATGTCTTGGGTCACTTAGCTCTTTGTGATCATCAGCATCAAACTTAGGTTGGCTCACCTGCATGCCATGGGAATGAAGTTCATGGAACAAAGGGATGCCAATAATGTTAATGCCTGCCACGTAATTCATAAGATCACTTTGCGACATGACGCAATGTGAGCTTACGAGTTATATGTCGCGTATTAACAGTACAGACATCACTTTGGTCCATGAACTTCACACTGCCCATGGCATGAAAGTGAACCAGGCTAAGTTTCATGCTGCTAATCATGAGCGCAAAGTGGCCCAGGACATGGCTTTCAATTGTCCTACTTATTTATTATTTAAGTTAACATATCTAAAAAGAATTCCTTATTCCAATTAAGATGTAATGAGTTATGTTCTGGTTGAGAGGACTTGTGGATGATGCTGCCAACAGTGAGGTGTGTGCTTGTATCGGTGATTTTACAATCGGGCGGGTTGTAAAACTAAATATGTATGATAGTTATGCTTCTATCAGACTTGAGGTACCGCACGCCCTCTTTGGCACTCTTTGAGATAATGCAAGTGCAACAATTTTGATTAGTTAATTACTCCCTCCGTTCCAAATTATAAGTCGTTTTGGCAAATCTAGATTCATAGATAATAGTATGTATCTACATATATACTTATGTCTAGATACATACTACTAACTATGAATATTGAAATGCCAAAACGACCTATAAATTGGAACGGAGGGAGTACTGATTTGGCACTATTATTGCTTGGTGTTGCCTAGTACGTTTTTTTTCATAAATACATAGGCCTGTGCTCTGCCTGGCTAGGGCTCCTCCATGTAAACAAGTCCTTTATGCTAAAGGTGTTTCTGATGTTCACATATTTTCAAGTGATTGTGATGGTATGGTAGTTTCTTTGAGTTGTTACGGCTGCAATCGATTGTTAGGTTGATATATCTGAGGGAAAGGGTTACCCTTTGACTACATTAAGGGCGCTACAAAAATTATGACTGATGCCGTAGTTTCATAGCGCTAGTCATACCCGGCCCTTGAGAATTCGGGACAAAATGAAGCAGCGGTAACTATATATATCGAATCAACAAATATCCCGACGAACAATAATAATCATCTCTACTCGTACAAAAATACCTAAAAGGTAAGTACTATAGTACGTACATATATAAACAGAGGAAGAGAATAGGTGTAGCGGTAAGCGTCGATCAGAGATAAAGTATCATAGCGCCCGAGACCCAGCGAGCGAACGATCCACTCCACCGGTCGGTGGCTGGATCAGATCAAGCGGCGCTCCTCCATAGCCTGACCTCGAGAATAACCGAGGCGACGACGCAGACCGCGAGGAAGATGCCGTAGACGGCGGCGGCGCCGGCGGTCTCGTGCGCGATGGAGAGCCCGAGGAAGACGTTGGCGATGGCGCACACGACGGCGGCGCGGCCGACGTTGTGGTGGTACCAGTTCCAGTAGCGCCTCACCTTGGACGACTTGTCCGGCCGCGCCAGGAACGCCAGCACCTGCAGGCACCCGAACACGAGGATGGCGATGCCCAGCGCCTGGTGGCTGTCGGCGCCGGGGACGTCGTCGTTGAGCCTGAAGCCGGCGATGACCCCGACGGTGCCGAGCACGAACCCGACGCCCTGCACGGAGATGTGGGCGTAGAACCAGAAGGGGTCGCGGCGCTTGAAGTAGCGCGCCAGCGCGATGCCCACCGGCATGAGCACGCCCCACCCGATCCCGGCCATGGCGCCGTGCCACTTCTTCGCGTCGAACGCCGAGGACCCGCCGGCGGCGGACGCGACGCCGGTGGCGTAGTTGACGGCGGCGGAGGCGTAGCTGCTGTGGCGCACGAGGTAGTTGTTGGAGAGCTGCGCGCCGGAGGGGCCGACGGCGTAGATGAGGTACGGCGCGGGGCGCGCCGCCGTGAACTGGAAGGCGAGGTAGAGGCGGGACGAGCTCGACACCAGGAGCGTGGTGCCGGAGACCAGCGCCAGGCTGCCCGTGTCCGGCGGGCAGCTCCCGGGGCTCGTGCCGCCCAGCTTGTACTGCTTCGCCACCCCGACGCCGCCGCTGGTGGTCCACCCGGCCACAGTACAGACATCACTTTGGTCCATGAACTTCACACTGCCCATGGCATGAAAGTGAACCAGGCTAAGTTTCATGCTGCTAATCATGAGCGCAAAGTGGCCCAGGACATGGCTTTCAATTGTCCTACTTATTTATTATTTAAGTTAACATATCTAAAAAGAATTCCTTATTCCAATTAAGATGTAATGAGTTATGTTCTGGTTGAGAGGACTTGTGGATGATGCTGCCAACAGTGAGGTGTGTGCTTGTATCGGTGATTTTACAATCGGGCGGGTTGTAAAACTAAATATGTATGATAGTTATGCTTCTATCAGACTTGAGGTACCGCACGCCCTCTTTGGCACTCTTTGAGATAATGCAAGTGCAACAATTTTGATTAGTTAATTACTCCCTCCGTTCCAAATTATAAGTCGTTTTGGCAAATCTAGATTCATAGATAATAGTATGTATCTACATATATACTTATGTCTAGATACATACTACTAACTATGAATATTGAAATGCCAAAACGACCTATAAATTGGAACGGAGGGAGTACTGATTTGGCACTATTATTGCTTGGTGTTGCCTAGTACGTTTTTTTTCATAAATACATAGGCCTGTGCTCTGCCTGGCTAGGGCTCCTCCATGTAAACAAGTCCTTTATGCTAAAGGTGTTTCTGATGTTCACATATTTTCAAGTGATTGTGATGGTATGGTAGTTTCTTTGAGTTGTTACGGCTGCAATCGATTGTTAGGTTGATATATCTGAGGGAAAGGGTTACCCTTTGACTACATTAAGGGCGCTACAAAAATTATGACTGATGCCGTAGTTTCATAGCGCTAGTCATACCCGGCCCTTGAGAATTCGGGACAAAATGAAGCAGCGGTAACTATATATATCGAATCAACAAATATCCCGACGAACAATAATAGTCATCTCTACTCGTACAAAAATACCTAAAAGGTACGCACTACGTTTATATATAAACATGAAGAGGATACGTGTAGTGGCGCGGTAAGCGGTGTACATCAATCGATCAGAGATAAAGTATCATAGCACCCGGCGAGCGAGCGATCCACTCCACCGGTGGCTGCATCTCAGATCAAGCGGCGCTCCTCCAGAGCCTGACCTCGAGAATGACCGAGGCGACGACGCAGACCGCGAGGAAGATGCCGTAGACGGCGCCGGCGCCGGCGCCCTCGTGCGCGATGGACAGCCCGAGGAAGACGTTGGCAATGGCGCACACCACGGCGGCGCGGCCGACGTTGTGGTGGTACCAGTTCCAGTACCGCCTCACCTTGGACCCCTTGTCCGGCCGCGCCAGGAACGCCAGCACCTGCAGGCACCCGAACACGAGGATGGCGATGCCGAGCGCCTGGTGGCTGTCGGCGCCGGGGATGTCGTCGTTGAGCCTGAACCCGGCGATGACCCCGACGGTGCCGAGCACGAACCCGACGCCCTGCACGGAGATGTGCGCGTAGAACCAGAAGGGGTCGCGCCGCTTGAAGTAGCGCGCCAGCGCGATGCCCACCGGCATGAGCACGCCCCACCCGATCCCGGCCATGGCGCCGTGCCACTTCTTCGCGTCGAACGCCGAGGACCCGCCGGCGGCGGACGCGACGCCGGTGGCGTAGTTGACGGCGGCGGAGGCGTAGCTGCTGTGGCGCACGAGGTAGTTGTTGGAGAGCTGCGCGCCGGAGGGGCCGACGGCGTAGATGAGGTACGGCGCGGGGCGCGCCGCCGTGAACTGGAAGGCGAGGTAGAGGCGGGAGGAGCTCGTCGCCAGGAGCGTGGTGCCGGCGACGAGCGCCAGGCTGCCGGTGTCCGGCGGGCAGCTCGAGGGGCTCGTGCCGCCCAGCTTGTACTGCTTCGCCACGCCGACGCCGCCGCTGGTGGTCCACCCGGCCACCGCGCTGCTGCCCACCATGGCGCCGTCCGGCGAGAACCCCACCGACACGTACCCGCCGCCGTCCGGCGCCGACAGCACGAAGCTCCACGTGTCCGTCCCGCTCTTCCCGTACTGCACGCAGCAATTAATCAGTGAGTGTTCTGGCCATGGACGACGTTGTTGTTGCACACGGGAATGGAAACATCAAGCTAGGATATGGATGTGTGATTGACGACGTACGCGCACGATGAAGCCTTGGAAGGAGGCGTCGAAGCAGGTGAGGTTGGCGGTGGCGAAGGGGATGAGTTTGCTGACGGCGGTGAGGCCGTTGCCGGAGTTGCACGAGTCGGCCGTCTGGGACCTCGCGACGGAGATGCAGAGGCAGCATAGCAGCAGCACGAGCAGCCTCGCGCTGCTGATGCTGCAGGAAGAAGACGACCTCGGCTTCATTTTTTCTCCGTGTATCTGATCTCCGCCCTCTGCCTTTTGCGTTGCTGCTTCTTGCTGTGGGCCGCTGCAGCCTGCAGATTGATGGAAATAATGGAATGCCTTGCCCGGGCAGTGGTTTCCTGAACAAAACGGGAGGTGCAGATATATACTGAACCGTTTGATACGAAAATGGGACACCTGTCGAGATGCAAAGCATCCTTCGACGAAAATGCTTAGTAGAAAACGCGTGGCAGTTGAGCTTGGGGACGGTGCCAATTGGTGTAAACAAATTCTTCGATCTAGTAGTAGTTTTATTTCATGAAAACACTGTAATATATCGTTTACTGTTGAAAGACTAAATTGTTTCATTTATAAAACCGCAAACAATGAACAGCTCTGGTCGGCAGATTGGACGTACTGATCAGTTCATACTTTTTTAGAACGTACTGAGCGCGTATTACAATACCATGGTCTCAAGGAAATGAACATGATTCTAGTTTTATATGCGCATTCTCTCGGCAAACTTCAGTTTCAGGCAGGCAACATAGTCACACTATACCATGATTAAAAAAAAAGAACAAACCTGCACTACCCCTTTTATCCCCATCGATCTTCATGCTGGTACTAAAGATCAAGTTGCACGTCATTTGTTAAATTCGGACGTATAAGAGGAATGGGAAGGCAATAATGTTGCAGGTTGTTGCTTTGCCTGCATGTTCAGAAAGGCAAGGCCAGGCCACGTTTGTTCAGCTACCACACAACGCCAACGTGGAGTAAGATCGAGTCCGACGCCCCCCCGTGGAAGCCACACGCCTTGCTGTACAGACAGAGAAGCTCACAAGATACCGTACTAGTTTTCCCTGATTGATAAACTTGAGCCCCTAGAAGGTTCCAGCCCGTGCAATATTTAAACCCCCGTTTATCATTTGATTAGTGATGTAGCCTCTTCCCGAAGCCCGCCCTGTCCCCTTGACATATTCCTAAACTAGGTGGTGCGAGTGCGAGTGCGAGTGCGCAAGACTGCAAGGTGCTATCTGCTTTGGCAAGACAGCATATGATATAGTATTCCTTGGTGCGATCTGCCTGAAACACTCCCAAATTTACTATGTAAAAAGAAGATTCTCCATCACATCAAAATATCATAACATGCATGGAGTACTAAATATAGATGAAATAAAAAACTAATTGCACAGTTTTGTTATACTCTGCGAGACGAACATTTTAAGCCTAATTAATCAATTTTTGGACAATTTTTCATAAATACAAACGAAATGCTACAGTAGCGCAATGATTACGAAGTGACATCTTACTCCCAAATCCAACACCCTAATTCTAACGTCTAAACAAGGCCTGCCCGTGAATTCAGTCAGAAAGGTCCGCGACGACCACGGCCACAATGGCAGCGCGCGGCTCGTCGCCTCGAGAGGAGGAAGAAGCAAAGCACCTGTCCTGGCTGTGCCCTTGCCCTCATCACATCAGTCATCATCATGTGGCTTGCAAGGATTCTCCACTGGCTCTCACGACGCTTCGCCCACGCTTTGAATTAAAATCGCATCGGCGTGTGGAGGCCACGCGCCTTGCCGTCGGTCAGGTCAGATGAGACGACCGTGCTGGCCAATAATAGCTATCAGCTGAAAACCTTAGCGTGATCGCGTCTTCACCATGTGATGTGAGAGGGCCAACTGGCCAAGACATTCCACCGGAAAAGTGCTGCATGCTGAGCTTGATCGAGGGATTTGCGTCGCGGCTGCATACGAAGCATATATAGCGGGCGAGATCTTCTGAGAATTCTCAACTAGTCGCTCCTACAGCACAAAGCTTGTATTAGTCCTCAAGGCTCAATGCAAGCTCTTCAACTTACGTACACGCGATAAGTTCAGGTATGATCTTTACGCCTTTCAGGCCAGAGATCAACAGCGACGTTGGTTAAACTGCCAACTACCATATCCTAGTAAGATGCACACATGACACACCGAAAAGATGAGCGACGACTGAACCGAAACGGCGATTTTGATTGCTCGTGTGTGCCCGCAGGTCGCCACCAATGTATAGACAGGCACGGTTGGGCTATCACTGAAGAACCCAATCTGACTTTGCTGAAAAGCAGCAGCATACGCGTTGTATTGTATCTTTGAGCATTTGCGGGGCAGGTCTCAGCCGCTGATTTCACATGAACCGCCCACGGTTTTCACCCACTTGTCACTAATATATCAGTGCTACTGTGGAACATATGACGAAAAGAAAGTGTACGCGATAAAATGCACTCTGTGCTTTTCTTAAATTCGTAGGGGAAAATGCAGACATATAGATCATGAATATATAGTTTGGCGCACAAAATTTCATGGGAGATTCAACTGTTTGTCCTATCGTTTCTGTGAAGAGAAATTGTGAGTGTGAGTTGTGTATCTCAGCATGTAGTTAAATTCATGGGTGATTCAACTGTTTGTCTTATCGTTTCTGTAAAGAAAAAAAATTGTGAGTGATTTGTGTATCTCAGCTTGTAGTTTAAACCCAAGCTCACTCGAATATTTACTCTGATAAGTGGAGCACAAGACAATGAGACATGCTAGAGAAGTTATTGCGTATCTTTTGGGCTGCCAAGGTATTGATCAGCTTGTACATCCTTTTTACTTCGTTCAATTCATTTTTCAGAAGAAAAAATAATATGTGCAAATAATATTTGGTCTCTGTATCGATTGATCCATGTATACGTTCATTATTGCAGCGTTCTATCTGAAAAAAAACATGAGATTAAACAAGCGTTCAAAACATCCACTCACCATACTTTTTATCAAGGTTGCTATCTTCTTTCGGTCTGCCTGAAACACTGAACCTTGCCCGTGAATTCAGAAAGGTCCACGACGACTCCACCAAGAAGCAAAGTACTTGTCCTGGTTGTCCATGTGGCTTGTACTGATTGCCAACTCCTCGCCACGCTTTAGAGAAAAAATCGCATCGGCGTGTGGCGGCCACGCGCCTTTAGCTTGCCGCCGGTCAGACGACGACCGTGCCGGCCAATCGCCGCGATTTCACGGGTTGAGTGGCTAGACATTCCACCGGCCACCGGCAAGTGGTGGCGCCTGCAGCCTGCTGCCTCTGCACCGCATGTTGAGCGTAGAAGCTGGGATTCGCGGACGGTAAGAACCTGAAGTCGCGGCTGCTTGACGAAGCAAGCAGGAGAGAGATCGTAACGGCCCCGTGGAAATTCGCTGCAGGCTATCGCCGTATAAAAAGAAAAAAAAGGATTGCTTGGTTCTCTCCTCATGTTACGAGATAAGTTCACTAGGCCAGAGATCACAGCGACGCGTCGGTTAGAACAACTCCAACAGTTTCCCTTTTCTCTTTCCCTTTATTTTTACTATAGGTGAATCCCCTTTTATATTTTCAAGATATTGGGGAGAGATGCTCCAGCAGATCCTCTGTCTTCATTCCTCTTTTCCTTTATTTCTATCTTCACTTACATGTGGGTCCCATCTATCAGTGGATATTCCTCTCTCCCTCAGCCTTTCCTCTCCGGCACTGCAGGCTTGCACAACCTGGGCAAGGCAACGGCGCTTGGCGGGTTTGGGGCGGCAGGGGCGTGGCGCGGCGGGTGGCAGAGCAGCGCCGCGGCGGCGGCGCCCGGGGCAGCGGCGCTCGGCACAGGAGGGGCAGCGGCTCTCGGCTCCGCATCCTCTTCTTCGCCGCGGAGAGGAAGGGAGGTTTGGCGGCCACCGGGGGTGGCGGCGGCCTGGCCGGCCGCACCCAGGAGGCGACGGCGGCGCCCATCCTGCCACACCCGAGCTCGGCTCCTCCAGGTGCGGCGGTGGCCCGGCCGGCCGCACACAGGGGCGGCGTGGTACGGGCAGCGGCGGCGCCCGTCCAGCCGCGCCCGAGCTTGGCTCTACCGGTGGCGGCGGTGCCCGTCCGGCCGCGCCCGAGCTTAGATCAGCCAGCGGCGGCGGCGCCCGACCGGCCGTGCGTGGCTTCCCAAGAGCGGGGCGTCGGAGATAGACGGTGGATGGGCACGGGAGCCAAGGAGAGGAAGGAAAGGGGACGAGGAAAAGATGGTGTTGATTGAAAAAAGAAAGGGGAGAGGGGGTTGATAAAAGGGGATTGAGAAAAAATTATAGGGAAAGGAGAATAGAAAGGGGATTTGTTGGAGATAGATTTTTTCCTCTCAATCCCCTTTAACTAGAAATACAGAGAGAGGGGATTGTTATCGAGGAACTGTTGGGTTGCTATTATTGCCGAGACTTGCGTGCCAACTACCACCATATCCAAGAGTAAAGATGCACACACTGAAAAGGTGAGCGATGACAGAGCCGATCGACACGGCGATTTTGCTCGTGTGTGCCTGCAGGGCATGTCGCCACCAATGTGGTCTAGACAGACACGGTTGAGCTAGCACTAGCTGAGCGCTAAACCCAATCCGGCTTTTTTGCTGAAAAGCAGCAGGAGCAGGCGCGTCGAATCTTTGAGCATTTGCGGAGCAGGACTCAGGCACTCAGCCGCTGATTTCCCATGAATTTAACCGTGGTTTTCACCAACTTGCCACTAGAATAACACTGCTGCCACGTGTTGCGCACCGGGCTTGGCTAAACATGGTACTCGGTACGTTCTGAAGAAGAGAAAATGTAAGTATCAAAAAAAAGAAGAGAAAATGTACACAATTAAAAAAATACAGACATGCATGTCGATCATCAATAATTTGACACACAACATTTCATGGAAAAAACCAGCCATTTTCGTGGAGAAAAATGATAAATAATTTGTCTACCTCATATGTGGTTAGTTTTTTATTTAAAAAAGCATGTCAATTAACACGAGTTTCCATGACATACAACAATATTTTTTCCTAATTTTGAAAATGCACAAGTGTATTTTTAAAACAGGGTGTAGCTAAACCAAAGCTCACTCGGATCTTTTAGATGCCAAGTTATCGATCGTCTTATTACATCCTTCTTACTTCTCCATTTGATTAAGGAATGTCGTCAAATCGTCAACATTTCATTAATAAAAGAACAACGGAGCAATAAGTGGAGATTCATACCAAATTTAATCTTTTCCCCAAAGCAACAAAGCTAGCTACCATGGTGGGATGCAATCGAGGTAGCCTGCGAACCTACAGAAAGGCAAATGACGGTTATCCAATTCCAAGCAAGTTTTCTCTCTGATCCAAAATTTAATTGAATCTCACTAAATTTAAAACGTCTCACGATTGAATACATGTTGTGACTAAATTTTAGTTCCATCTCATAATTGTTTGGATACATAGGACTAAATTTTAGTTCCATCACATCAGATATAAAAATATTAATTAGAAGTATTAAATATAAATTAATTAAAAATCATTACATAAATGAGGACTAATTTATGAGATAAATCTATTAAACAATATAATGCTATAATAAATATATAATAATTATGTATTTAATTGGTTTTGTTAGGTTGGTCTTACGAAATAGCCATGATTTATATTACTTATATTACTGGTTTTATAATTAGTTTATATTTAATATTTATAATTACTATTTATTTACGCACTAAATTTTAGCCCCTAATCCACCCTAAGAATGACGCAGCATGCAGTATATACAAGTATGTCCATGAAACGAATGTCATATATCTATTAAATGTACAACGGAGTCTCACTACATAACAAATAATGTCACCAGATGAAACAATACACATCAATGCTAATCACAAACAAAGTGCCTCGCATATAGGGCAGCCATGATGAGAAATGGATCGCGACTGTCTATCTAGTACAGTACGTATCTACCGCGTGACGGATCAATGCCGGCGCCTCCACTCCTCGAGCACGAGGTAGACGACGGCGAAGACCCCGATGAAGATGCCATAGACGTAGCTCCACTCCTGCCTCTCCTTCGCCAGCGAGAGGCCGTAGAAGATGTTGGCGACGCCGAGAACAATGGCCACCCTGCCGACGTTGTGGTGGTACCAGTTCCAGTACCTCCTCGCCTTCGTCTCCTTCGCCGGCCTCGCCAGCAGCGCCAGCACCTGAAGGCAGGCGCCGACGAGCACGACGACGCCGATGGCCTTGTGGATGCCGACGGGGCCCTCGTCGTCGTCGAGCCTGAACCCGGCGACGACGGCGAGCACGCCGACCACGAACCCGAGGCCCTGCGCCACGACGTGCGCGTAGAACCAGAAGGGGTCGAAGCGCTTGAAGAAGCGCGCCAGCGCCACGCCGGCGGGGATCAGCAAGCCCCAGCTGACCACGGCGAGCACGCCGTGGCGGCGCTTCGAGGTCAGGAAGGCGCCGCCGCTGCCGGCGCCCGAGCTGGATGCTGAGCTCGGGGACGTGCGCCTCTCTCCCTTCCCATCGTCATCGCCACCGTTGCCGCTGCCTTCTCCTGAGTGCTTACCCTTACCCTTCTTCCCTTCGCCATCACCGTCGTCGTCATCGTCACCTGCGTATGTGATCCAATCCAATCCAACCACGCAAATGGATGAGAATGCCACTCAAGAATGAAGAAACAGATCGGCGCGTCGATAAAATCAAATCGTTTTGGCGTACAAGCAGGAAGCTCCACACGTTGCTCCCCGTCGACGCCTTGCCGAACTGCGCGCAAGCAAGAAGCCGCCGTGATGAGCGGCCGTGCTCGGAAGCTGAATAAAGTTAATCAATCCTACTAATGCTGATGAATGCTTACTCTTAGGATGAAGTCTTGAGATGTCCATGCTTGGAAGCAGCTGAGGCCGGTGGTGTTGAAGGGGATGAGGCTGCCGAGGCTGAGGACGTTGCTGCACGAGTCCGTCCCGCTCTGCGAGCTCACCGACGGCAGATACAAACTGACAACGAAGCAGAGAGCTATGAGGACCGGGAGAGGGCGCCGTAGCGTGCATTGTTGCTCCATGATTGATCTTGCGAGCTTCGTGGTGCCTGGAGACTTGGTGAGACGGTGAGATCTAGCAATGGAGCCCGAGTCGGAAACAATGGGCGCCGTGGCGTGCACAGCGAGGAATGATTTGTTTGCGAGGTGATGGCGCGTTTTAAATAAGGCGGGATAGCGCGTGTCCTGCCGTTGATAGAGCATTGTTTGGTGGAAGATTAGGAATGGGTTGGTGCGCATGTTGTACTAAAATATGTTGGCTTCTAGTTCTCATCTGGAAATTAAACTATGTTGGCTTCTAGTTGGTTTTATCTCTTGCAATTTCGTTGGTTCTCTTTAACATCTTTGTTTTCGAGGAAATTAATTTTGAGGCTTCATCTTGACTTCATTGCAAAATATATTTATTTTACACAAATTTCAAAATAAGTTAGCTCTCCAAATGGAAAACTACTTTTTTTAGCTAAACTGAAAATACATTGTCTGAAGCTTCGGGGTTGTTAAATCTCTTCGAAAGAAATATGGGAAATTTCAAAAAAAAAAAATCTCTTCCAAAGAAAAGCTTTGGGGGGCTAAAAATAAAAGCTCAAATGAGACCGAAAGCAATTGGGCTGCATAAAATCGACCCAAGCCTTCTACTTTTCTTGGGCTCTCCAAAAATGTTTCTTGGGCCGTTTGGGTCGGTAATAAGCTTCCACGTTTCCACTTTCTCCGGAACGACCCGACCCGACCCGAGATCACTTTCTCTTCCCATCCCTTCTGTTCTGCTCTCCACACGAACTCACCCTTCGGAGATACAGCGAATTGAAACACCTAACAGAGAAAGGAAGGAGAGAGAAAAAAAGGTTGGATAAATGTCATTGTAACTTTTCGGCTTCGGATAAACACCATTACAATCCGTCTGTTTGGAAATATATTATTACAGTTCACAGTTAGCTTAAGATGTGTCATTTATATGTATTTGATACTCTCGAACCCATGTAAAGGTTATGGTATTTGTATATGGACCAAATTACCCTTGTTACATCCTAATCTCCACTCACTGATGAGTGGGCCTCCAGTGCCATCCCTTTCCTCTCTCTCCTTTCTTTTTCAATCCATCCTTCATCCTTCCTGGCTCGCGCAGTCTGGCCTTCGTGCTGCACTGCTCCCGGCCGCTGGGGACCTTGGCGTCGTGCGGCGGACGTCGCCATCGGAGCAGGGGCCGATTCGAGCACGATGGAGAAGCTCGTGAAGACGATGGATGACCTAGTGGCGGAGCTAACACCGGAAGCGTGGTACACGGGCGAAGGGAAGCACCGGCTGTAGAAGCGAACATGTGCCCATCGCAGTGGATGCACGACGGCGGCGGTGGACTCCATGAGCGGGGCTGGGGCGGAGGGCGGCAGTGGCCCACGAATAGGGGGGAGTGTGGGGCGAAGTACGGTGGCGCGCAGTAGACATCTGGATTGGGGCCTGGAGGAGAGCGCGATCGAACTGGGCCGATGGGGTGCGGCAGGACGGCGGAGTGCGGCCGAGTTGGGGTCAGTGGAGTGCGGCGGCAGGGACGGCGGAGTGCGGCAGAGTGCAGCAGCAGCGGATGCGCGCGGGCGGCAAGGGCGGCGGAGTGCAGCGGCGAATGATGCGCGCGGCTGGGCTGGATTCGGGAAGAAAAGAACAAGGAAGGGGATGACATATTGGATCCATATGTAAAGAGTAGGAAATATAGATGCAACAGGGGCATTAATACGTACAAAATGGAACATCTCAAGCTAATCATGAATTGTATTATTCAAAAAAATCAAGAGTTTTATTTTTTCTTTTCTTTACAAATCAGCTTAAGCACGCCAGCGCCACGCCGGCGGGGATCAACACGCCCCAGCTGACCACCGCGAGCACGCCGTGGCGGCGCTTGGAGGTCAGGGAGGCGCCGCCGCTGGTGCTCGAGCTGGATGCTGAGCTCGGGGACGTTTTGCTCTCTCCCTTCCCCTTGTCATCGCCACCGTCGCCGCTGCCTTCTCCAGAGTGCTTACCCTTACCCTTCTTCCCTTCGCCATCACCGCCGTTGCCGTCATCGTCACCTGCGTATGTGATCCAATCCAATGCAACCGCGCAAATTGATGAGAATGCCACTCAAGAATCAAGAAACACATCGCGCGTCGATCGAAATCAAATCCTTTGGGCGTACGTACCGCCGCCGCCGGTAGCAGGGCTCCCGCCGCCGGTGGAGCCGCCGGGGAGGCTGATGGTGCCGGCCGCCATGTCCTGGTGCTGCGGGAGCAGGTTGTTGGAGCCCGGCAAGCCGCCGACGGCGTAGACGACGTCCGTGAGCGGCTGGCCGGAGAGCTGGAACGCGAGGTAGAGCCGTGACCCCTTGGACACGATGGTCGGCGCCGCCGCGCCATGCGCGAGCGTCAGCTTGCCCTGGTCCGGCGGGCACGAGCTGGAGCTCGTCCCGCCGAGGTAGTACTGCTTCGCCGAGCCCGCGCCGCCGGCGGACGACGACACCCACCCGGCCACCGCGCTGCTCCCCACCATCCGCCCCGTCGGCGAGAAGCCGATGGAGATGTAGCCGCCGTTGTCCGGCGCCGAAAGCAGGAAGCTCCACACGTTGCTCCCCGACGACGCCTTGCCGAACTGCGCGCGCAAGCAAGAAGCGGCCGGTGTCATGCACGAAATTAAAGCTCAAGCTGATCAATAATCCACTAATGGTGAATGCTTACTCTTAGGATGAAGTCTTGGGATTGCCATGCTTGGAAGCAGGTGAGGCCGGTGGTGTTGAACGGAATGAGGCTGCCGAAGCTGAGGCCGTTGCTGCACGAGTCCGCCCCGCTCTGCGAGCTCACCGACGGCAGATACAAAGTGACGAAGCAGAGAGCCACGAGGAATGCGAGAGGGCGTAGCGTGTCCATGATTGATTTTGCGAGCTTGTGCCTGGTGAGATGGTGAGATCTAGCGATGGAATGGAATGATTTGTTTGCGAGGTGATGGCGCGTTAACTTAAATAGGCGGATAGCGCGTGTCCCGCCGTTGCTAGAGCATTGTTTGGTTGAGATTAGGAATGGGTTGGTGCACATGTTGTACGTACTAAAATATGTTGGCTTCTAGTTCTCCTCTGGAAATTAAAATATGTTGGCTTCTGGTTGGTTTTGTTTCCTGCAATTTCGTTGGTTCTCTTTAACATTTTGTTTTGGAGGAAAATATTTTTCAGACTTCATCTTGACTTCATTGCAAAATATATTTCTTTTACACAAGTTTCAAAATAAGTTAGGTAGCCAAATGGAAAATTACATTTTTTTAGACAAACTTAAAAATACATTTGTCTGAAGCTTCGGGGTTGTAAATTTGTAATCTCTTGGAAAGAAATATCTCAAAAAAAATCTCTTCGAAAGAAAAGCTTTGGGGGGCTAAAACAAAAGCTCAAATCAGACCCAAACCAGTTGTACTGTTGGGCTGCATAAAATCGATCCAAGCCTTCTACTTTTATTGGGCTCTCCAGAAATATTTCTTGGGCTGTTTGGGCCGGTAATGAGCTTCCACGGCTCCACACCTTCTCCGGAACCATTCGACCCGACCCGACCCGACCCGAGATCGCTTTCTCTTCCCATCCCTTCTCTTCTCCACACGAACTCGCCCTCGGAGATAGAGCGAATCGAAACACCAGGCAGAAAAAGAAAGGAGGAAAAAAAATCATTCCCCCCGTTTCGTTCTCGGCCAGACCCCCGCCCGAATCGATGGAGATTAGGGCTCCGCCGACGAGCATGAGGCTCGCGCCGCCGCCGGCCTCCGCCAGCTTCCGCAGGACCGCCCTCAAGTCCTCCTTCCTCAGCAACAGCGGTGCGTTCTCCGAATTCGTGTCCTGTCCCGCATCCCCGTCGTACCAGTGCGCGCGAGTGGTTGCTGCATGAGGTTTTCTATTGCTAGTTCGATTAGCGTGCGCCGATGCTTATTTAGTGGTTTGGGGGCATGCTTGGTCGATAGCCACACTATGCAGTGATAAAGTTAAGATATGCTCGATGCTTTTTGTTGATTCAGTGCCAAGTGCTAGCAGTTAGATTGTGGAGCTCATTGCGTTTGATGCGCCCTATTGAGTACTGACGTCCTCTTCCATGACGGTGCTAAGTAGCTTGTTGCAGTGGCTCATTATGTGGTAGTTTAGTTAAGGTTGCAGTGTTAGGATGTAAAACCCAACTTGTTTGCACCATTATGAGAGTCTAAAACTACGATTTTCAGTTCAATTGGTTATGTTTAAACTTTTAAACACATCATTTCTAGATAAAAATGGTATCATGTTGTTTCTATGGTAGAACTAAACCAGTCCAAGAGATCTGTAAATGGCCCTGGTTATAGATGCAAAGTCAAGTACGTTTTGTCAAGTTACAGGTGCTGGGGAATGTTGATTCTAGATTTCTAGCTCTAATTATGTTTATCAGTGCTAGCGCTGTATGTACCATGCTTGAGGAACCCTGGTCTCCTTTTGTCTAGAGTTACCTGGAATATGCGATCCAGTAAACTTCAACACAGAAGTGGCTTCCAATTATCTTTCGTTGTGTGGGATGGTTGCTTGGTGAACCATTGTTTATGAAAACACCTTCCAGTCGATGTTCCATTGTTTTAGAAAATATATTTTTCTTTCTTCCGGTCAATGTTCTCAAGACACATGCTAATACAGATATTGGATGGCATGTTGTTGCATTACTGTTGATAATACCAGTTGCATACTAAAAAATCCTATGCTAGAGTATAAATAATATGGAGACATGCATGAGCCATGCTGACAACTTCTAATTTACCTTTCTTTCTCCACAGTTTCACTTAGAGCTGTGCACGTTCGACAATCGAAAGTCAACAGATTTAAGTGCAATGCCAACCTTTTGGATAGACTATCTAGGGTTGTCAAGGTGAGTGGTATTGTTTCCTTCACTGTGTCATCAAGAGATTTTTTTTTCTTTTGTTTACAATCAGCTAATAAAGCAATTGGCGCTCTGGTTTGTCTAGTCTTACGCAAATGCTGTTTTGAGTTCATTCGAAGACCCCGAGAAGATCCTAGATCAAGCGGTCCTTGAGATGAATGATGATTTAACAAAGATGCGTCAAGCCACTGCTCAGGTTTGTTGTGATAATAGCCAATCATAAACTTCATCATTGACAGCACATGCTCTTAATTTCGATTAGTTCCATAAAGCTGTCTTTTCAACTACTTTCTGTTCTATTGCCATCCCATTCTTGTTTACTAAAAAAAATTCAGATGCCTGCCTCTTATATTTGTTGGACTCTGATTCTATCCTACATGCTCTGTTGCATTTACCTGCTGACATGGATTGTGGTTTTGGAAGGTCTTGGCATCTCAAAAGCGGCTTGAGAACAAATACAAAGCTGCTGAACAAGCTTCTGATGATTGGTAATATTATGGTTAATTGCAAGCAAACATTGGGTTCTTCCATCTGGTTGCTTTACTGTAAATGATCTACATTTTTTCTGAAAAGTGCAGGTATCGGAGGGCTCAGCTTGCTCTTCAGAAGGGGGATGAGGATCTTGCCCGTGAAGCCCTTAAGCGGCGTAAATCATATGCTGTATGTATCTTGTAATTCTACAGTTTTGTGTCAGTGTCTGCCATTGTCATTGCCCTTGCCATACTGATTATCTGGGTGTTGTGCCATACTTAGCTTTTAATTGGCTTATTTGGGTGTTGTGCGGCACAAAGTGTTTTGCTGGCTGTTTATCGCTCTGCTTGGCAATACATGTGACATGTCTGCGATATATACCCTTACAAGTACCGTATATTAACATAACATATCAAATTCCTGATACACTTTCGTTATTATTGTGCTTAGGATAATGCGAGCTCCTTAAGGGCCCAGCTTGATCAGCAGAAGGGTGTTGTTGAAAATTTGATTTCAAATACCAAGGTGAGCTTATTAGTCTTTTCTGCCATCCTTATTATGTGTCAGTAGTCAGTACTAATTGATTGGATCAATGTGGCACACATGGTGAAAGGTGCTTATTGCACATTTTTTAACCACTAGCTAATCTTTACTGACGTGTGGAGTATGCCATCCTGCAGCTTCTTGAGAGCAAGATAGCAGAGGCCAAGCAGAAAAAGGATACCCTAAAAGCCCGTGCTCAATCAGCCAAGTATGCATTTATTGTTTGCTATTTATCGTTTTGTTCGTCTGCATTCTCGATGCACTGACATTTTCTCTCTCTCTCTCTTCAGGACGGCAACAAAAGTGAGTGAAATGTTGGGCAATGTAAATACAAGTAGCGCCCTTTCAGCATTTGAGAAAATGGAGGAAAAAGGTGTCATCTTAACTATACTTATTTTTCCTTGACTATTATTATTACTTGCCATGTTGCCTGTTTGCACTGTGGGTGTGCTGGCCCTGGTTTCTGTTGAGGCCAGAGATGTGCTGAGTCAAACGTCGGTTCAAACTGCAAGAGGTCAAGTAATGAAAATATTGTCAAGTAGTTAACATTAACACCCTGTCATGGCTGCTGATAGAGCATATCCAATACAAAGTTAAGGCTTCAATAACTTAGCAGCAAAAAAGTGTTTCCATAATATCAAATAGCCAAACTTCCTGCCCTCCGATGGGTGTGCTGCCGTCCATCACCACCACACACTCACGAACTATTATTGTCAATCTGTTAGCTGCCAAACATTCAAAGTGCACCATTTCAGCTAAATTTAAGGTAACGGTGTAAATTATTGTCAGTTACACTGTCAAAGCTCACCAAGATTACACATACATATGTAATTTTTTTGGCCCCTTGTCCAATCACTGATGCCTTTTGAACAGATTCTCATTTTCTATAGCAAGATCTTGATTTGTATATTCCAGAATCTGTCACTTTTGCATTTGAGATTTTACAACTATAGTCTTGGCAAAGTACAGCTATCTCATCTTCTTGGATTGCATGTGTTGACTTGTTAAGGTTATGCGCCTTCTCTTAAGGCATGGCATCTGCCACTACCTTTTCTTCCTGGCCAAGTTAATTTGCAATGACCAATGAGTGATGTTTCATGAGAAATCATTTGGATGTTTTGCTTCATAAAAATAATTGCACAATTGGTGCTGTCAGTTATGGCGATGGAGTCCCAAGCAGAGGCACTTGGTCAGTTAGCAACCGATGATCTAGAAGGAAAGGTAAAATTGGCTGTCATGAATTATTCATTATTAACTCTGCTGTGGTAATCATAATCGCATCTGATCATCATTATTTATTTGTACACAGTTTGCATTGCTGGAGACTTCATCTGTTGATGATGATCTTGCGCAAATGAAAAAAGAGCTATCTGGAAGTTCATTGGTACGTATTGTTATTGGGATGCTCAGATTATCAGTCATAACAAAATTTCAAGCAAATGTTCTATTTTCCATTTATTTTTGTCTGTTCTGTCATGCATGCAATAACAGAATGCAATATACTTTGATGTGTATGAGACATCGAATATTAAAAAGTTGTTGTCAGCTAACTTGTAAAACTTTTCTGCCCCTCTAAAAACTATTGTTTTTTCCTCATTCCAACTTGTACAATCTCAATAAAATCTGTATTAACTTTGGCCAGGCTCTACATGGTGAACTTCTGTCATGTTCATCATGCTGACATAGACATGTACTTGGTATAGCATATAATATTATTTTTTAACAAATACACACCCTGACATGTCCATTGCCTTACTTTTCACCGTCGGAACAAGTAATTTATTATCATGTAGCACTGACTTCTTTCTGTATGTATTTGGTTTTCCTTTTTCCTTCTCACAAGCAGAAAGGGGAGCTTCCTCCGGGTAGAACAGCAGCCAGCAACTCAAGTGCAGCACGCCCTTTCCCGGACCTAGAGATTGAAAGCGAGCTAAATGAGCTGCGGAGGAAGGCCAAAGAATATTAGACCACCACAGCCCTCGTCGATGCAGCAAGCCTGACGGATTTCATCACTGAAGAACCCCAGAAGATAGTATAGACCCAGATTGCTCCATTGCGCCTTTGAAACTCCAGCACACCCTGTTTGTTAAGAGTATGGAATCCTGCAGTACTCTCGGCATTTTTCCCTGCGAGTGACATTTGTACAGTTAGCCAAAATTTGATGTAAATCACAACTCGCCCTGGAGGCTGGAGCCTTTTTTTGCGTACCATATATATATGATCGAAATTCCACCCACTTGGTTTTGACCCCCTCGGTGTGGTAACATGTGTTCAGATTCAGACTTGGAGACTTGAAGAAATCTTCGGCTCGATCGAATTTTTCTTGCTGTGTCTGCCCGCGGGTCCAAGTCAGTACTTTGGTGCGACTAGTCCGTCGTTTATGTTATCCGATGGTTTCGGTGCCAAGACTGAAGGTTCAGTACAGTCGTGGCCGGAAGGTGTTCAGAAAATTCCGAGCTAACCCTGTCCATTGGTACGGGACGTTTGTGTTGAATCGTCCGGAATCGTACTTTTGGCAGGTCAAAATGCTGCGTCATAGTACATATGGACTTCAAAGGGTGCATGTTTTACTCCTGCTTCTTGTTCATACAGAATGTTGCCCTTCCACCAGTTGCAATCATCAATTAATTCTTAATAAACTTGTAATGTGAAGGTAATACTTCCAACCTTTTCGCCTGGCTGGTGGCTGGTCGCTGGTGCTGGTGCTGATTTATACTGAGAGAAAAATACTGGTGGCCGGTGCTGATTTGTGCTGAGAGAAAAATACTGCTGGCTGGCTGCTGATAAGCCAAGCTAACAGATCGGATCCCAGATGATGTTTTGCTTGCGTACGGTGCCACCCATCATGCCTATGCAACATACTATTGATTTCCTTGCGGAAGGGAAATGGCACGCCAACCTTTCATGGATCATATTATTATGAATTCAAAGTTATATTAAAGATTTAAGTACCTTGACAACTAAGAGTTCTATTTTGGTTATATGCACTTTAAAATAACTCAGGTGGATTTTTCTTTAACCGTAGGAATAGGAATGCACAACACTCAACTACTCGGGTGGAAATTAGCAGTAGAAGTCGGGAGGAAATTAACGAGGAATTAGGATTCGAGGGCCTCGGTTAGATTTATTAATTATCTAGGGTGAATGGAGGAATAGATAGGAACAAGAATGATTGCCCTCCCCAAACCCTCTCGCCGCCGACCCAAGATCCAGGTGAATCTCCGGCTCTCCTCCGATTTGATCGTGGCCGAATTGATCGAGAATATCAGACCGCACGGCCCCCGCCGCCTTCCATGAGATGTCCGAGGACAATGGCGACGTCCCAACCTTCGTCCTGCTCAACACCCGGAGCTACATCCCCGGCCGCCCCAACGCCACCACCGCCACGTCCAAGACGAGCACCGGCCTGCCCATCGAGGTGACCTTCTACTCCGCCCACCCGCCGGCCCTCTCCCACTTATCCGTCCACTGCCCTGGTCTCGAAGTGGATCCCAAGGATCTGTCCCTGGCGCCCAAGGTCATCAGCACAGACGCCGACCTCGTCCTCCTCCGCGTCCCCCGCGATCCCATGTCCAGGACGTTCCCGAGCCATAGCGACTACTTCGTCTACAAGGTGAGCCCTCAACAATCAAAGCTGGAATTGCTCCCCAACCCGTATCCGGATCGCTTAAACGACAACGAGACCGCCATACTGAGCTGCGGCGACGGCAAGTACGCTGTGCCTGCTCTCCGAATCAGGCCCCTCAGTGATTTCACCTTCATGCTGCACTTGTATCGATCTGGAACCGACGCCGGCGGCATGACAGGGAGTTGGACCTCCCAGCGGGTTTCAGTGGATGAGCCACTAAGAGACAGGGTGTGCCCGATTCCTGACTCAGCGCATAGGCTCATGTACCATCTGACAACGAAGGTGATCGTACTCGGGGGTGCTCAAGGTACAGTTGGCTGGGTTGATCTCTGGCGAGGCATACTCCTCTGCAACGTGCTGGAAGACAGGCCTAAGGTCCGCGACATGCCGCTGCCGCTGCCGGCCAAGGGCAACTGGAGAAAGTTCCTCAATGGTTGCCCGTCCTATTGCCGTGACATCGTTGTCAACCAGAGCAAAGAAACTATCAAGTACATCGAGATGGAAATCACTCAGCCAACTAAGGTGATCAATGCTGATTCTGATTCTGATGATGACTATTATGAATGGCTGGGCCGCCAAGAACGTCCGCAGTCATACTCCTTGGTCCCTGGTAGATGGAAGGCCACCACATGGAGCATGCCTATCCTGATCACATCCTGGCAGCGTCGACACACAATCCGTTCGGAGGACATCGACCTCCATGCTGACAACACAAAGAAGCATTATGAGCTGCTGCAAAAGCTCGTCAGCAGCGGCAACAACGAGGGCGACACAGAGGCAACATTGTCCCTGGGATGTCTTCGCATGGCTTACCCCACCATGGGCATAGCTGATGATGATGATGTGGTTTACTTGTTGTCTGAGGACACCAGCATGCAATCGGTGGAGATGGGAGTCGCTGTTGATGTGAGGGCAGGGACTCTGGAAGGAGTGGTGAAGCTTGATACCATTAGGGACATTGGCTTTATGCGCTGCTGTGTTGCCAGTGGGATCTCCAAACACCTCAAGAAGGCTACAGGTACTTTCACTGTTTCTCGCCCCTTGCTGCAATAATTCATCTGCGTGTCACTTATGCCATGTCATTTATGTTCTATGAGTTGAAAACAGAATTCAGGGCTGCACCTTGGTTGGGAAAAAATGGTGATTCTTTGTTGCATGTAGGTTTTGACTGTTGTACAAATGAGCTGTAAAACTTAGGTGTGAGTCTTATTTATTCGACTTATGGCGGTTTCAAAGAGTTAAGACTGCACATTTGGAGTATATCTGTATATGTTGGTTTAGTGAAACAGCAAAGCTTGTCTTTACCAATATAGGGGCAGCAGATGGACCTCCAGTAAATGATGGTTGCCCATTCCTAGCCAAATGGGTATCAGAACACCTTGTTAGGATCTGAAGGCCTGATCGTAATAGTTAGGATGGTCTGAATGACTACCAAACTAAAATTAACTTAGCAACTTAGTGCCGAACTTAGGACTAGGATGATGAGATTGATAATGACGATATGGTGCAATGGTAGAGTAGTAAATAAGCATCGTTCTGCTTGAGTTGATGACAAATCTTGGGGCTTCTTGTTGTAGTTGGAAAACAAAATTTTGTTGATTTGAATGCAGTGCGGTGGTTTTTGTTCAAGAAAACAGAAGTGTTGTACTAAAAAGTAAATACAATTTACCATCTCTCTTAGTTTGTTTTTTAGATAATGGATAATAAAATTATCCGGCCTTGACCAAAATGGCTACAACCTTAAAGTACAAATATGCAGCACATCCGTCTGCACGTTTACACACTTAACAAAACGTTACCCACAGCAAGAATTGATGAAAGCATTAGTTCGTAATTCTATTATTAAACCTCCATCCATGGTGGGCGAAGAAACGCATGGCCAACGTCTCCAACACGTTAGTTTGTTGCGTGGCTTATTAGAGGATATACATGTTCAACTAGATCCCAGTACAATATTGATTTTCTTTCATTTCGTCCTGTACAATGTCAATAAATTTTGCATTAACTGTTGTAAAGCTCGATCTACATGGTGATCGACTTCAGCTTAAAAAGTTGTGTCATGTTCATCATACTAACATAAATATGTACCTGGTAAAGCATACCATATTATTGTTGAACCGAACCCGCACAGTCATTGTCTGTTGCCTTACTTTTCACCGTGGGAACAAGTAATCTATAACCATGTAGCACCGACTTCTTTCTGTATGTATTTGGTTTTCCTTTTTCCTTCTCACGGGCATTTATCTGTGTCAGGTACAGAAAGGGAAGCTTCCTCCGGGTAGAACAGCAGTCAGCGACTCAAGTGCAGCGCGCCCTTTTCCAGACCTAGAGATTGAAAACGAGCTAAATGAGTTGCAGAGGGAGGCCAAAGAATATTAATTAGACCCCGGCCCCAAGCTCTCTTCGATGAAGCAGGCCTGACGGATTTCATCACTGATGAAGAGAACCCCAGAAGATAGTACAGCCCCAGATTGCTCCATTTCGCGTTTGAAACTCTCCAGTGCACCCTGTTTGTTAAGAGTATGGAAATGGAATCGTGCATAATTCTCAGCATTTTCCCCCTGCGAGTGACATTTGTACAGTTAGCCATAATTTGATGTAAATCACTACTCGCCCTAGAGCCTCTTTTGCATACCATATATATGATCGAAAGTCTGAAGTTTCCACCCTCGTGGTTTTGACCCCCTTTAATTTGTTGGTGTGGTTGTAACAACATGTGTTCAGACTTCAGACTTGAGAATTCCGAGCTAACTGTGTCCATTGGTACGGGACGTTCATGTAGAATCGTCCGGATTCGTACTTTTGGCAGGACAACAAACAAAGTGCTGCGTCATATATGGACTTGAAAGGGTGCATGCATGCTTTACTCCCGCGTCCTCGTTCATACAGAATGTTTTGCCCTTTCCACCAGTTGCACTTATCAAATACTAATTCTTATTAACAAACTTCTAATCTGAAGGCAAGACTTAATCCTTGCTTGCGTACAGTGCCACCACCCAGTTGCAGTTGCGTGTATACTTTGCACCGTGACTACCCATCTACTGCTACGAGAGTCTATACCACTGAAAAGGAATTAGAAAAAAGATGAGCAGGGGGTCGGTAAGCTCAACGCTGGCGTGTCAACCCACCCGTCCGCCTGTGAATTCAACCGCCTTGACTTTCCAACGCCGCATCTGCTCCACGCCCGTGCCGCGGACGCGAGTTGGAAACCTGAAGCTGGTTACAATTAGGACGCGCGTGCGTGCGTCCGTGTTTGACTTTGAGACGCCGGTCTCAAGCTCTCGGCCCCAACCGTGTCCACTGCACGTACAGCACCCAGCTTCAATTCGCTTCGGGTTCCCATCAGGGGAGGCTGAGGCGGCGCCGGCCGGGCGGTGCACCAACCTGGCCGGCCGCTGCACCTGAAATCCCCATGCCGCCCGTGAGAGGATCACCGAAAATTCGGGGCGGGCGGCCTTCGTGTCAGCACTCGCTCAGCAGGCGCGGCAAATCCTTGACCGTTTCTCCGGCCAGTGCTGGCCTGGCCATGGGGGAAGAAAAGAAAGAAAGAAAAAAAAAATCTGTTCTCATCAATTTCTCATCGTGGCCGGGTTGATTTCTTGACCGGTTCGTGATTCCCGGCAGCCAGCAGATCGGAGCAACTTAAAAACGGGTCAGCATTCCTGCACGAATTTTTCAACCTAGTTGCCTGCAAAGCGTAGACGTGGTTGCCGTGCAAGAAAAGAAAGAAAAACTTAGCCTGGCCGGCGACCCGGCACACATACCAGTTACCACGTACGTGCGTGCCCCCGGACCCAGAGTGGCACGGCACGCTCTATATAAACGCGCAGCCGCCTTGTCTTCCCGTATGTCCACAGCAGAGCCGAGCAGAGCGCGAGACACAACACTTTGTTCATCGTCGTGAAGGAGCCTGTGAGATACGTACGTGTACGTACAAGTACAGGAAGCAAGGCAGCAAGGCTCAAGAAGTCAAGAGCCGGAGGAGCTAGAGCCATGGGCCACCGTGCGTCGCTCGTCGCCGTCGTCGTCTTCCTCGCGGCGGTCGTGGCGCTGAGCCTGGCGGCGCGGTGCGCGGACGCGGTGAGGCCCGTGCCGCCGAGCCCGGCGGCGGGGGCGGGGGCGGGGTCGTCGGCGTACGAGGCGGTGGTGTCGGCGCTCATGGAGATGCTTCCGCAGGGCCCCAGCGGGGGAGGCGCTGGCCACTGATCGATGAGCTGATCGAGCCGGTGCGCGCGCGGTGGAGAGAGTAGCATCAGGTTTCACGAAAGGGTGGAACCTGATGCTCTTTAGTTAGAGACTAGACTGTAAGCCTGAATGAAAGGCTTAATTAGCTAGCGATTCTTCAAGTTCTTTGGTTTCTTTTCTTTTTTTTTTTCTTTCGACACCAATTTTTGCTTCAGTTCTTCGAACCTCCTCTGGTTCTGAAGAGATGTACATATATCATATACAGAGAAAAGAAAGCCACTTCTTGTTAATGCCACTCAGTTCTGTTCTAGATATGCCTAGCTGCTCTTGTGTATGGTTTCAACTTCTTTTTTTGGCTTGGTCTCAGCAGTTCAGTGGGCTGCATATGATGAATGAGAATTGTGGTATTAGGTAGGCCTGGACTTTGGCGACGGGTCGTAGTCCTCCAGTGGTGCTCCTGGCCAACTCATCACACTGAGTTCAGATAGTCGATAGTCCTCTCTCCAGCAGGATTACTGAAGAACCGTGACCAAACCCATTTCTCAACGACCAGATCAGGTGTAGGATTCTATTTCGCCGAACTTGGAGTAGGAATTTAGGATCTGTAGTGGTAGATAGATCGCCACTGGTAGTCTTTCTTTTTGACTTGTAGCCGTGGAAGACGCCGTGTCCGTCCCCAACCAAACTAAGATGATGCCGATGGGCACATGAGAAAAGCAAACATGTAATGCACAAGTCAAAGGCCATCCGCTTCGAACAAGTCGCAAGCCTCTCATCGCGTGCAGGGACTGAAAAAGTCATATGAAGAGCTGGCTCATCTGGTCATTGACTCGAGCTACCCCCGGAATGGTGGTGGTTAAAGAACAGGCTATGCGTATGCTACGAATTTCTAGGCACGAGTTCACGGCAATGACTTGGACGAACAATGCTTTGAAAACTCCAGGAGGGCACGGGAAAAAATCTGAGGCGTCTCT
>OAMR01000006.1:3719757-3771894 GCA_900205405.1 Echinochloa crus-galli
CCCGTGCCGCCGAGCCCCGCGGCTGGCGCGGGGTCGGCGGCGTACGAGGCGGTGGTGTCGGCGCTCATGGAGATGCTTCCGCAGGGCCCCAGCGGGGGAGGCGCTGGCCACTGATCGATGAGCTGATCGAGCCGGTGCGCGCGCGGTGGAGAGAGTAGCATCAGGTTTCACGAAAGGGTGGAACCTGATGCTCTTTAGTTAGAGACTAGACTGTAAGCCTGAATGAAAGGCTTAATTAGCTAGCGATTCTTCAAGTTCTTTGGTTTCTTTTCTTTTTTTTTTTCTTTCGACACCAATTTTTGCTTCAGTTCTTCGAACCTCCTCTGGTTCTGAAGAGATGTACATATATCATATACAGAGAAAAGAAAGCCACTTCTTGTTAATGCCACTCAGTTCTGTTCTAGATATGCCTAGCTGCTCTTGTGTATGGTTTCAACTTCTTTTTTTGGCTTGGTCTCAGCAGTTCAGTGGGCTGCATATGATGAATGAGAATTGTGGTATTAGGTAGGCCTGGACTTTGGCGACGGGTCGTAGTCCTCCAGTGGTGCTCCTGGCCAACTCATCACACTGAGTTCAGATAGTCGATAGTCCTCTCTCCAGCAGGATTACTGAAGAACCGTGACCAAACCCATTTCTCAACGACCAGATCAGGTGTAGGATTCTATTTCGCCGAACTTGGAGTAGGAATTTAGGATCTGTAGTGGTAGATAGATCGCCACTGGTAGTCTTTCTTTTTGACTTGTAGCCGTGGAAGACGCCGTGTCCGTCCCCAACCAAACTAAGATGATGCCGATGGGCACATGAGAAAAGCAAACATGTAATGCACAAGTCAAAGGCCATCCGCTTCGAACAAGTCGCAAGCCTCTCATCGCGTGCAGGGACTGAAAAAGTCATATGAAGAGCTGGCTCATCTGGTCATTGACTCGAGCTACCCCCGGAATGGTGGTGGTTAAAGAACAGGCTATGCGTATGCTACGAATTTCTAGGCACGAGTTCACGGCAATGACTTGGACGAACAATGCTTTGAAAACTCCAGGAGGGCACGGGAAAAAATCTGAGGCGTCTCTCAAACAAAGCGAAAGGAAAAGGCAGATGCTGCTAATGCGAATCGAGTTGCATAGGAGTAGCAGCAGGGTTGTTGATCATCCCCTCATCATCAGGAAGCCAAGGACATTGAGACTGAGAATGGCCATGGCACCTGCTGTTGCTGTCATTGTTACTCTAACCTGATGGTTTACACATCATGGTGAATTCCCTAGTAACAGGCTACAGCTCACAGTACAAATCCCGACTGCAGGGGCAGACCACGCAAACGCAAATACTATCATGCAGTTGAAATTGAAACCAGGATCAAACTCAAATGCAGTAAGATCATCCAACTGTGTCATCTCTATTCTATTCCCTACGCTTCTAATCTGATTAAGAAAAGCTGACGAAACTACAAAGGAACACGAGTCTCCATCTGTCCCATTTCATTTGATCACCACACACCACCTCCTCTCACAAATACTTTCATCCCATCCATTTTGTTTGGTCACCTAACATGCCAATTGCCAAGTACAAATGGAGCAATCTTACATGCTCCCAAAATCTCATGATCTAGCACACGCCTGCATCTATCCCTACAAAAGGAGACGGAGAAGGACCTACTGCCTGTGCTCAACAAGTGTGCCTGAATAGTTTAGCTGGTTTCCATTGCTGCGGCGTGGTACTTGTCCAAATCCGCGTCCAGATCTTCAGCAGAAACTTTCTCGCTGCCTCGACCTCCCCTTCCCCGTCCACGGTCTCCACGGCCTCGTCCACGGGCACCGAATCCACCTCTACCCCGAGGCCATCCTCCAGCACCACCTCTTACTGGCCTGCTGCAAAATTTCAGTAGCGATTTCTTAAAACTAGGGTGCGATAAAGCAACAACAACAACAACAACAACAACAACATAGCCTTTTGTCCCAAGCTAGTTGGGGTAGGCTAGAGGTGAAACCCAAAAGGTCAAAAAAAAACAGAAAAAGAGTTAGAGGAAAGCAGAAAAGAAAGCAAAGATCACGGCTCAGGCACACTAATAGTGATAAAATAGTATAAAGACTATTTTAATGTATCCTATCCCTTCTTGTGTGACCACAAAACCAACGCAACATACGCATCTCTGCTACACTCAGTTGTTGTATAAATTTATTCACATGACTTGCATGGCAATGCAATCTTAAATAAATTAGAAATCAGTAACTATGAACCGGCTCTGATTTCATCTCATGTTTGACAGATTTGACACACACTACAAAAGCACTCTGTATGTTGATGCTAACATTCAGAGCTCTAGCTTCCAGGAGATTCTCAAATGTCAACGAAAGTTTGGTATGAAAAAATGAGTAGTCATACCACTACTGATCTGACTATAGGTATTTACACCACATCAGGTCAGAAAAGAGATCTATTTTATTCTTTGCTCCGACGGGAGTTTCAATAAGAACACCCAAATTGTACTATCAGCAAGCTTGATACTGTAGCAACTATGCTGCAGAATTGAAATTCTAACAGCTACCTGTTTGAGGAAATGCTAGCTAAGCTAAAGGGTAATGACTGGAAAGCAGTTCTCCAAAGCAATGTTTTGCAGGTGCTATTTTGAGTGTTAAAATAGCAAAGAGAGAGAGTGGATGCTGCTGCTAACTAACCTTTTGTAAGGCACGTGAAAGTCTCTAGCTGGTGGGTTGAAGGTGAAGGGAGGCGATGGTGGCTGTGGCAGTGGCACCTTGAGATCTGTCCCAATGATCTCGATTTTCATAGGTTTGCCATCAAGCTGCACGTTGTTGTACCTCTTAAGAGCAGCCAGAGCATCAGACCTTCTCGAGAAGACGATCTCCGCAGTTCCCTGTCAAAGTTGAGTGGGCCACAATAATGAGCACCCGAACGCATGAACACAGGAAAGGAAACACACTTGGCAGGTGTAGAAGTAACCTTTGATCTCCCACTCCTGTCATAGTTAATGGAGTAACGCTTGAGATCGCCAACATCAGAAAAGAGTTCCTGCGCGTTTGGTGCAGCAGAGCAGATGCAGATGCAGCGTTAGGAATTGAATCAGCGTCAGATGTAACTAAACCCAGATTATATGAAAATAGAAGAAGGAAGAGGCCACCTTGATGTCGTCGTTGGTAACGCCGTAGTCGAGGTTGGAGATGTAGAGGCTGGTGGGCGTGTCGATGGCGGGCCTCATCATCGGCGGCTGGGCATACCCAGGATGCGCCATGGCGGGCGCGCGTGCCTGCGCCGGGATAGATTTAATTAGGGTTGAACAGCTAGTGGTTCCCGTCGGTGCGGAGGAATAATCATAGGCACGCGGGGTATAGGAGCATGAGCAGAAGCAGGGGGGAAGAGGGAGGTTGGACCTGTAAGAAGCCGCGGCGGTGGTGGTAGGGCGCCGAGGCGGCGCGGGCGTCGAAGCGGCGGCGGGGCGGCGCGGCTGCCGCCCCCCGGCCACGGGGGCGCGGCTGGCTGCTCTTGCTCTTGTTCTTGGAGATGAGGTCGTCCAGGGACATGTCGAGGGCGTCGGCCATCCTTGCCTCTCGCTGTCTCTCTCCTCTCGGAGGGCGGCGGGTGGCGGGTGGCGGCGGCGGCGGCGGGGGAGAAGGGCAGGAGACAGGAGAGGCGGAAGAGACGACGACAGGGAGACGACCAGACGAGACGAGACGCCTTTGTGATGGTTCGGGAAATGAGGTACGGCCCAGCAAATCGTTGGATGAGTTTGTGAGCCCAAGGCCCATTACAAGCACAAACTGCGGCCCAAATAAGAAAACAGGAAGGAGCCGCCTCAACTGGTGTCTGATGCAGAGGCAAGTTCAGTGTTCGGTGCCGCCAGTTTCAGAGATGACAGAAAGCTTCGCGTTGCCCTTGAGAGAGGGGGCGAGGAGCTGAAGGTAGCTTGCGTGTTAGCCATGGATCGTCTGCCGGAAGCTGAAGCAGTGAGAGGCCGACGGCCATTCCATTCATCGCGTCCCTCCGATCCTTTCTTCATGTGCGTGCTGTGCACATGCCACATGGAAACCCTGAACCTGCAAGCCTGTGTGCTACGTTCAGCTGCTCTGCTCACCTCGATTGGCCCAGCCTGGCGCGCACGACACCGACAGTTTCCGCAACAGTACTTGCGGGTACTGTTCAAACTCTGCAATTGGGATTCTGAAGAATCCTACTGTGCTCACCGACTGATCGACAGCTCTTGGAATAAGGTTTGGAGGAAGTCGGAGAGGCAAGTTCAGTCGAAACACAACCTGAAACGCCACGAAATCCTTGTAAACCTCACCGTTAGGTGAGATGAAACTTACCCGACGTCAGACGACGAGTTAGCTTGAACCGCATTAGCTGTACCTACGGCCGCTTCAGCTTTTACTGTGCTTCAGATAGTTTAAAAGCCACACATATCTGCATGTGGCATCTCAGTTATCATTTTCTTTATTAAAAAAAGGTACGCTTAAGGTTTACGTAGGAGTTGAAAACCACTTGGTACATTAAAGAAGATCACGCTCAAATTAAATTCAGCGAGTGGTTGCTCTTTCAGATAATTAATTTTCAGAAGCAAGCAGAAAGGTGCCTAATTTATGATTCGAAACTAGAAACGGGGGCAATGGACACAATAATGAGCACCCGAACGCATGAACACAGGAAAGGAAACACACTTGGCAGGTGTAGAAGTAACCTTTGATCTCCCACTCCTGTCATAGTTAATGGAGTAACGCTTGAGATCGCCAACATCAGAAAAGAGTTCCTGCGCGTTTGGTGCAGCAGAGCAGATGCAGATGCAGCGTTAGGAATTGAATCAGCGTCAGATGTAACTAAACCCAGATTATATGAAAATAGAAGAAGGAAGAGGCCACCTTGATGTCGTCGTTGGTAACGCCGTAGTCGAGGTTGGAGATGTAGAGGCTGGTGGGCGTGTCGATGGCGGGCCTCATCATCGGCGGCTGGGCATACCCAGGATGCGCCATGGCGGGCGCGCGTGCCTGCGCCGGGATAGATTTAATTAGGGTTGAACAGCTAGTGGTTCCCGTCGGTGCGGAGGAATAATCATAGGCACGCGGGGTATAGGAGCATGAGCAGAAGCAGGGGGGAAGAGGGAGGTTGGACCTGTAAGAAGCCGCGGCGGTGGTGGTAGGGCGCCGAGGCGGCGCGGGCGTCGAAGCGGCGGCGGGGCGGCGCGGCTGCCGCCCCCCGGCCACGGGGGCGCGGCTGGCTGCTCTTGCTCTTGTTCTTGGAGATGAGGTCGTCCAGGGACATGTCGAGGGCGTCGGCCATCCTTGCCTCTCGCTGTCTCTCTCCTCTCGGAGGGCGGCGGGTGGCGGGTGGCGGCGGCGGCGGCGGGGGAGAAGGGCAGGAGACAGGAGAGGCGGAAGAGACGACGACAGGGAGACGACCAGACGAGACGAGACGCCTTTGTGATGGTTCGGGAAATGAGGTACGGCCCAGCAAATCGTTGGATGAGTTTGTGAGCCCAAGGCCCATTACAAGCACAAACTGCGGCCCAAATAAGAAAACAGGAAGGAGCCGCCTCAACTGGTGTCTGATGCAGAGGCAAGTTCAGTGTTCGGTGCCGCCAGTTTCAGAGATGACAGAAAGCTTCGCGTTGCCCTTGAGAGAGGGGGCGAGGAGCTGAAGGTAGCTTGCGTGTTAGCCATGGATCGTCTGCCGGAAGCTGAAGCAGTGAGAGGCCGACGGCCATTCCATTCATCGCGTCCCTCCGATCCTTTCTTCATGTGCGTGCTGTGCACATGCCACATGGAAACCCTGAACCTGCAAGCCTGTGTGCTACGTTCAGCTGCTCTGCTCACCTCGATTGGCCCAGCCTGGCGCGCACGACACCGACAGTTTCCGCAACAGTACTTGCGGGTACTGTTCAAACTCTGCAATTGGGATTCTGAAGAATCCTACTGTGCTCACCGACTGATCGACAGCTCTTGGAATAAGGTTTGGAGGAAGTCGGAGAGGCAAGTTCAGTCGAAACACAACCTGAAACGCCACGAAATCCTTGTAAACCTCACCGTTAGGTGAGATGAAACTTACCCGACGTCAGACGACGAGTTAGCTTGAACCGCATTAGCTGTACCTACGGCCGCTTCAGCTTTTACTGTGCTTCAGATAGTTTAAAAGCCACACATATCTGCATGTGGCATCTCAGTTATCATTTTCTTTATTAAAAAAAGGTACGCTTAATTCTTTGCTCCGACGGGAGTTTCAATAAGAACACCCAAATTGTACTATCAGCAAGCTTGATACTGTAGCAACTATGCTGCAGAATTGAAATTCTAACAGCTACCTGTTTGAGGAAATGCTAGCTAAGCTAAAGGGTAATGACTGGAAAGCAGTTCTCCAAAGCAATGTTTTGCAGGTGCTATTTTGAGTGTTAAAATAGCAAAGAGAGAGAGTGGATGCTGCTGCTAACTAACCTTTTGTAAGGCACGTGAAAGTCTCTAGCTGGTGGGTTGAAGGTGAAGGGAGGCGATGGTGGCTGTGGCAGTGGCACCTTGAGATCTGTCCCAATGATCTCGATTTTCATAGGTTTGCCATCAAGCTGCACGTTGTTGTACCTCTTAAGAGCAGCCAGAGCATCAGACCTTCTCGAGAAGACGATCTCCGCAGTTCCCTGTCAAAGTTGAGTGGGCCACAATAATGAGCACCCGAACGCATGAACACAGGAAAGGAAACACACTTGGCAGGTGTAGAAGTAACCTTTGATCTCCCACTCCTGTCATAGTTAATGGAGTAACGCTTGAGATCGCCAACATCAGAAAAGAGTTCCTGCGCGTTTGGTGCAGCAGAGCAGATGCAGATGCAGCGTTAGGAATTGAATCAGCGTCAGATGTAACTAAACCCAGATTATATGAAAATAGAAGAAGGAAGAGGCCACCTTGATGTCGTCGTTGGTAACGCCGTAGTCGAGGTTGGAGATGTAGAGGCTGGTGGGCGTGTCGATGGCGGGCCTCATCATCGGCGGCTGGGCATACCCAGGATGCGCCATGGCGGGCGCGCGTGCCTGCGCCGGGATAGATTTAATTAGGGTTGAACAGCTAGTGGTTCCCGTCGGTGCGGAGGAATAATCATAGGCACGCGGGGTATAGGAGCATGAGCAGAAGCAGGGGGGAAGAGGGAGGTTGGACCTGTAAGAAGCCGCGGCGGTGGTGGTAGGGCGCCGAGGCGGCGCGGGCGTCGAAGCGGCGGCGGGGCGGCGCGGCTGCCGCCCCCCGGCCACGGGGGCGCGGCTGGCTGCTCTTGCTCTTGTTCTTGGAGATGAGGTCGTCCAGGGACATGTCGAGGGCGTCGGCCATCCTTGCCTCTCGCTGTCTCTCTCCTCTCGGAGGGCGGCGGGTGGCGGGTGGCGGCGGCGGCGGCGGGGGAGAAGGGCAGGAGACAGGAGAGGCGGAAGAGACGACGACAGGGAGACGACCAGACGAGACGAGACGCCTTTGTGATGGTTCGGGAAATGAGGTACGGCCCAGCAAATCGTTGGATGAGTTTGTGAGCCCAAGGCCCATTACAAGCACAAACTGCGGCCCAAATAAGAAAACAGGAAGGAGCCGCCTCAACTGGTGTCTGATGCAGAGGCAAGTTCAGTGTTCGGTGCCGCCAGTTTCAGAGATGACAGAAAGCTTCGCGTTGCCCTTGAGAGAGGGGGCGAGGAGCTGAAGGTAGCTTGCGTGTTAGCCATGGATCGTCTGCCGGAAGCTGAAGCAGTGAGAGGCCGACGGCCATTCCATTCATCGCGTCCCTCCGATCCTTTCTTCATGTGCGTGCTGTGCACATGCCACATGGAAACCCTGAACCTGCAAGCCTGTGTGCTACGTTCAGCTGCTCTGCTCACCTCGATTGGCCCAGCCTGGCGCGCACGACACCGACAGTTTCCGCAACAGTACTTGCGGGTACTGTTCAAACTCTGCAATTGGGATTCTGAAGAATCCTACTGTGCTCACCGACTGATCGACAGCTCTTGGAATAAGGTTTGGAGGAAGTCGGAGAGGCAAGTTCAGTCGAAACACAACCTGAAACGCCACGAAATCCTTGTAAACCTCACCGTTAGGTGAGATGAAACTTACCCGACGTCAGACGACGAGTTAGCTTGAACCGCATTAGCTGTACCTACGGCCGCTTCAGCTTTTACTGTGCTTCAGATAGTTTAAAAGCCACACATATCTGCATGTGGCATCTCAGTTATCATTTTCTTTATTAAAAAAAGGTACGCTTAAGGTTTACGTAGGAGTTGAAAACCACTTGGTACATTAAAGAAGATCACGCTCAAATTAAATTCAGCGAGTGGTTGCTCTTTCAGATAATTAATTTTCAGAAGCAAGCAGAAAGGTGCCTAGTTTATTATTCGAAACTAGAAACGGGGGCAATGGAATGGATGTATGCCCTAGAAGCAACGTCGGAGGTGACAGCTCCAACAGGCGCCAAATAGTTGCCGAGATGAGGACAGATTTGTCAATGAGGAGAGGGGCCATGGACGTGGCCTACATGTGTTGTTAGGAGCAACTCCCAGCACTAAGCCGCGCCCTGATTTCGACCAGGGACCCAACAGCTAGCTTGCTAAGGCCTCTCTAGCTTATGAGAGGCCGGAGAGATGTTTTAAGTTGGGATTTGATCTCTGGAGTACCTTGCAAGCAAGACTCCATTGTCAGTCTCCTCGGCACTTAAGCCACTCAATCCCATTCATTTCCCCTTCTTTTACAACACGTTCCACTCATGTATATTGCATATGGAGAGATGGATGGAGTAGATTACAGAAGTTGTTCTGCAATTTGGTTAGGTTTACTACTGTTACTGAAACAGTTATAGGAGCCAGTGGTAAAATGGTAAATCATCCGGGGTATTTTTTTAATTACCAATCTCTTTGTTCAAAATTGTTTGATGAGCCAATATTTTCTTTTATGTTCCCAAATTAATATTTTGAAACTTATTCACGGTTAATCTCTCCAAAGTCTGCGTGTATAGAAGTTTGCATTGGCTAGAATACTGGCCCACAGAAGATGCTTGCTGGTTGTTGATGGTAACTTCATTGACAAAATGCTGCTAATCAGGATGACAGTTGTAAGTGAATCATCATGCTGGTCCAGAGGATTCATCCTCAAGCAAGTGCGAGCAATGACATAGACATCAAGTTACCAGATGACTGGCTGCTATATAGGATACTGTAGCGTAGGTTAGTTACAGATAAGCTTCTGATTTAACCAACAACCAGCACGATCATGACAGCATCATTGCCCACGTTAAAAATCCACTGAACCATGAAAAATGAATAATCGGCATATATCATTTGTCGAAAAGTGTGTTGTTTTATTAATTTGAAGCTGAGTGTAATGCACAATAACAGCTGAACAGGGACTATTAGATGAAGGGGAGCACATCTATCTATCACCGGCCATGAATTAAACCTGAAGTTGAAAGTGCAGACTGATTTTCATAAACCAACCAGAAAACATTACCGAAAGAAATCCAGCAGGTACGTGTTCAGTATCTACTCATATTTCATCAGTGAAAGTGAAATATACCTGCTACTACAACCTGTCCTAACTTCTTGTAGACTCCCAAAATATACAGGATATTCTTTCAACCAATCAGGTTGCAGCCTTCCAGGTCTGTGTATAAACTGCACAAGGCATGTTGTACGACTACAAGTGTACATCACACATGGCATAAGGGTCCCAAAAGACATGTTTGAAGCACCACAAAGGCAAGGCAATGCAAAGCAAAACAGTGCCCCTCAAGTCCTCCCTGCAGTTGCAGTAAAACGCTGCCTTTTGAGGCTTGGCAATCAAGCAAGGTTGGTCGGGTGTCATCGAGTAGGGAAGTGGGCACTCCCATCCACCACCAATCCGCAAAAGAAATCTATAAGACGGGCCTCTCGCGGACTGCAGAGAGTTCGGAGGAAAAAGGCGATGGCGAGCTGTGGTCCGCCGATGCCTGCATGAACTGAACAACCGAAGGCTTGAGCGAGAATGGCTGCATAAATGTCGTGAGTTTGTGAGGATAGCAGGGAGAATTAGGGAATTATATTGTTGGGAGGGGTGCGTTGCAACTCTGCTGAAGTGTAAGTTAAATCGCGAGGAGGCTCTGCAATTGTAACACAAGGTATGCACCTGTGGCTGACACCCTTACCATTTTTCAGTTTTGATCCTAAGATGGTCCCTGTCGTGTTGCACTGTCAATATGAAAATCATGCTGCGTTTTCTGCATCTAAATAATTTTTCTAAGCATTTAAATTCAAGCATCAGACTAAACCATTGAACGTGGCCACATCTTGCTTTCATACAAAAGTTAACCTTCTGCCAAATGTTAGCAGTTGAAGTTCTCCTGAAAATCTTGAAAGGCGTAAGTACGTTGTCGAATATCATTCATATTCATCATCTATGTAGAGCTATTCTTCTGCTTTGAGGCCGCTTGTAGACTGTTAAGGCAGTAGAATTACTGGCAATGTCAGGTACTGTGAGGATGATTACCATATATTCGAAATTCATCTATTAGACAAGCTGCCGAGTTTCAAGTCATCTCTGTAAGTTTAGTAAAATTCTATAGCGCTTTACTTTGTACAACTTCAGACAAATGCCTTTCTGATTTGACACTAGCAGAGTTTTTTGTTCAAAAGAAAAGACAACAACATTTCATCAGAACAAAACATCCCCCTCACCCTTGTCGTTGTTAATATATAATCACAGAGACCTCTGTCACGAAGAAATGCTCAAGAACTGTAGCAAGGAGAAATGTTAAGGAGATGGGCAAGAAGGGAAGCTGGTTTACTGCACTCAAGAAGGCCTTTACCTCCAGCCCCAAGGAGAAGCCAACAAATGTACTAAGTTGCTACTCAATACCCCTGATGATTATATGAAATGCTTTTGCCAATGCTTTGGTTACACTTTAAAGCAAATTTGTCACCATGCACCGCAAGCTAACAACATAATGTGTCAGCACCACTCCCAATCCCAACTAACAAAGATCAAAGCAGCACAAAAAAGAGTGTCACTGTGGGCCGGGTATTGATGTGCTGACAGGTGAGATCGATCGATCGATCAATGGCGTGCAGGTGCATCAGCTGGTAGCGCAGTACCCGTCGGCGCACGGGCACGCGAGGGAGAAGAAGCGATGGGGCGGGTTCGCGCGGCCGCGGCCGCATGCGGAGGCGGCGTCGCCGGCGGCGGCGGGCGCGCTGATCAACATCCCGCTGTACCGCGAGCCGAGCAGCATCGAGAAGATCCTCGGCGACGCCGACATGGACCAGCAGCGCCAGTACTACGCCGCCACCAGGGCGCAGTACCAGATCGCGCCGGCCAGGCCCGCCGTCGCCGCTAGCGCCGCCGCGCCGCTGCCGCAGCCGGTGGCGACAGCGCGCGAGCGCGAGCGCGGCAGGGAGGAGAAGCCGGCCGCCGCCGTGGCCATCCAGGCCGCGTTCCGGGGCTACATGGCAAGTCCATTATTTCATTGCTTGCTTTAGCTCGCTGATCGCCACGCCTCGCCGTGGTCGATGCATGTGCGACGTCGCATCTAATCCCCGGTGATGTCGGTGGTGGCTGCAGGCGCGGCGGAACTACCGGTCGCTGCGGGGGCTGATCCGGCTGCAGGGCGTGATGCGGGGCGGCAGCGTGCGGCGGCAGACGGCGCAGACGATGCGGTGCATGCAGACGCTGGTGCGCGTGCAGGCGCAGGTGCGCGCCAGCCGCGTCGACGCCATGGAGCGCCGCAACCGCCAGCACCACGGCGCCATGCTCCGGGACGGCGGCCGGTGGCGCGCCGGCTCACAGGTATGGTATATATATGTTTGTGATACGTGCTCCGCGGCCTCCGCCGCCGCTGGAATCGATAACGAAGCTCTCCGTTGTTCATTCATCGCAGGACGGCGGCATCTGGGACGACAGCCTGCTGACGCCGGAGGAGGCGGACGCGCGGACGAAGCGGAAGGTGGAGGCCGTGCTCAAGCGCGAGAGAGCCCTCGCCTACGCCTACTCGCATCAGGTAATTAATTAACACACGTAACGTAACCCACTCGATCTCATCTCTCCTCATATTTCATCATTAAAAGAGAAAAATACCTCATTATTGATCTAAAACCTGGCACTGCACCTATAGCCAAGAGGCCGTATAGGATGGGAGCGAAGGAGCTGGAGCAACTCAAGAAGGAGTTGGACGAATTTTTGGCCAAGGGGTACATTCGTCCGAGTGCTTCGCCATGGGGAGCACCGGTATTGTTCGTCGACAAGAAGTTCTCCCAGTCAGAGTCCCTGTGGGATTGCGGCTACGCTTAGAGAGATGTACTAGTCTTCCGCTGTCCATGTTTTTCATTTATGCAAACTCTGATGTAATCGCTACTTTATGTTGAGAATTAAGCATTGTACTCTGATTTTTACCATATTTGTTCGCTATATGTGTCTGTGGACTTCCTGGGCACACATATGGCCACATTCGGGTTTTGTGTAGATCCGGGTGTGACATGCATTGCCTCCCACAGAAATATATCGGTGAAAGAGCTAGGCTTCTTTTTCGCTGTCGCACACACTCATCCGTCTGATAGATGGATGGATCTGCCCCGGCCCGGTCCTCCACTGCATGCATGCAATGCAGCACATATATCGGCAGCAAAGTTAGTTACAACCGCTGGCCTTATCTTTACACAAAGTGACACGATCTGGAGAGACGAAGCGGAAGGTGGAGGCCGTGCTCAAGCGCGAGAGAGCCCTCGCCTACGCCTACTCGCATCAGGTAATTAATTAACACACGTAACGTAACCCACTCGATCTCATCTCAGTCTCCGCCATGGAAAAGCTTGATCGGCCACCTAAAAGGCAGATAAGCGGTGCGCCATCGCTGTTTGGCGGGTGTTAGCGTTGAGATTGTCGCTAGCTACACTTTGTCTTCTCGCACGCACGCACTGTCACTGACTGATCGAGACTGACGCGCTGCTTGCTTTCTTGTTGTCCTGTCGTGTCGGCGTCGGCGGCAGCTGCTGAAGGCGACGCCCATGGCGGCCCACGCGATCCTGGCGGACCTGCAGTCGGGCCGGAGCCCATGGTGGTGGACGCCCATCGAGCGCCGCCACGACCCGGGCCCGGCCCACCGCCCCGTCGAGCCCGCCAGCAGGCCCCGGCCGGCCCTGTCCATGGCCCACCGCGAGACGCCGATGGCGACGACGCCGGCCCGGTCGGTGGTCTCGGCGGCCTACTCGAAGCCGAGGGCCACGACGAGGCCCGCTAAGGCGCCGGCGCTGAGCCACGCGGGGAGCGTGAGCATCCGCGACGACGAGAGCCTGACGAGCTGCCCGGCGTTCGGCGGCGTGCCCAACTACATGACGCCGACGCTGTCGGCGTCGGCCAAGGCGCGGGCGCGGGCGCAGCTGCTGCAGCGGCAGCAGGAGAAGCAGAAGCAGGCGGCCCAGGAGAAGCCCAGGTTCTCCTTCGGGCTGGGCCAGAGCATCGGGAGCTGGGCCAAGAGCCCGTTCTGGAAGGCCGGCGGCGGCGGCGGCGGGCAGCCGCCGTCGCGGGTGGGCACGCCGGCGGCGTCGGTGGCCGGCGGCGGGCGGCACCGGTCGACGCGGTCGATCAGCGGGCTCAGCGTCGACTCCACCATGTCCATGCCGGCCGGGATCGGCAGGAGGCCTTTCAAGTAGATACGTGTCGGAGTCTTGGGTTGCACCATTCTTCTTCTTTCGACGTGGGATTTGTACGTGATTATTGGTGGTGTGCTTTGGTGTGGGTTTCCAATGCGTTTGGTGATTTCGTTGTGATTTACTAGGCTGCATGCTCTGGTTGCTGGCTCCTTTGCCTCGAGACCTTCCGTGTTTTTTAGGAGCCAATGAGTGAGCTGTGGCGTGTAAACTCGGCGACTCCATCGAACACACTTTCTATGCGTCAAGTTCGTTGATCGGTTCATGCATATGTTTGTCATTTGCCATGCGATGGGTCATTGCTCGCTCATTTAGGCTGCAGAAATGCTCATGCCACTCCAAAAAGAAAAGGAGAAGTGTTCGTGCCGTTGGGACTTTGGGGTCGATTGATGGCCTTGATAAGTTTTTGCGTGTATGTAAAATATCCTCTTCTTTCGCATATGATGTGCATCGGGTATAATAGAGCCACGATTATCTCGTACTGCACCATGAGACTTTGCATAAAAGTTTCGACTGCGTGATGGAAAAAGTTTGCGGACTTCCGAAGAAAACTTGTCACGAAGGTTTGCTGAAAAAACATGAAAAGTTACAAGAGCTTATAGAAGAATTTTGCAGCACTTCTAAAAAAATATTTGCCAAATTTCTCAAAGAATTTAAGTAACAATTCACATGGATTTTTTTCACTAAACATCTTTTTGCCAGTTTTTTTAGAGAAAAATATATCACTTCTCTATGACTATTATATTCGGTCAATAAGGTTTGCTGAGATAAAAAGATGAAGATCGCCCACGGTAGAATAACTCGTGATTAAGTAACAAGCATGATTTGTGTTAGTTCTTCTTATGTGTTTCAAGGTGTATCGTGCCTCTAGTGTTTGATGTAACACACTAAAATGCCTCGTTGATTTTTTTTTCAGCAAAACAGCTTCGTTGGATCAATTGGTATCTCTTTTCCTTTCAGAAGAAAAAAACATTTCAGCCAACTTAGCAAGCCACATGGATAACATCCATATATAATATTCGCAAGAAAACTAATCAATCAGAATCATATATATTTTTCTCACTAGAATTTTTTTGGCAGCATATATTTCAGTATGGATAAAATGCGATGGGCTGGTGTGTGGCAAAAGGCGTGGGTTGCGGGGTGTGGAGGCCTAGTTTTGGAGTTCTTGTATAAAATGGTAAGAGAGATTAGGGAGTTGATCCAAGAGGAGTGGGGTAGAGCCCTAAAAAAAAGAGGAGTGGGGTAGAGATAGTTGGGGTGGAAAAGGAGAGAAGTTAGTCATCGATGTCAAGTTCAAGAAGGGATGAATGAATTTTGGATTGGGAAATTGAAACAAGAGCATAACCCCGCTTGAAGGATATGGCGAATGGAGAAATTGTGAAATGGAAAGTGGACAAGAACAGTATGTATATTCCAAGCAGAAAAAAGCAACACGTCTAAGCGATTACTACAGGGGCACACATTCTTATTTTTGTTTTGGCCGCATTTTCTGCTAAGATGCAAAAAAAAGGTCAATAATAGAGTAGCTCTTGATTAACTCAAACACGCCCTCTGCTAATTCAACGGTTACAGTGACGTGGTTTGTGTTTCATATAGAAGGAAAAAATGCAATGGACCCATGTGTGGCAAAAGGCGTGGGCCGTGGAGTGTGGAGGGAGGTTTTGGAGTTCCTGTAGCGAAAATGCGAAGGGGAATAAGAGATTGGTCCAAGAGGGATGGGATAAAGATGATTGAGGGAGGGATGGGAGACAAGTTAGGAGTAATTCATAAAGAATTCAAGAATGACTGAATGGATTTTGGATTCGAGAAATTAAGAAAGAGCATATCCCACTTGAAGAAAAAAGGGTAAACAGAGAGATTATGAAATGGAAAGTGAGCAAACATTGTGTGTAAGCTTCAAGCGTAAAAAGTGACACGTCAAAGTGGTTGCTATAATGTCACTCATTAAATACATTTTTTCAATCACCATGGTATATTAAGATGCAAAGAAAGAAAGTAAAAAATGGAGTAACTTAAGATTAACTAAACAAGTTTGTCTGTTAATTCAACAGTTGCAGCCGAGTGTTTTAAAGCGTATCGCGAAGAAATTATAAAATTGCATCAATGTTACACCTTGGCCGCACGCAAAAAAAGGGGCACCTGTGAGCGGTTGCTATATTGCTCACGCATTAAATAGATTTTTGGATATGCTAAGATGCACACTTTTTAGAAAAGTTTATTAACTCAACATATTTGTCGCGTTAATTCAACGTTCATGATTGGTTTGAGGGTGTTTGATAAGTGATAACGGTAACGCGCTAACGCTTCATCGGCTCAATAATGAAGACTACTCCCTCCGTCCCGTGAAGAATGCAATTCTCACTTTTTGAGAAGTCAAATCATTTCAACTTTGACCAAGTTTATACAAAATAGTACTAATATTTATGTCTTCAAATCGATTTAATATAAAAATATAATCTGTTATTAATCTAATGATACTTATTTTGCATCATAAATGTTAGTAACTTTTTGTATAAATTCAGTCAAACTTAAAATGGTTTGATTTCTCAAAAAGTGAGGATTGCATTCTTTACGTGACGGAGGGAGTATATGTTTTGGTTATAAATTTTTTAAATTATAGATAAATACAATTTTCACCGTGTTGAATACTCCGTATATCCAACAAATTGTTTAGAGAACTGATCAAACAGGACACATTATACTTTGTGATCCCTTGCAAAAATAAAGAACTACAGCATATTATTTGAAAGAAAAAAATTATAGCATGAACTGGACAGTCTAAACGCGGGCCAGGGCTAAAAATCTGCCCGGGTGTGAAAAAGAAACGGAAAAGGGTGGGCGCGCAGGTGCCCGTTCCAACAGAGCAGACAGACACGTGGCACCCATCCGGTCACCCGGCCACCCCGATCGACGGCGGCGGCCGTCCCGCGGGAAGCCAAATCCACGAAACGAAATTCTCGAAACCGCCGGCCGCGGGAAACCATTTTGCGCGCCGCGCCCACCCCTTCTTTCCTCCCTCGCGCGCGCGCGCGCCTCTTTACAAATACTCCCTTCCCAAGCCCTTCCCGGTTGGCCGGTTCGGCGCCTCTCCTCTCCTCCAATCTTTTCGAGTTCCCTCCTCGCGCCCTTTCGCATCCCCAATCCAGATCCGCCGCCGGCGCCACACACCTACCCGAGGCCAGCGCCGCCGGCGCCGCCGCCCTTCCCCGGCTGCACGCGTCGCGCTCTTCTCTGGACTCCGCGGATCTGCAGGTACAGGTCTCGATTTGTGCTGAAATGGGCTGTCTTGCGAATTCTTTACGCTTTTTTCTTCGAAATCCATCTTTCGCTGTTTCTTGTTTGTGCAAATTCTAGTATACTGTGTCTGTAACGCCATCCCTCCATTTTTGTTCATCTTGACCCAGGTTGAGTGGACCATTGTTTGGACGAAGGTTAGATAGAGGAGGAATGCGCTGTTTGTTGCTGGAGTAGCAGCAGCAAGATCCAGACACCCCCGCGATGGAAAGCGGAGGCATGATTCTCGGCGTCGCTCGCCCCGAAGAAGCCCTTGACTGCAACGGCGCGGGGCCACGCGGCGACTTGGGGCAATCGCAGATGCAAGTCGATGGCCCCGTCGTCGTCAACCGATCCCCTGAGCTCGAGTCGTGTGACTCGATGGCCATCGACGCCGCTCCAGCTCAAACGCCACCAAGCCAGCCTGCAACGCAGCAGTACCCTGCTACGCTGACGGACGCCATCGTGGAGGTGCAGAAGCAGCTGAAGCGGAAGAGGGCTTCGAACGGTCCGGTGATTGCTGCTGCGGACAAGGACGCTCTTGTGGCCGGATGCCAGCAGGAGCTCGAGGGGCTCTTCCAGTATTACAAGGAGGTTTCTGACCGCAAGATGCGGTTTGATGGTGGGAACCTGTCAGGCAATGCGTTGGTTGGCTGCTTGCTTGAGGAGAGCAGCCTTGGGCTGACCAAGTTGGTGGACGAAATATATGAGAAGATGAAGGGATTGGATGGCGTGTCGACGGCCTCGGTCCGTAGCTCTGTGCTGCTCGTTGGGCAGAGGATGATGTATGGCAAATCTTCCCCGGATGCTGATGTGCTGGAAGATGAATCTGAGTCAGCTCTTTGGTGCTGGGAGGTAAGTTCGGTGTTTCCTTGCAAACTGGTATTCTTTTGGTTCGATTTGCCTGTACTTTGCATCCAAACTGAATTTTCTTAATGCATGTGCAGATAAGAGATCTGAAGCTGATGCCTGTGAAAGCACGCAACATTCTGAGTACTCGGAGATCTGTCAGAAAGAAAATCCATGAGAGGATCACTGCCATCTATTGTAAGGAAAACCTTGCTCTTGCTCACCAAGCCAATTCTTTTCCTGATCAGTAGTAGTGTATTTACATATTCCATTTTGCTGCTGAAAATGTGTAGTAACTAGTAAGAGTCTGTCCTGTTTCTACAATACATGATACCTTTCTTGATGTCAACAAGAAAAAACAATGGTATTTTTAATGTTAGTTACTTTCAGAATGGCCTGATGCTACTTCAACCTGTATTTGTGCACTATTAACCAAACCTGTAACTTTTAATTTCCCTACTCCTTGTTTCTTATCTGTTTACTCCCTAACTGAACGAATCATTTGCAGCAACTTTGTCAGTTCTAGAAAATACAGGAGTTGAAACCCAAGTAAATGATCTCAGGAAAGCATCATTAAAATTAAATAAATCATTGAACCTAGAAGGGATCAGATCAATGGTGGAAAGAGTGGCTCAAAAGAACAACATAGAACGGTGCGTACCTTCTTGCATTTCTATGTATTCACATGCACAATTTCCTTGTACCTTGAGGTTCTGAGAGTTCTAATGTGTAAGCCTTTTTTTCCTTAAAGGGGCGTGAGAGATGCTGGATCAACAGCTAAGGAATTGATGCAAGACACAGAGAAGAATGGTCAAAATGCTGGCAGACTTGATGCTAGTGTCTCTGAGCTGCGGAATGGAAACTCGCCAGCTAATGTAAGCACTTGATTGCAGTGTGCTCAACACAATCTAATGGTGTTCCGAAAACTGTATTTTGGTGTCTCTTCCTCCAAGTTTCAATGTTTGGTCTGTTCATTTTCAAGTGAACTTTTGATACAGGAGCTTTCACTATTCTTTATCATTAGTATTTCAGTTTATCCTTTAGCTAGGCACCTTCTTAAATCCAGGAAGTGTAATACAGCTTAGCATTTGTGTACTCAGATATGACGAATGATGAAATTAGTTAGTATTTATTATAGGCCTGCTATGTTGTGATGGCAGTTTGCATGTTTGAATTAGGAAGTATCTTTATTGGTGCATAATTGCATATGATGTTTGCAGGCCTGCTTTGTTTTCTTCCCCCCTTTTTGTTATGATAGCATGGTATAATATTACAATCAGTGTATCAATGAACTTCACAAAGTTTCTTTTTCACTGATGTAGCTCTGTTATATTGTTGACTTGTAGGAAAAGCAGATTCAGAAAATGCAAAAACAAGCTGAGAAGGAAATAAAACGCAAGGAGAAAGAAGAAGCTCAGTTGAGGAAACTGCAAAAGAAACAGCAAGAAGAGGCACTAAGAGAACAGAAGAGACGTGAAAAGGAAGAAGCTGAAGCTAAGAAACTACAAAAGAAGCAGGAAGAGGAAGCATTGAAAGAACAGAAGCGTCGTGAAAAGGAAGAAGCTGAAATGAAGAAACAGCAGAAAAAGCAGCAAGAGGAAGTTGAGAAAGAACAGAAGCGCCATGAGAAGGAAGCTGCACAGCTCAAGAAGCAACTAGCCATTCAAAAGCAAGCTTCTATGATGGAGCGCTTTTTCAAAAGTAAGAAAGACAGTGGAAAACTTCAAAAATCTGGAGAGAATGACTCAGCTGACGATCCAGTTGACAACAAAGAGGCAGTACCAGCAACCACATCAAAAATTGATTCTTCCTTGTCTCAACAAGAGAATTGGGTTTTAGAGGATCTTCGGAGGTTAGCAATGTTTCCTGAACTTCATGTTTCTTTCACCTGCACACATAGCAAAAGCAAAGTGATCTGATGAAAATTTTTCACAGGTTGCAGATCACTGGTTGGAAGAAGCTATCTAGCTACAATAGGTCCTCCAGATGGGGTACCAGACATAAACCCAAGGTGGAGGCATTTAAAGAACTCAAGCTTCAGAAATCATCAGATGATATGGTTGATGAAATACTTTCTACTGCAAATGAAGATAATCGCCACAACTCAAGTCAGGAGAATGAACATGATAAGCTTGAAAGTGACATTGACATGCTGCCAGCTAGTGAGATGCAATGTCATGGTGCAAGAAATGTTAAACCTCTGCAAACTAGATTGATTAGGAGAAAACTTCTGCAATTTGACAAAAGCAACAGACCAGCATATTATGGGACCTGGAAGAAGAAAAGGTTGGCTTGCAAATATTCATTCCAAGCAATTATGATCCGTCTTTTATTATTGCTTTCCATTTTAGTGCAATATCATGATTTGTTCTACAATTATTTGCAGTGCTGTTGTTGGCCCAAGGTGTCCACTTAAGATGGATCCTGATCTTGACTACGAGGTTGATAGTGACGATGAATGGGAAGAGGTGCCTGTTGATACTCATGCTTCTTTTTTGTCCTTGCTGGTAAGATTATTCATGCTTTGTTTTCTACATAGGAGGATCCTGGTGAGAGTCTTTCTGACTGTGAGAAGGATGGTGATGAAGTTATGGAAGAAGATTCCAAAATTACAGATGAAGAGGATGAAGATAGCTTTGTTGTGCCTGATGGCTATCTCTCAGACAATGAGGTATAACATTGAACTACTAACGTCTCTTGCTAATTTGAGTACACCATTTGTCTCGGTTTGGTGCAGCTTTTAATGCTAGTTTCAATCAACAAAGTGCCTACCTATTTCATTGACAAGATAGCAAACCAAATAGTGTTTAATCTGCTGTGCACTAGCTAGTCAAACCAGATATACTACATCCATAGAAGTTATGCACAAATCTGTTGGTGTTTTATATCTCATGGAAGGATGATAACAGTGAGACTCATTCCATAGCTAAATGTTGAACTTGAATAAAATCAAATAGTGTTCTGTAGAAAATAGGAAGATGCAACTACCACTTCTGTCCAGTTCTATTCCACCCCATGTGCTTTTGAGTTATAATGCACATTGAAATATGTTGTACCATATAAATGTGTTATGTACCTCAATTACATCAGCAATACTAGTTGTGTCACCATTGGAGTTTTGTTTCTGCAGGGGATACAGATTGAAAGTCTATTGGATGATAAGGATGAGGAAGCCAGTAGCTCACCAACTGGTCAGTGCACAGAAGTTGAAGAATTCAGGTCTCTAATGCGCCAGCAAAAAGTTCTGAACACTTTGACTGAGCATGCTCTTCGGAAGAGCCAACCTCTTGTTATATCGAACCTAAATCATGAAAAAGCTAAATTACTAACTGCTGAAGACCTCAAGGGAACAGCAAAGATTGAGCAACTATGTCTGCAAGTTCTTTCAATGCGCATCTGTCCAGGAGGTGGGGTTATTGATGTGCCTACGATCCACAACTCACCTGCAAAGGCTGAGGAAATTAATCAGTCCAATTTGAAAAATGGCTCTCCTGCATCTGCATCTCCTATATCAGAAACAGATCTGCCAGAAATTGTAAGTATTGGGTAAATAGTAGTATCTGTTTGAAGTAAGCATACCGCTGTTGAGATGGTATCAACAAGGTACTCACTGTTCAATTCCAATGCAGGTTCAGGTTATTCGATCATGTCGAGATGGTATCCACAAGGTGGTTGAATTACTGCAGCAGAAGTTTCCAAATGTTTCAAAGTTGCAGCTGAACCGTAAAGTGAGGGAGATATCTGACTTCATTGATAATCACTGGAAGGTTAGAATGATTTCACGTACAAAGCATCTGTACTATTTTTTCGATTGTTTGTGTCTAGTATCATGATACAAGCTCATTACACCTGCAAGGGTGAACTAGGTTTAATATGTTTGTGCTAAACTGTCTTTGTTTCTCTGCAGGTCAAGAAAGAGATTCTTGACAAGCTAGGCTTAGATTCTTCACCAGGTACTATTCCCTGCCTGTTCTTTTGGCAGTGGGAATATTTGTCCTACAGACATTCTCACTAACCAGGTCACTTGCTTTTTCAGTGAAATCCAAAAAGACCAAAGGAATCGCCACATACTTCTCGAAGCGATGTTTACCTCCAGAAGAGGCTGTCAACGCTCTGGCATCTTCACCTGAGCTGCGGTTGAAATCTAAAACCGTTCAAAACGGCAATGGTGGCACTGAAGCTCCTCAGATTAATCTGTTCCCCTCGCCTCAGTAGAGTTGCTGACAAGTTGATAGATATCCTGAACCCTGAAGTTTTCTCCCTCAAGGTTGGATCAGGGTAGTGGAGCTATGCACCAGGGTCCAGGGTAGTGGAGCTATGCACCCAAATGAGTGTGCAGAGCTCTTCAGTAATAGTGGTGCGTGTACAAAGGCTATGGAAGCTCAACTTGATTTTGCATCTTCACTGACTGAAGACGATCCAAGTGGAACTTGGGTCTTTTGGCAACATGAAGATCTCAGATCTGATTATGTTTCTGGGATGTTGACATGTTGTAATTTTAGCCAGAAAAATAAATTTATCAATGAAGGATACTTTGATTTATTTGGCCTTTGTGTCCAACATGTATCTGATTATTGTTTTCTCAAGCAATTGTCCTGAAATTGCTTATTACTGCAACTTTGTGGTGTGTTGTCAGCAAAAATTTATTTTGGACGAGTTCATGGAATTTTAAAAAATCTGTGCAAGATTATACATCTGTGTAGCAATGTTTACATGTGTCTGCTCAATTGACAATTGATTGCATGAATTCTGAACAAGGCATACATGTCACCAGTGGCAAAGGTAGCAAAAGCAATATATATTTGCTTTGACATTAGAGTTGAACAGAATAGTACACAGCAGTACAAGAGGATGACAGCAGCAATACATACTAGAACATCACGCAAAGAATGAATGAATCTTCGAATTCGCAATTGTGTTGTGGCATCACCACAGCAGGCAGGCAGGCACCACCGCAGCAGCTGATGGCGTCAAATCAGACATTGTAGGACTGCCAGTTCTTGGCATGGAGGTCGTCGTCGTCGTCGTCGTCGAGGCGGAGGGAGAAGGCGAGCGAGAGCGCGGCCCACTCGAGGACGAAGATGGCGGTGCCGAGCCCGCCGACCATCTTGAGTATGACGGCGCCGTCCTCGTCGCGGACGTAGGACTGGAGCTCGGCGAGGAAGTCGGCGGTGCGGGTGAAGGCGAGCAGCGCGACGGCGCCCTGGAAGATGGCGGTGAGCGCGGCGCCGGCGGTGTGCGCGTTGTGCCACTGGGCGGGCGTGGCGGGCGCGGTGAAGGAGCCCGAGCAGCCCGCGGCGGAGAAGACGGCGGTGAGCGCGTGGAGGAAGAGCAGGAGCAGGCCGCACGGGGACGGGAGCAGCCGCAGCGAGAGCGTGAGGAAGATGCAGCTGGAGGCCGCGCCCAGGAGGATGTAGTTGCAGAGGAGGAAGGCCTTGCGCGTGTGCGACTTCCCCGCCATCGCCGCCGCCGCCGGATCTCGGCCTGAGGTCGGTTGCTGGGTCTGGGTCGGTGCGCGCCCGGCAGCCGTTTGCCTTGAGCCGAGGGAGCGCGAGGGTGGTGGCCGGTGAGCGGGGGGAGTGAGATCGAGGGAGGGAGGGATGCAGGGAAGTGGTGGTGTGGGAGCGGCGGCGTGGTGGGTACTTATATGCCCGTGCCGGCGAGCGGGGCGGCGGCGCGGTGGATTTGGCCGTTGGGGGGAGCGGCGGTGGCGAGAGAGAGGTGAGAGGCAACGGCTAGTCTGGTGGGTGGGGTCCGGATGGTGGAGAGCGTAGGGGGCCACTGGCAGGAGAAGTGAAGAGAGACGTTGCTTGGCTAGTTGACTGCTGGCAACTGGCAAGGGGGTGGTGGGAGGGGGACTGGGAGGAGGATCCTATGCGGGCGTGCCGTTGCTCTTCCGTTTCTGCTGTAGGAGCGCGCCTAGTTTCTTAAACCGAAAAATTGTCAATTTGTCTACTTTTTGACGCTCGAGAGAAAATTGAACTGGTCTCTGCAGGACACTACTTCGGTCATGCGGGACAACAAAACTTCCCCGGACCAAATCCTAGACTAGAAATTCAATATTCTGCAGGCATAATTTCCCTGGAAAATGTTCGCTATTGCTAGCTGGGCGGCATTCAGTATTTCACCGAATGGACCCCGGGAGTTTGTACAGCACTTGTTTAGCTAAGCAGCATTTCACCAGGTGACCAGGGAGTAAGATACTCGTACTTGTTTCACTGAGCACAAGCTCAATCAAGTTCCTCAGAATTGAATGTTCGTATCATCCAAGGTTGTCGCCGGAGCTGACACCCGGGGTAACTGGACTGAACTGGACCACTTCACCCATGGGGCATAGGCCCGCGCTAGTGTGAAATGTGCCAGGGTGCACAGCCAATCTCACATTTGCCAGATTACATGCCAAGCAGACGTGCAACAATACTGTAGTTGTAGACAGGCTCAGGAACGTCGGCATCCTCTTTTGCTAACACACAAGTCCGTAACAACTTACAAACACTGCTTAGTGCTTTACACGTTAATTTACAGCTGCTTCCAGTGGCTCAAATCGATTACTTACAACTCAAAAAACACCGTAAAAGCCACAAATTACCAGAGTGGCTACCCACCGAGCAGGTATTCAGCTGCACAGATCGGAGCTGACCACCAGACTCATGCCTCGGCCGTTTGGGCCGACGACTCCTCGGCGTCAGATGGCTGCGACTCGTGCTTCGCCGCCGCCTGGAGAACCCGGTCTTTCACCGCCGTCGTGGAAGGGGACGTTGCCAGGCCCACCTTGCTCGGCTCTATCTTCTTAGCTGCCCTTGATACGGCTTCTGCACCTACTAGTACTGGGGACAGCAACAACCTAGGAAAAGACAGAACTTGTGATGGTTTTATTGCTGTTGGATTTGTAACTTCAAATCATTCTTCCAAGAAAACCTTAAAATCAACTCAAAAGGGATATTTTGATACAAAAACCGACAGAAATTTCAGGATAACTTACTTTAGGTCCTGCTCGAAATCCTCGGAGGCCTCGTATGTAGAGAATCGCGAGTAGATATTCTATCCAAAATAATAGAAATTTTCAGGTAAACTGTGTTGCTGCCACATTTTGCAAGTGGGTATATATATTTGCAGTAATATACAAGTGCAGAGCTACATTGTATTGTTTTTGTTTTTCATAAATGAATTCTGTGTGAAGCTTACTACATACCAGTCCAATGCTTAGAACAGCTATATATTGCAGAGTCGTCTCCCATTCTGCCGACACAGCAATCAATAGTCAGTTAATCAAAATTGGTATTACAGTACACATATTTCTTCCAAGAAGATTATAAAAGACCCATCAACAAGTATACATCTCAGACAAGTCAAAGAAGATTAACACAACTGTTTAGGTGAATTAGCAACAAAAAATCACAAAAAGGACGTGGCCTGTATTTAACTCTGAAGAACACAATGGGATACTTTTCTAGATTGGACTCAGGATAACTGTTCTAGCATCGCGTCATGCATATGTATCATACAACAATATAATTTACTGATACACTTACCTAGGATAGCATAGGAAAGTGCTGAGAGGCCCTGTCAAAAAAGAGAGACAAAATTGTAAAAACAAAAACGCATCCAAATGGTAAAATAAGTGCTCTAGTCTTGAACTTTTAACAGCACTAGCTCTTACAAAGTGTAAAAGTGTGCCAACATGAGCAAACGGCAAGAAAATGAGAGTAAGACCAGTGACCTACCAGAAGAGATCCGAACACAAGAGTTGGGGTGGGCTTTATTTGCTCGATGATTTCCTCAACGTCCTGCACATGTTCGAGGTAATAATGTGAGAGATAAACAATACAAGGTACAATCATGCACAGATCATTAATTTATGAAACATTTTTTACGTCTGCTCACAGGAGCTAAGATTTAGATGAACTATTCAAATGACAGGTTGGTGAGTGTCTGGTTCTGATTCTATTTACCTCATTTATTGCTGTTAATGCAGTCTCAGGTTTCAGCTCTTTGACACGAAGGTTCTTTGACCATGCTTGGAAACCACCTTTAACTAGGTAAGGTCGCTGCATCCAAATATTCAAATTCAGAAAGGGGCGAGGATGCACGCCACCAAACTACTAGTAAACACAAAAGGCGTTCGAAATTTGCCTGCACGCCAAGCTTCTTCAGTAATCTAGCAATGGATTTTGATCGGGCTCCATTAGCATCCATAACTATGACCTTTGAATCACCCTACAGTCGCAGGTAAAAACACTATAGCTTAATGTGAAGAATATTAGAAGACAGATACAAAGTTTACACCTCAGTTCTAAAAGCATACCTTAACCAATTTCAAGTTTCGGATGACAACTGCAAGTAAGGCGTCATCAACATCTCTTCCACCTTTAAGCATATTCTTTATTGGACCTTTGATCTGAAGAAAATAATCAAATGAAATAAGTATCAGTGAAACTACAAAACAGCCCCTGATAGCGTGACATGAAGGATACTCGTTGCAATTAAATACTTAATCCTTATGAATGGAGCTGAAATCAGTATAAGCACACATAGGAAATGCCCGGCGATCACTAAGTGATTAAAAGAATAATTAAGTACCACTGGAGATTTTCTTTAAGCTGAAAAATAAGGCATACCTCAGGTGAAGCTACACTTGCATATTTAGACCTAGCCCTACGGCGTAGATCAGGAACACCATCTTTTTCCCTCAAATCCTACATAACATAATCTGATGGTGAGCTTGATTGCAGTTTCCTATACTACAGAAAACATGTCAAAACCTTCAGCAACTATACTTGCACCAAGTAAATTTGTTGCAAGAATAAATAACTTGGCAGAACACTGTTGTACTGTAGCAAACTAACAACTAGCAACAAGACAGAAGGTGTCTACTAAATATTCCTTTCTAGCAATCTGAAATAATATGTATCATAAACTGGATCCAAAGGCCAGTGAGATCTACAATTTCTTGCCTCAAAAAGTTTGGCGGTAAACTCTTGCACTGAAGAACCAACGAAGGTGACTAATAATTAATAAGCAATAAATAATCCTTCCTAGCATTTGAAAAGGATATGTATTATGCACTGGATTCAGGAGAGAGCTTAGATGAAAAAGGACACGAAAGAAAGAAAAGGCCAGTGAGATTTACAATATCTTGCCTCAGGCCGAACATCGATAAGTACGGCTTTGTCATCATTTTTCAATAGCGCAAATGCTGATTCAGGTGACAGATCTCCTGAATAACCACCGTATATGAAGAGCCAGTATGTTGTCCTGCAATGTAGCCAAATTTAGAAGGAACTTTGAAAATAAGAAGCAAATATAGGTGAGGTAGCCAAAGCGAAGAAATCTTCATTTACCCTATTGTCACTGAACCTCCAAGCAGGACTCCCAATTGAACAATAGGATCACTTGGATCCAAACCAACATTCTTTTCAACACCTTCAACAATCACATATACCTGAACCATTGAATGCAGAAAAATCCATCAGCGGCTACATCAACAATGAACTTAATAGTGGAAGAATATTCATGAAAATCGGGTATCTGGGTGTTGAGCAGCTCATTCATGCTTGCTCAGTGAAAAGAGCAGTAAAGTGATGTGTAGAACAAGGACTAATGCAATTAGGTTCTTGGACCAACATACCTGTTGAAGAACATTTCCGATTGGTCTCAAAACTAGACTAGCTTTCTCCTCAGACGAGCTCAGCAAATCTCTAACATTTGGTGGCAGAGACTCCTTTGCGGATCCGTAAGAATACACAACAAATGTGGCTGCACTACCCAGTGAATCCTCTGCAGCAACAATTGCCTTCCTAAGAACATCAATAGCCACGGCGCCAGCTCCCGACACCTTCGCCTGCAATGCACCGGAGGCATCCGTGACCCCTCCGGCGGCCTGCTCCTTACTGGCATCGACCGAGGCCTTGAGCCCACCGACCGCCTGGCGCACCGTCTTCCTCCAGGTGCCGAGCGCGTCGTAGGCCGACAGCCTCAGCTTGTCGTAGGCCTCGGTGAGCGCGTCCTCCGCCTGGAACACCTGCTTGCTTAGATTGTCGATGAGCCTGGCCACGGAGTCCTCGACGTCGGACGCGTCGGACGGGAACGCAGTGGGGAACGCGGCGTAGGACCTGAGCGCGGCGGCGCCCACGTCCACCCTCCGCGGCACCCGCGCGACGACGTGCGACGCCGTCACCTGCCAAGGCAATCAGCAGCAGCAGCGCTCGTGAGGACCATACCAAGCAAAGCGAGACCGCTAGCGATCGGCTGATCCACGAGGGGAGGGGTTTGGGAGCACTGGAGCAGGGGCGAGGGCCGCACCGGGCAGAGCGTGGAGCAGCTGGGCGCAGCGGAGCAGACGACGGGCAGCAGCATGGCGGGCGGGCTCATCGGCGTCAGGCTGCCGCTCCCATCCGTTTCGTTCGTGGCCTCGGGAGGTCGACGCCGCGGTCGGGGGCAGCAGAACTGGTTGGATTGGGAGCCCGAAGGCTCGGGACGGGCGCGTGTCTCGGCGCGAGCGGGTGGCCCGTGTGTGTGGAGGGGAAGGGTTGATCCGGGACGAGTGGAGCCGGTGCGACGGCGAGGCGGGGCGCGGATTTTGCCGGGATTGCGCGGATTGGGGTTGAGGGATTCGGCCGTGGGGTGTGGCTCGTCGGCGTCGAGGTGGCCCCATTCCTAGCGCTATACGTACGCGCCACATGTTGAGATGTCCAACGGTCAGATTTAGATGTCCCGATAGAAAATGGCGTGGATAATTTTCACATCCGATCCAAATCCGAATTTTAAAATCCGAATTTTAAAGATACGAAAAAGAGTTTTGTATATTTCTACGGATATAAATAATTCAAATCCGATTGTGTGCGGATGCGGAGTAGGATATGGTTTTAGCAAAATTCGATGGATATGGATTATCCGATAATAGATCGTGAATTATTCAAGGGTATAGGATATACGAGTTACAGAGATGAAGTTGCTAAGTATATGTCTATAGAACGCACATTGTATTTTTAAAACATGTAGAACAACTCTCTCCTGAGTGAGGAGAGACCATTTACTGCAAACCTTCCCGGGTTCTCAGTGGCTGTGTTCACTTTCCAAACTTTTCAAAAAATTCTCTCTCCAAACCTTACTATTCACCTATCATATCAAACCATATCAAATCTTTCTCCTCGTGCATGGAGTATTAAATGTAGGTAAATAAAAAAATTAATTACATAGTTTTGATGTACACGGCGAGACGAATCTTTTGAGCCTAGTTAGGTCATGGTTGGACAATGTTTACCACAAACAAACGAAAAGTGCTACAGTACGTTACAGTATCCGATGTGCTATTTTCATCAAACTTTCGCTTTCTCTTTTTGGAACTAAACACATCCAATGTTGCAAAGTATTTAAAAGGAGGGACAATGGGGATATTTCATATGACATCATCGTTGTAGAGTGTTGCAAAGTATTTAAAAGGAGGGACTATGTGTGATTATAAGAACATGACGTATGGGTTCATAGTTTTGCACAAACAGTGGTAGATATCATTTTGCGTATATCCACAGCAACGCACGATCATTCACGGCCATTCTCAGCGAGAGTCTCATCAACATTAAATACATGACATATCAGTGTTTTTGGTGATGTAGCAAAAACTAAATGAAGAGAGAGATGAAATAAGTTTTATGGTGGTGAAATCCTATGTACTCTGTTTCGAAGAGAGTCTGTGTCAGTCTTGAAAATAACAAATAATGAAACTTTACATTGAGAGGGGGCTATTTCAATTATGAATTAAATCTTATTTTACTTATTTAGTATCCTTGAAAACATAAATATAAAATACTCATTCAGAATAGCCTTATAGTATAATAAAAAACGAAAGCTTTGAGTGGTATAGTTTATTCAGCATAAAATATAGAAGAGATAAAGACACATACTTTACTGGTAACCATGGGAGACTCATGGCTCGCTAGCGAGTCCTTTCTCAGCCACATTTGTATATCTGACACCGGTAGCGATTTGTCGATCGCTGGAGGTGGCCTTCCGCATGACGCAGGCCCCAGCTCACACTTGTCAGCATCGTGAGCGGCGGCGCTCGGCGAGCCCTTCTAACCTCGGGCGCTGCCCTCCCACTCTAGCCTGCCATAGCCCCTTCTTCCCCTCTTAGGTATTGTTTAGATCCCAAATTCACCTCCCAAATTTACTATGAAAAAAAAGATTCCCCATCACATCAAAATGTCATAACATGCATGGAGTACTAAATGTAAATGAAATCAAAAACTAATTGCACAGTTTTGTTGTGCTTTGCGAGACGAACATTTTATAATCAATTTTTGGATAATTTTTCACAAATACAAACGAAATGCTACAGTGACACAATGATTACGAAGTGATCTCAAACTTTCAAATTCAACCATCCAATTTCAACATCTAAACACGGCCATGTTGGATTTGGGTGGGTGAATTTGGGAGTATGATTATCGTAATCATTGCGCCACTGTAGCATTTCGTTTGTATGTGCGAAAAATTGTCCAAAAATTTATTAATTAGGCTCAAAATGTTCGTCTCGCAGAGTACAACAAAACTGTGTAATTAGTTTTTGATTTTATCTACATTTAGTACTCCATGCATGTTATGACATTTTGATGTGATGGAAATTTTCTTTTTGCAGAGTAAATTTGGGAGTAGAAATTCTGGATCTAAACATGGCCTTACATGCATCTTTCAACCCTCTGCCAGCACAAATAATTGCTGGCCATGGCGCCCGCCGTCACATATACATACGGAGTACGTGATCCTTCATTTCAGGAGTTAAAGTACGGGATCTACACGAACAACAAAATTTCCGGAGTTCTACGTTAACAAAGAAGTTCACCGAAATGATCAAGAAGCTTCTCACGGATCTGGCACAATACAGGAGCATGGAATCGAACCTAGCAAGGTAAGGAGGAGGACAGGGAAGGGGAGGGGATATTCACCTGGAGGAGCGGCCACGGTCTGAATCGAGCCCGGCGGCGGGGAGTATCATATCAGCCATCGCCCCTGCCCTTGTGCGCTGCCTGACAAACCCTAGAAGGAAGAAAGGGATGATGAGGAGAGGGACAAAAGGGAATATGGACGGGATGAGGTGCGGGAGATGGGGGAGAGGAGCAGGAGGCACTTGCGGCTGCCGTCGGACTCGTCGCCGGTGCCGCAAGAGAGAGAGGTGGCGGCGGCGACGCCTTCTTCAAGAGCGGAGAGAGCGAGGCGTGAGGGGAGTCGTTCCCGGCCCGAGATGGTGTGGAGCGAGACCCGCGTGGGTTGGTGGGGTTTAGGGTGGGAGCCGTTCCGTTTCCTAGCTTGCCAAATGCATTTTTTGCGCACCGCGTGGGTTCGATCCATGCGCGGGTTTGCTCCCACGGACTACGGGGTTTCGCCTCCATTCCACGCCGAACCGCGCGTTTCCAAACGAAGCCGTAGGGAGCTTTGGAGGAGACAGATGCGGGCAGCCTCAGAGCTAGCTTATACAGTATGCAACAGCTCCATACGCACAAAACTAGACCCTTGTCTAGATCATTTCAAATTTCACTATGTAAAAAGAAGATTTTCATCACATCAAAATGTCGGCATATACATGGAGTAATAAATGTAGATGTAATTGTAATGTTTGGTTGTACTTTGTGAGACGAATATTTTGAGCCTAATTAATCAATGTTTAGATAATTTTTCACAAATACAAATGAAATGCTATAGTGATCTATTTATTACTAACTCTAAACTTTGGTCCAAAGTCTCCATCCAAATTTTGGATGTAAGAACCTCCACAATGGTAGCCCGAAGTGAAGCTTCAAATGGAGAGAGAAGGTTTAAGCACCGCTCTACACATTGCAGCGAGTGAAGCCCGTGCTAAAATATTTGGGAGCGATGCATGTCTAGGCACCACTGCCAACTAAATAAAAAATTCCTGCAGCATTCTACGAACGGCGGGCCCCATCACAAAAATTCCAAAAATTCTCTCTTCAAATTTCACTATCCACCTATCACATCAAATCTCTCTCTTCGTGCATAGAGTATTAAATGTAGATAAATAAAAAAACTAATTACATAGTTTTGATGTACACGACGAGACGAATCTTTTGAGCCTAGTTAGGTCATGGTAGGACAATATTTACCACAAACAAATGAAAGGTGCGACAGTGCGATACAGTGTCCGATGTGACATTTTCACCAAACTTTCTCCTCCTCTCTTTTAACTAAACACACTCCGGGAGAAGGAAAGAGAAACAGCACCTGCAAGGAATACCATAGGATTAGACTCCGTGTTCATTTTTTTATTAACAACGTGGGACCTTGGGGTGTTTTCCTAGAAAAAGGTGAAAAGTAATGTGAAAAAGTCACATCGGACACTGTAGCACTTTTCGTTTATTTGTAGCAAACATTATCCAACCATGACCTACTAGGCTCAAAAGATTCGTCTCGTCGTGTACATCAAAACCATGTAACTAGTTTTTTTATTTACCCACATTTAGTACTCCATGTATGAGGAGAGAGATTTGATGTGATAGGTGAATAGTGAAGTTTGGAGAGAGAATTTTTAGAAGTTTGATGATGTGACCTGGGGGTGTTTAGTTCCCGAGAAAAGGTGAAAAGTGAAGTGAAAAGGTCACATCGGACACTGTAGCACTTTTCGTTTGTTTGTGGTAAACATTGTCCTACCATGACCTAACTAGGCTCAAAAGATTCGTCTCATCGTGTATATCAAAACCATGCAACTAGTTTTTTTATTTACCCACGTTTACGCTGTGTTTAGTTCCAAAAAGTGTAGGGGAAAGTTTGGAAAAAATGTCACATCGGACACTGTAGCGTACTGTAGCACCTTTCGTTTGTTTGTGGTAAATATTGTCCTACCATGACCTAACTAGGCTCAAAAGATTTGTCTCGTCGTGTACATCAAACCCATACAATTAGTTTTTTTTATTTACCCACGTTTAGTGTTCCATGCATGAGGAGAGAACTTTGATGTGATAGGTGGATAGTGATGTTTGGAGAGAGAATTTTGGGAATTTTGATGATGGGATGGGGAACTAAACACAACCTTAGTACTCTATGCATAAGAAAAGAGATTTGATGTGATAGATGAATGGTGAAGTTTGAGAGAAATTTTTGAAAGTTTGATGATTTGACCCGGAACTAAACAGTCCCTGGAACTAAACAGGGCCCTTGAGTGATGCCTGAACGTTGCAGCCCATGAGGAGTGATGCCATACTTCCATCTCGCGGCAGGCGGCGCTGCTGGTGGTGGGCGGTTGACGCTGCTCGCCGGCGTGCCTGCCTTGGCCGACGGCCGGTGGATGCCGCGGAGGGAAGCGACCACGACGGGCGGCCGGGGTGGGTGCATTGGCGCCTCGCCATGCTGGCCGCTCGCCGCGGTTGGCCGCTGCAGTTCGGTGCTGAAGACGGCGGCGGCTGGGGCCGGCTGGCTCTGTCTGTCCCAGGCCCTGGTGGTCGGGTGATGGTGGGGCCGGCGGCGTCCGGCGCATGAGCAACGGGCTTTCGTCATGATGGTGGTGCTCCTCTTCGCTTCCTCCTCGACATTGAGGGTCCGGCGCTGCCATGGTGGTGGAGTCGGGGGATGACGGGCGCTTGCCGGTGGTGCTGTGGTGGCGTTTTGGGCTGTGCCGTGCTTTTCTCGGTTGTGTTTTGGAGAGCGGGCTTCTGTCATCGGTCGAGAGTACGCGGCAGGTTAGGTGTTCCGGGCGAAAGCCTCTTTTGTTGGCTATGGTGGCGGCGCTTTCATGGCGTCGCTTTCTCCGTTGGGGGCACCATGGAGGATTACCTTGTCCCTGCAGCGTGGGGATCCCAGGGTGAAAACCCAGTCCTTTGTGGACGTGCGACGATGGCGGCTTTGGCGTCATGTCCTTTTTGAAGGCGTCGCATCTGGAGACCTTTCTCGGCCAATGGCAGCGGTGGTGGTCGGTTGGTGGTGTTGTTTATGCGTTGTTCCGTGTTGGCAGGGGGTGCAGAGGGCCCATGGGGGTGTAGCCTCGGGCTGGCGCGCTTGGTGCAGTGGTGATCTTGGTGACGGCTGGGTGAAGGTGTTGCTCTCTGAGTAGATTCAGATATCCGAGTCCTTGGCAGAGGAGTGAGGCGGTGGACGAGGCGAGGCCCCCACGCAGAGTGACCAGGATCGGTGGTTTCATTGGTGCTGCGACGAGAATGTTCTGCCGATGCAATTTCGGAGCAAAGTGATCGACGACCGAGGGTGTGCGGCCTGATTGTGTTAGCCCATGGTGGAGGAGCTCAGATGGCCACTCAAGCTTGCAGCGGGTTACGTCTTTGATGTGGCACAGCGTTGGTGACAAAGACGCAGGATGCGGTGGCTTTTTCGTGGCTCTTCTCCCAGGTTGTGGTGGTGTAGTGTCTTGTTGTGTGAGTTGTTCGCGTGCGATGTTTGTGTGTGGTGTCGTTCGCTTCGGCGCGTGATGTATAATTGCTTCTTCTTCTTAAATGAATCGGCAATGCTCCTGCCTTTAATTTCAAAAAAAAAAAGATTCCTGGTACCAGGGCATTACGGTGTGCCGCACATTTTCAGCACCATAGGTTGGATCTGACTAACAATGAACTGGAGATGAACCAGACACGACTTCCATTTTCCATCGATTGCTCTGGCCGATGGAAAAGAAATTTCTGAATTCATATAATAAATAACTAACGCTAAAAATTTACTGCTATTTTACAGAGTTTGATCAACTGGAAGCTAGGTAACAATAGAACAGTAACATAATTCGAGATGGACAAACATTCAATCGTTTCCAATTGCAAAATCAAAAGTTCTTTGTTTGAATCACATATAACAGAAGCTAAATGCATATGTATCTTGCCCAAGGATATACACAAACTGACTCCAAAATCCAATACAATTGTAAAGATGCACCAACCAGGCAAATCATATAGGGTAGATAACCAAACATAGCAGGAAAAAGATTTTATCGAAATAAACCATAACCATATCCGGCAGCAATGTTTCAGCGTGAACATTTATGAAGTTGAGGAGACAGCCAACAGGACCTCCACGACAATCTGGAGACTTCTAACCACTACCGATTACAGAAACTACTTCACACCCACAGTATTCTCAATGAGCTAGAGCCACACTGGATGAATAGTTTCACAACTCAGTTATACTCTGTGAATCTATGAGTACAGTTGTGTAAATAAATGATCTAAATGTGGCATACTCGAACAGAAAAGTGTTACATATTCAACTAGCAACAAATGGATACTAGGTGGAAGCAAAGTGCCAGCACTAACAGAAAAAACACTACCATTCTATCAAGTTCGTGCAAGGGGGCTAATCAAACATACAGTCCCCACTGAATTTGAATCATTGGTGTACCATCACAATATATTCACATTGTATGTCAATCCATCCAAAACTGTATCCATCTTTATGGCACCATACAGATGCAATTCATGCTCAAAGTGGCAAAGCTACAGTAGTTTGCCATCAGAACACTCAATCCAAGATTGCTAAGGTTCTTCCTACTCATCAACATCCCAACTTAGGTCCTCATCATCTTCCATGGAATTAAGACGTTTCCGGAGATCGTCCACTTTGCTAGAAGAGCTTGGTCGTGGGCTGCTCCCTTTCTTCTCATCTTGATCGCCGATATCCTCAATCTCCTCCCAGCTAATATCTTCCTCCTGCGCTGATGGTTGAGATACCACTGAAAAATCACTCTCCTTAGATGAGTCACCAGCTTCAGTTTTCTCTTCTCCTCCTGCCCCATTGCTCGACTTTGGTGTCAATGTTTCAACACTGGATTCACCAATACCATCCTTAGCTGCTGCCAAAGCCGCCTCCTTATCTTCTGTCGAATCATTTTCACCCGCTGCGCCTTGTTTCCCACTACCCTCTGTTTCATGGTGAACAGGATCTGCTGTTTGCTCCTCTTTCTTATCTACCACAGAATTCATGCCTTCTTTGTGATCCGGCGTTGACGACGGCGGGCGCGAGCCGCTTGTTGTGTCGACGGCCGCAGGTGGGGAGGGCGCGGCCGGTGTTCCTTGCCGGTCGCTGCTGCCCCTGTTCCAGTCTTGCACGGGCGACAGGTTTGTGTATCGGAGGTGGCGCTCCTCTTCATTCCTCTGCTGGTGTGTTTGGTCCGGCGTCGTCTTGGTGGCGGGGCTAGGGGTTGGCGGACACTTGCCGGTGGCACTGTGGTTGTGCTTCAAGCTGTGTCGGATCTCTTCCAGAAAGCGATGCTGAGGTGAGGAGGGCTGTGCTTCTGCCTTGTCCAAGTGTGTGTGAATGACATGGAGCTGAGTCGGGCGAAAGCATCCATTGACAGTTTGGTCGATGGCAATGGTGGCGGCGCCCTAGTGGCGGCGTTTTCCCTGCTGGGGGCACCATTGTGACGCACCGCGTCTTTCTACATGGGAATTCTCTACGGCGAAAGCCTTGCCCTTTTTGGGCGCGCGACGACGACGCCTTCGGTGTCGTGTCCTCCTTGGAGGCGTCGCATTTGGAGTCCCGCCTTGGACAGACAGTAGTGGTGGTTGGTTGGTGGTGTTTGCTCATGCGCGGCGGAAGTGGAGGTGCGCTTGGTCCGTTCTGGCAGGATGATGCATAGGGGCCATCGGGGTGTAACCTCAGGCTGACGCGCTTGGTGCTGTTGTGATCTCGGCGACGGCTGGGCGGAGGCGGTGCTCTCAGAGCGGTTGCAGATATCCGAGTCCTTGGCAGAGGAGTGAGGCGGTGGACGAGGCGAGGCCCCCACGCAGAGTGACCAGGATCGGTGGTTTCATTGGTGCTGCGACGAGAATGTTCTGCCGATGCAATTTCGGAGCAAAGTGATCGACGACCGAGGGTGTGCGGCCTGATTGTGTTAGCCCATGGTGGAGGAGCTCAGATGGCCACTCAAGCTTGCAGCGGGTTACGTCTTTGATGTGGCACAGCGTTGGTGACAAAGACGCAGGATGCGGTGGCTTTTTCGTGGCTCTTCTTCCAAGTTGTGGCGGTGTAGTGCCTTGTTGTGTGCGTTGTTCGCGTGCGTTGTTTGTGTGTGTGGTGTCGTTCGCTTCGGTGCGTGATGTATAATTGCTTCTTCTTCTTAAATGAATCGACAGTGCTCCTGCCTTTAATTTAAAAAAAAGGAGTGATGCCTGTTTTTTTGACGTGGGACCCGCAATTTTTTAGGCTTCACTTCCACGCTGCGGAAGGCAAAAGGCATACAGTAGATCCAAGGGCGCCGACAGACTTGTCGCTCTCTTTAAAGAAAAAAAAAACAGACTTATCGCGGACTCGCGCCCACGGCCCACTGACAGCAGGTCTTGCACCGCCTCTGTGACAGGCCCCCACAGTCGACCCGGGTCATTCATCATCGTGGACCACACCGCTGCGTGGCTGAACCGAGCAGGTGGGCCTACCATCTTCTCTGCATTGTGTAGGGAGTACGAAAGAATTCACACGCCGACGCCGGGGCAGGGAAATAGGTGGGGGTAGAAATGGGATTTCGCATCGAGGTGGTATGCAGATCTAGAGTCAAAATACCCTAGCCGCAATGTATTCTGTGCCCGTCTCGCTCCACTACGGCTTACCCACCACCACACGCCTCCTCTGACCTCCCCTCCCCTCTGCTCCGCATGTCTCCGGCGCTGGCGTAGCGTAGAGGAAAGGAATCTCCTGCGCCCGACGATGGTGTACCTCCGAAACCATATATTTTGGTGTGGCGGCTATTTTTTCACCGATTGAATATGTTTTCGAAGCAGCCTGTTTACTGATCTGTTTTTTTCTCTGCCTATATTGCATATGGTGACAGCAATTTGATCCCCTCTGTTTCTTCGATGCTATTATAAAGATGTCATAAGCCCATAAATCAGATGTACCACACCCCTTTGCTGGTTTGAACGATGTTTGGTAATTATCACAATTCTACCGATTGATAGACTGATGATAACTGTTTGATTGAAGGACTAATGTGATTAATGGTTGTCTATTTCAGTGGAAAGTAAAGAGGAATAACGAGTCGTGGAAGGAAAAAGCAATTTACGAGATTTTCTTCATAATTGTATTGTCTTGGCAAGCGAAAAAAGGTTGGTTGCCCGGTTTGTAAATTAGAATATAGTGACATTCATCTTCATTTTAAAAGGGCGGCCGTTATTGGTCATTTGAAACGAGCTAGGGTAGATTGTGTAGGTAGGGTATTTGGTTCTCGAGCTCATTCCCCTTCTTTTGTGGTGGTCTTTTTTTTTTATCATGTTCTCATCCTCCAACCATTCTATTGGTAACAACAGGTTCAACAAACTATTCGTTGATACCAAAAACTAGTGTTTGCTTTGCTACGTTTCCAGTTCTCCAATGTGTACTGGTTGGGATAGTGCATTTTCTCGCGGCGCCAAGAATTGATTGATGAACACAGATTAGAGCATTGAAAACAAATTATCATGTGTTTCATTTTAGAAATAAGGTGACCTGTTAACTTTGTGTTTCTTGCATTTTTATACAGTTTAAGAAATAATGATTGATTTGTTAGTTTCTCATCTCTCACTAGCAACAATTAGTTTAATACTAAAAAATGGTCTCGTCCACCAAATTATAGTATGACAAGGCTATGCACTCCAAATCGGAAATTGTTTCATCGACCAAACTTTATAAAAATATAAATCGGTATCATAAATTGTCATTATTAAATTCACTATTTAAAATGTCTTCACATCATATAGCCTCTTCTATTTAGGATAATATATTTTTTTTGCCAATGTCCTAATGGACTTGTATATATGATCAAAGGAAGTAGTTTATTTAACATCTTGATAGATGAGCCCACATTTACTGTTCCATTGCTTTCATTGGTTAATAATACGTGGCCCACACTTGTGTCTTACCGAACTTATAGTAGATACTTCCTGCTTTACACTATGCTTTTCTGTTTTTCATAATGTTTGTCCATAGAGGGTCTCAAGAGTATAGTTACTGTAAATTTTTAACCACTTCCCTAATTAAATGTTAAAAGAACATCACTACTTTTATGTTGGATATTGTGCCAAGGTTATTTCTTCAGAAAGACACACTAGCTCCCTCTCCTATTTAACTTTTTGTCACCTCATAAAAAACCATACTGCCTCAATTGTCATTATAGACAATAACATGATCAAGACACTACTTTGACCATGCACTAATAGTATTGAAAACATCAAAATACACCAAATATGTGATAACTTTGAAACAACTATTGACTAGGAATCTAGACTTACCATTTTCAAAAGTGTGACTATGGACATCCCAAAAGGAAAATAATTTTGGTAGAGAGTATGTAGCATAGTCATTTAATGTATAAGAAACAATATTGCTAAAATATTTGGGAGCGATGCATGTCTAGGCACCACTGCCAACTAAATAAAAAATTCCTGCAGCATTCTACGAACGGCGGGCCCCATCACAAAAATTCCAAAAATTCTCTCTTCAAATTTCACTATCCACCTATCACATCAAATCTCTCTCTTCGTGCATAGAGTATTAAATGTAGATAAATAAAAAAACTAATTACATAGTTTTGATGTACACGACGAGACAAGACACAATACAACTAATCTTAAACCACCTGGGCTTCCTGTCAATTTGGGTAATGTCTACAGTGCTCTAGATTAACAGTGCTAGATTGTAACAAAATAACCAATAAAATCCAAGACTGAGCTGCCAGACCATTGTTTCACTGACGACATGGTGCACTCATGTTTAGACAAGACACAATACAACTAATCTTAAACCACCTGGGCTTCCTGTCAATTTGGGTAATGTCTACAGTGCTCTAGATTAACAGTGCTAGATTGTAACAAAATAACCAATAAAATCCAAGACTGAGCTGCCAGACCATTGTTTCACTGACGACATGGTGCACTCATGTTTAGACAAGACACAATACAACTAATCTTAAACCACCTGGGCTTCCTGTCAATTTGGGTAATGTCTACAGTGCTCTAGATTAACAGTGCTAGATTGTAACAAAATAACCAATAAAATCCAAGACTGAGCTGCCAGACCATTGTTTCACTGACGACATGGTGCACTCATGTTTAGACAAGACACAATACAACTAATCTTAAACCACCTGGGCTTCCTGTCAATTTGGGTAATGTCTACAGTGCTCTAGATTAACAGTGCTAGATTGTAACAAAATAACCAATAAAATCCAAGACTGAGCTGCCAGACCATTGTTTCACTGACGACATGGTGCACTCATGTTTAGACAAGACACAATACAACTAATCTTAAACCACCTGGGCTTCCTGTCAATTTGGGTAATGTCTACAGTGCTCTAGATTAACAGTGCTAGATTGTAACAAAATAACCAATAAAATCCAAGACTGAGCTGCCAGACCATTGTTTCACTGACGACATGGTGCACTCATGTTTAGACAAGACACAATACAACTAATCTTAAACCACCTGGGCTTCCTGTCAATTTGGGTAATGTCTACAGTGCTCTAGATTAACAGTGCTAGATTGTAACAAAATAACCAATAAAATCCAAGACTGAGCTGCCAGACCATTGTTTCACTGACGACATGGTGCACTCATGTTTAGACAAGACACAATACAACTAATCTTAAACCACCTGGGCTTCCTGTCAATTTGGGTAATGTCTACAGTGCTCTAGATTAACAGTGCTAGATTGTAACAAAATAACCAATAAAATCCAAGACTGAGCTGCCAGACCATTGTTTCACTGACGACATGGTGCACTCATGTTTAGACAAGACACAATACAACTAATCTTAAACCACCTGGGCTTCCTGTCAATTTGGGTAATGTCTACAGTGCTCTAGATTAACAGTGCTAGATTGTAACAAAATAACCAATAAAATCCAAGACTGAGCTGCCAGACCATTGTTTCACTGACGACATGGTGCACTCATGTTTAGACAAGACACAATACAACTAATCTTAAACCACCTGGGCTTCCTGTCAATTTGGGTAATGTCTACAGTGCTCTAGATTAACAGTGCTAGATTGTAACAAAATAACCAATAAAATCCAAGACTGAGCTGCCAGACCATTGTTTCACTGACGACATGGTGCACTCATGTTTAGACAAGACACAATACAACTAATCTTAAACCACCTGGGCTTCCTGTCAATTTGGGTAATGTCTACAGTGCTCTAGATTAACAGTGCTAGATTGTAACAAAATAACCAATAAAATCCAAGACTGAGCTGCCAGACCATTGTTTCACTGACGACATGGTGCACTCATGTTTAGACAAGACACAATACAACTAATCTTAAACCACCTGGGCTTCCTGTCAATTTGGGTAATGTCTACAGTGCTCTAGATTAACAGTGCTAGATTGTAACAAAATAACCAATAAAATCCAAGACTGAGCTGCCAGACCATTGTTTCACTGACGACATGGTGCACTCATGTTTAGACAAGACACAATACAACTAATCTTAAACCACCTGGGCTTCCTGTCAATTTGGGTAATGTCTACAGTGCTCTAGATTAACAGTGCTAGATTGTAACAAAATAACCAATAAAATCCAAGACTGAGCTGCCAGACCATTGTTTCACTGACGACATGGTGCACTCATGTTTAGACAAGACACAATACAACTAATCTTAAACCACCTGGGCTTCCTGTCAATTTGGGTAATGTCTACAGTGCTCTAGATTAACAGTGCTAGATTGTAACAAAATAACCAATAAAATCCAAGACTGAGCTGCCAGACCATTGTTTCACTGACGACATGGTGCACTCATGTTTAGACAAGACACAATACAACTAATCTTAAACCACCTGGGCTTCCTGTCAATTTGGGTAATGTCTACAGTGCTCTAGATTAACAGTGCTAGATTGTAACAAAATAACCAATAAAATCCAAGACTGAGCTGCCAGACCATTGTTTCACTGACGACATGGTGCACTCATGTTTAGACAAGACACAATACAACTAATCTTAAACCACCTGGGCTTCCTGTCAATTTGGGTAATGTCTACAGTGCTCTAGATTAACAGTGCTAGATTGTAACAAAATAACCAATAAAATCCAAGACTGAGCTGCCAGACCATTGTTTCACTGACGACATGGTGCACTCATGTTTAGACAAGACACAATACAACTAATCTTAAACCACCTGGGCTTCCTGTCAATTTGGGTAATGTCTACAGTGCTCTAGATTAACAGTGCTAGATTGTAACAAAATAACCAATAAAATCCAAGACTGAGCTGCCAGACCATTGTTTCACTGACGACATGGTGCACTCATGTTTAGACAAGACACAATACAACTAATCTTAAACCACCTGGGCTTCCTGTCAATTTGGGTAATGTCTACAGTGCTCTAGATTAACAGTGCTAGATTGTAACAAAATAACCAATAAAATCCAAGACTGAGCTGCCAGACCATTGTTTCACTGACGACATGGTGCACTCATGTTTAGACAAGACACAATACAACTAATCTTAAACCACCTGGGCTTCCTGTCAATTTGGGTAATGTCTACAGTGCTCTAGATTAACAGTGCTAGATTGTAACAAAATAACCAATAAAATCCAAGACTGAGCTGCCAGACCATTGTTTCACTGACGACATGGTGCACTCATGTTTAGACAAGACACAATACAACTAATCTTAAACCACCTGGGCTTCCTGTCAATTTGGGTAATGTCTACAGTGCTCTAGATTAACAGTGCTAGATTGTAACAAAATAACCAATAAAATCCAAGACTGAGCTGCCAGACCATTGTTTCACTGACGACATGGTGCACTCATGTTTAGACAAGACACAATACAACTAATCTTAAACCACCTGGGCTTCCTGTCAATTTGGGTAATGTCTACAGTGCTCTAGATTAACAGTGCTAGATTGTAACAAAATAACCAATAAAATCCAAGACTGAGCTGCCAGACCATTGTTTCACTGACGACATGGTGCACTCATGTTTAGACAAGACACAATACAACTAATCTTAAACCACCTGGGCTTCCTGTCAATTTGGGTAATGTCTACAGTGCTCTAGATTAACAGTGCTAGATTGTAACAAAATAACCAATAAAATCCAAGACTGAGCTGCCAGACCATTGTTTCACTGACGACATGGTGCACTCATGTTTAGACAAGACACAATACAACTAATCTTAAACCACCTGGGCTTCCTGTCAATTTGGGTAATGTCTACAGTGCTCTAGATTAACAGTGCTAGATTGTAACAAAATAACCAATAAAATCCAAGACTGAGCTGCCAGACCATTGTTTCACTGACGACATGGTGCACTCATGTTTAGACAAGACACAATACAACTAATCTTAAACCACCTGGGCTTCCTGTCAATTTGGGTAATGTCTACAGTGCTCTAGATTAACAGTGCTAGATTGTAACAAAATAACCAATAAAATCCAAGACTGAGCTGCCAGACCATTGTTTCACTGACGACATGGTGCACTCATGTTTAGACAAGACACAATACAACTAATCTTAAACCACCTGGGCTTCCTGTCAATTTGGGTAATGTCTACAGTGCTCTAGATTAACAGTGCTAGATTGTAACAAAATAACCAATAAAATCCAAGACTGAGCTGCCAGACCATTGTTTCACTGACGACATGGTGCACTCATGTTTAGACAAGACACAATACAACTAATCTTAAACCACCTGGGCTTCCTGTCAATTTGGGTAATGTCTACAGTGCTCTAGATTAACAGTGCTAGATTGTAACAAAATAACCAATAAAATCCAAGACTGAGCTGCCAGACCATTGTTTCACTGACGACATGGTGCACTCATGTTTAGACAAGACACAATACAACTAATCTTAAACCACCTGGGCTTCCTGTCAATTTGGGTAATGTCTACAGTGCTCTAGATTAACAGTGCTAGATTGTAACAAAATAACCAATAAAATCCAAGACTGAGCTGCCAGACCATTGTTTCACTGACGACATGGTGCACTCATGTTTAGACAAGACACAATACAACTAATCTTAAACCACCTGGGCTTCCTGTCAATTTGGGTAATGTCTACAGTGCTCTAGATTAACAGTGCTAGATTGTAACAAAATAACCAATAAAATCCAAGACTGAGCTGCCAGACCATTGTTTCACTGACGACATGGTGCACTCATGTTTAGACAAGACACAATACAACTAATCTTAAACCACCTGGGCTTCCTGTCAATTTGGGTAATGTCTACAGTGCTCTAGATTAACAGTGCTAGATTGTAACAAAATAACCAATAAAATCCAAGACTGAGCTGCCAGACCATTGTTTCACTGACGACATGGTGCACTCATGTTTAGACAAGACACAATACAACTAATCTTAAACCACCTGGGCTTCCTGTCAATTTGGGTAATGTCTACAGTGCTCTAGATTAACAGTGCTAGATTGTAACAAAATAACCAATAAAATCCAAGACTGAGCTGCCAGACCATTGTTTCACTGACGACATGGTGCACTCATGTTTAGACAAGACACAATACAACTAATCTTAAACCACCTGGGCTTCCTGTCAATTTGGGTAATGTCTACAGTGCTCTAGATTAACAGTGCTAGATTGTAACAAAATAACCAATAAAATCCAAGACTGAGCTGCCAGACCATTGTTTCACTGACGACATGGTGCACTCATGTTTAGACAAGACACAATACAACTAATCTTAAACCACCTGGGCTTCCTGTCAATTTGGGTAATGTCTACAGTGCTCTAGATTAACAGTGCTAGATTGTAACAAAATAACCAATAAAATCCAAGACTGAGCTGCCAGACCATTGTTTCACTGACGACATGGTGCACTCATGTTTAGACAAGACACAATACAACTAATCTTAAACCACCTGGGCTTCCTGTCAATTTGGGTAATGTCTACAGTGCTCTAGATTAACAGTGCTAGATTGTAACAAAATAACCAATAAAATCCAAGACTGAGCTGCCAGACCATTGTTTCACTGACGACATGGTGCACTCATGTTTAGACAAGACACAATACAACTAATCTTAAACCACCTGGGCTTCCTGTCAATTTGGGTAATGTCTACAGTGCTCTAGATTAACAGTGCTAGATTGTAACAAAATAACCAATAAAATCCAAGACTGAGCTGCCAGACCATTGTTTCACTGACGACATGGTGCACTCATGTTTAGACAAGACACAATACAACTAATCTTAAACCACCTGGGCTTCCTGTCAATTTGGGTAATGTCTACAGTGCTCTAGATTAACAGTGCTAGATTGTAACAAAATAACCAATAAAATCCAAGACTGAGCTGCCAGACCATTGTTTCACTGACGACATGGTGCACTCATGTTTAGACAAGACACAATACAACTAATCTTAAACCACCTGGGCTTCCTGTCAATTTGGGTAATGTCTACAGTGCTCTAGATTAACAGTGCTAGATTGTAACAAAATAACCAATAAAATCCAAGACTGAGCTGCCAGACCATTGTTTCACTGACGACATGGTGCACTCATGTTTAGACAAGACACAATACAACTAATCTTAAACCACCTGGGCTTCCTGTCAATTTGGGTAATGTCTACAGTGCTCTAGATTAACAGTGCTAGATTGTAACAAAATAACCAATAAAATCCAAGACTGAGCTGCCAGACCATTGTTTCACTGACGACATGGTGCACTCATGTTTAGACAAGACACAATACAACTAATCTTAAACCACCTGGGCTTCCTGTCAATTTGGGTAATGTCTACAGTGCTCTAGATTAACAGTGCTAGATTGTAACAAAATAACCAATAAAATCCAAGACTGAGCTGCCAGACCATTGTTTCACTGACGACATGGTGCACTCATGTTTAGACAAGACACAATACAACTAATCTTAAACCACCTGGGCTTCCTGTCAATTTGGGTAATGTCTACAGTGCTCTAGATTAACAATGCTAGATTGTAACAAAATAACCAATAAAATCCAAGACTGAGCTGCCAGACCATTGTTTCACTGACGACATGGTGCACTCATGTTTAGACAAGACACAATACAACTAATCTTAAACCACCTGGGCTTCCTGTCAATTTGGGTAATGTCTACAGTGCTCTAGATTAACAATGCTAGATTGTAACAAAATAACCAATAAAATCCAAGACTGAGCTGCCAGACCATTGTTTCACTGACGACATGGTGCACTCATGTTTAGACAAGACACAATACAACTAATCTTAAACCACCTGGGCTTCCTGTCAATTTGGGTAATGTCTACAGTGCTCTAGATTAACAATGCTAGATTGTAACAAAATAACCAATAAAATCCAAGACTGAGCTGCCAGACCATTGTTTCACTGACGACATGGTGCACTCATGTTTAGACAAGACACAATACAACTAATCTTAAACCACCTGGGCTTCCTGTCAATTTGGGTAATGTCTACAGTGCTCTAGATTAACAGTGCTAGATTGTAACAAAATAACCAATAAAATCCAAGACTGAGCTGCCAGACCATTGTTTCACTGACGACATGGTGCACTCATGTTTAGACAAGACACAATACAACTATAATCTTAAACCACCTGGGCTTCCTGTCAATTTGGGTAATGTCTACAGTGCTCTAGATTAACACTGCTAGATTGTAACAAAATAACCAAAAAAATCCAAGACTGAGCTGGCAGGCCATTGTTTCACTGAATCGTAAACCACCTGTTGCTTCCTGTCAGTTTTGTCACTTGGCAAAAGAACTTGCACATAGCTTCTCATCACTCATTCTCATTTTGTCTTCTTCTGCGTTTATATGTGAAAACCTCACCAGGTGCAGGAACACGCCGAGCAGCACCAACTTGGCCAGCTAATGCGTCACCGCCAACTGGGCCAGCTGCACTCAATTGGCCAGGTGCTGCGACACCACCAACTGGGCCATGTGCTTCATGGACATCCACGTGACCAGCTCCTGCCTGAAGATCAACTTGCTGAACCTGGACCTGGACCAGCATATATATAAGTGATAATTGGTAAAGGTGCTTTGTATTAATTACAAGATTTTTGCATTTAACTGGAACCCGAATGCACACACCTCATCATTGGCATCGTCATCCTCACCATCTTTGTTGCCGTCATCAGCAGGAGGCCATTGATTTAGCTGAAAGGGAGAAAAGGCAAGAATGGTTGTCTATTTCAGTGGAAAGTAAAGAGGAATAACGAGTCGTGGAAGGAAAAAGCAATTTACGAGATTTTCTTCATAATTGTATTGTCTTGGCAAGCGAAAAAAGGTTGGTTGCCCGGTTTGTAAATTAGAATATAGTGACATTCATCTTCATTTTAAAAGGGCGGCCGTTATTGGTCATTTGAAACGAGCTAGGGTAGATTGTGTAGGTAGGGTATCTGGTTCTCGAGCTCATTCCCCTTCTTTTGTGGTGGTCTCTTTTTTTTATCATGTTCTCATCCACCAACCATTCTATTGGTAACAACAGGTTCAACAAACTATTCGTTGATACCAAAAACTAGTGTTTGATTTGCTACGTTTCCAGTTCTCCAATGTGTACTGGTTGGGATAGTGCATTTCCTCGCGGCGCCAAGAATTGATTGATGAACACAGATTAGAGCATCGAAAACAAATTATCATGTGTTTCATCTTAGAAATAAGCTGACCTGTTAACTTTGTGTTTCTTGCATTTTTATACAGTTTAAGAAATAATGATTGATTTGTTAGTTTCTCATCTCTCACTAGCAACAATTAGTTTAATACTAAAAAATGGTCTCGTCCACCAAATTATAGTATGACAAGGCTATGCACTCCAAATCGGAAATTGTTTCATCGACCAAACTTTATAAAAATATAAATCGGTATCATAAATTGTCATTATTAAATTCACTATTTAAAATGTCTTCACATCATATATCCTCTTCTATTTAGGATAATATATTTTTTTTGCCAATGTCCTAATGGATTTGTATATATGATCAAAGGAAGTAGTTTATTTAACATCTTGATAGATGAGCCCACATTTACTGTTCCATTGCTTTCATTGGTTAATAATACGTGGCCCACACTTGTGTCTTACCGAACTTATAGTAGATACTTCCTGCTTTACACTATGCTTTTCTGTTTTTCATAATGTTTGTCCATAGAGGGTCTCAAGAGTATAGTTACTGTAAATTTTTAACCACTTCCCTAATTAAATGTTAAAAGAACATCACTACTTTTATGTTGGATATTGTGCCAAGGTTATTTCTTCAGAAAGACACTAGCTCCCTCTCCTATTTAACTTTTTGTCACCTCATAAAAAACCATACTGCCTCAATTGTCATTATAGACAATAACATGATCAAGACACTACTTTGACCATGCACTAATAGTATTGAAAACATCAAAATACACCAAATATGTGATAACTTTGAAACAACTATTGACTAGGAATCTAGACTTACCATTTTCAAAAGTGTGACTATGGACATCCCAAAAGGAAAATAATTTTGGTACTAGAGAGTATGTAGCATAGTCATTTAATGTATAAGAAACAATATTCCATTAGGCATTGGGAGAGACTTAGTTTGGTTGCACTGCCAATAGCTGCAGATCCAATCTGGGCTTTACGCTACTCCCAGTGAGAGTGTCATTCTCATTAATTAGCACACCATAGATGATTTCTTGGTGATTAAGAGAGAAGAAACAAGCTTTGTATGGATGAAGCCACCCTGAGATGAATACCAACTCTTTATTAAACATTAAATTAAATGTTATATGAAGCAGGTCAGACACAAACAAGGGGGGTAATGTCTACAGTGCTCTAGATTAACACTGCTAGATTGTAACAAAATAACCAAAAAAATCCAAGACTGAGCTGGCAGACCATTGTTTCACTGAATCGTAAACCACCTGTTGTTTCCTGTCAGTTTTGTCACTTGGCAAAAGAACTTGCACATAGCTTCTCATCACTCATTCTCATTTTGTCTTCTTCTGCGTTTATATGTGAAAACCTCACCAGGTGCAGGAACACGCCGAGCAGCACCAACTTGGCCAGCTAATGCGTCACCGCCAACTGGGCCAGCTGCACTCAATTGGCCAGGTGCTGCGACACCACCAACTGGGCCATGTGCTTCATGGACATCCACGTGACCAGCTCCTGCCTGAAGATCAACTTGCGGAACCTGGACCTGGACCAGCATATATATAAGTGATAATTGGTAAAGGTGCTTTGTATTAATTACAAGATTTTTGCATTTAACTGGAACCCGAATGCACACACCTCATCATTGGCATCGTCATCCTCACCATCTTTGTTGCCGTCATCCTCACCATCTTTGTTGCCGTCATCAGCAGGAGGCCATTGATTTAGCTGAAAGGGAGAAAAGGCAAGTTGATTAGTACAAGCAGACATACTCAAGAATATTCTGGAATATTGTTTTGGAATGTTGTTTGGAAGTATGTCGAGCTTACCACAAACCGTTCAAGGAACTCGATCACATCTGAAGCACTGACCGCATATCCCCTCACACCTCCTATCACGCCTTGATAAACACCCAAGCACTTCCTGCTAAAAGCTACAATAGGCCCTCCTGAGCAGCCTGAAAGGGCTACCATCCCATGGAAATCTGCTAGCTTCATGGTATAACCCTTTGGATTGAGCTGGGTAATGGCTGAGTAGCTTCTGTTACCGAAGGACAGATGCCCAATGTTGTAGCACTCGATGCATTGGGGTGGCCACCCTTGCAACAGACATGGTTCAAGCTTTGTCGGGATCTCACTGACCATGGGAATTGGAGGGTGCTCTTCTGGGCACATGATATAATCATCTGCACTACTGTACCCAATGTAAATCGTATCAGCAGACACCTGAAGGACCAATAGATCTTTCTTTGTGTCAAGAGCCACACATGTTGCTCTTGACTTCACTCTCAGCTGATCACTTATTTCCTTGGTGCCCAATTTGCTGTGAATATCCATCTCTTGGTGTGAGCATGTCACCTCAAAAACGAAAAACAGGTTGACTTCATCAATTGTGAGATCACTGACATGAGAGGCATAGCATTCATCTAATATGTGAGCACAGGTGAGAATCCTAAGGGTTCTATGACTGCTTGCAACAACAAAGCCTGTTGAATTCCTTGTACCGTCATTACGTTTTGACCCTTTCTCCTGTTCTTCGACAACTTGTGGTTCTTGAGCAGCCGGCCCTTTTCCCTTCTTCTTCTTCTTTGCCGCCTTTCTGTCTGCCTCAATCTCTTTATCTGGAGTGCTGGGTAGTCTTGGATCAACCAAAGCCGTTCTTGCATAATATTCCAGCTTTGGTTCTGACAGTTTTGGATTCAAATGATGCCTCAAGGTGGCCTCTACACTAAAAATGGAGTGTAAAGATGACTCAGCGAGCCCAGCATAATCCTGCGCCATCGGATCTGTTTAAAAAGCAAATATGTATTGTTAATTAGGTAATAAATCCCTAATTTTATGAGTCACTGTTTGTACTCCATGAGGTCGGGGCTATTAAAACAAGTCTTTTGGGATCTCCAGCCAAGAAAGACTAATTAGCTACCTGCACAACCTACAGTTCAGAAAACACCCTGTTCTGTGCCGTGGTACCTAAAATTGAGAAGTTTCTACCTAAAAGTCCAGAAGCTCAGATTCTCTACGATCATTCAGACCAAACCAGATATTAGCCATTTAGAAGGCCACAATTTTAACCAAGTATGGCACTTTTTGACATACACTACGGTTTAAACTTATACGACTGAATCCTAGATGGTAAATGTGTGCCGAAAGAAATTTGCAAGAGCGTATGTTAAATCCAGTTGCCACCTTCTAAACAGATCCAGCGTCAAGGCAACGCATCATCTAAAAGCAACTGAAGGGGATGGTCAGAGCATACCTAGCAGGCGTGATGGACTGCGCCGGAGCAACAACCCCGCTTAGGGTTCGGAGCGGAGAGATAGATATCGGTGGCGGCCCGCTTAGGGTTCGGCGCGGAGAGAACGGTGGCGGCCGGACTTGCGAATGCCGCAGCGGTGATGGAGATAGAGGCGGCGCTCACACCACTGCAAGTGCAAGCAGCAAGCGCAACTGAACGGGGGCGTTCCAGTCTTCCACTTGTCCCCCGCAGCGCCGCAGGAGGACCTAGGACGTGAGAGTTTTGGGCCTTGGGCCTGGGCTTGAGGTTGCCTAGCTAGCAGGCCCGGCCAATCTTTTTTTCTCTTACGTATGTATGTAACCCAATAGGAAAAAGTCCTGTTTACCTCCCTAGACAACGGGCCGAGTTCGCATTTCCACCCTGGACTCAAAACCCGTCCGAAGAGACTCCCTGGACTCCCAAAACCGGACACATGACCTCCCTCATCCGAAACAAGTCCGGTTTTGTCCTATGTGGCGCCAAGTCAACCATCCTATACTCCTATACAACGCCATGTCAGCTTTGATGGAGGTAAATTGGACTTTGCATGATAGTTAAAGGGTCAAATGAACTTTATAAAAAATATTATTTTTCTTCAAAATTTATATACAATTAAAAATCCTCATACATATTTCTTAGAATATTTTGAATAAGATGAATGGTCAAAGTTGTAGAAAAAAGTCAATGGCGACAAATATTTCGATACGGAGATAGTAACTTTTTTCTTAGAAAAGATATACAATTAAAATCCCAATTTTTATTTAAATTTATTTTTTTAAATCATGCTCTATCTTGGGCTCCTAATTTGTAGTTATTTTAATTTTTATGGTCTCTTTTTGGTGTTTATTTGCTATTAGGTATCCTTGTTATCTTGTATAATTTTTTGAAATTTTGTGTTATAAAATCTATACAGTTTATCCATCTGAGTCTCATTTGAATATATAAAATTTATTTTGTTTTTTAATCAAAAATAAATTTTCTACGAATCTTCTAAGATTAAACTAGATTTTATGGTTTTTTATTGTATGTACTTTTATGAAAAATAATATTTTTTGATAAATTCTATATGACCCCTCGAACTATCAGGAAAAGTCCAATTTACCTCCTTAAATCTGACGTAGCGCCATATAGGATGGTTGACTTGGTGCCACGTAGGACAAAACTAGACTTGTTTTAGGTGAAGGAGGTTATGTGTCTGGTTTTAGGAGTCCAGGGAGTCTCTTTGAACAGTTTTTGAGTCCAGGGTGGAAACGCGAACTTGGCCCATTATCCAGGGATGTAAATAGGACTTTTTCCAACCCAATACGATAATTTGGCCTGATCCATGCTTCTACATGTGAAAGCAAGCGGGCGCCCAGCACGTCTTCGGACTGGCAGTCTGGAACAGCCGGCGTGCCCTTCATTTGGCGGGATGGCACACCCATCGGATGCGCGCCAGCACTAGCGAATGGGAGTGGAACTTCGTATCAGGTGACAACCAACAAAAAAAAATTAAAAAATCAAGAACTCCGTAATGTATAAGAGCAACTCCAACAGCTTAGCTAAATTCTACTCTCTATATTTTCATTTAGAGAGCCATTTAGCTAAGATTCACTCTCTAAATTA
>OAMR01000006.1:3772644-3783256 GCA_900205405.1 Echinochloa crus-galli
GAGAGAGGAGGGGGAGGGAGACGGAGGCGTGCGGAGGGAGATGCCGAGTCTGCTTCGCTCGGGAAAGATGCCGAGCGATGGGGACGGGATGCAGAACCGGATAGCGATGCGAGGAAGATAGCGAGTCTGTTGGATCGCTGTTTTATCGTAATTTTCTTTTTTTTACCGAGTCAAAACGTTTTACAGAGGCTGTTGGAGTTGCTCTAACGATCGCTCGCGGCTGTGGTGGGGGGCGGGCGCTTCCGCTACCACTCGCCAAAGAACGGCAGCTGCGCGTCGTCCTGAGGATCTCCACGAATATCCCGGTGTCGTTGAGGATCCCCGCGGAGCTCGGGGCTCAGCCGCTCAGATACATGGCAGCGTAGGCTTCCGCCCCTGCACCAGCGCACTGCTAGCTGCAATGGAGATGAAACGTTTGGCCGTTTGATAACTTGTCTGGCGGAAATGGCATGCAAGGAAATGAAAATTTCAAGTAATAGCAGTCAGGTAAGGGAAGAAATTCAATTTAATGGCACTCAAAGGAATTAAAACAAGTTTTAGTAGCAGTGAGAATTTACTCGATAAAATTCTGCGTGGCACGTCATCTAGCATTCTTGCATGCACATTTGGGAACCACAGACAGGGATGAAAAAAACGATCGCCACGACGCAATTCAGTCTCTCAAGTGCCCGCACATGCATCATGCCGAAATTTCACATACTGATTCAGAGTATGTAAAGGCCACTTGCCAGAACGCTTCTTGAAGCACATAAAAGGGTAGCCAATCTTATTCAGTTTAAACTAAACAGAAAACATACGATAGTCTTAACATTTCCTCGGTAGCACCCCATTTTACATTAGAGCTACAACATAACCAAACAATATCGCAACTAGTATCAGCAGCATGCCACAAAACGGCAAAACATCCAGACTAGCCCTGCAATCAAATGGACAAGTCATCATTGATCGATGCAATGTGAATATCTATAAACTAATTCAAAAGTGCACACTAAAATTGACATTCATGTTTTTCTCGGTAAATTATAAACACAATAGGTGAACTATAGGGCCAGTTTGGATTGCAGCCTAAGGTTGCCACAACATACTAGTTAGCCACATGGCCCCAATTATCAGAGTAAATTTTTTTTGCCTAACTTCTACTAAGGTTAGGTGGCCAACTTTCTTGCTACAAAAGCAAAGCAAGACTAACCTTAATAGACTTATTGTACAAACGAGTACAAGAACACTTAGAACCCTGGAAGCAAGAGAGCTGAGAATAAGAGATTGCACTGTACCAGAAGCCATGACCCTAAGAGGTATTGCCTGAACCCATAATGCCGAAGTATTCATCCTGATGGGAATGTAATTTTGTGAAAATTCTTGTGCCAATAAATGTGTGGTACTTTAAAAAAAGAGTGCTTTTATGGAAGTTCGCATAAAACAAAATAGTTTTTTCAATACTTAAAACCACAGCATTAGATTAAGGACTTACCCCCTCAGCTTTATCATAAAATCTGATAGGCAGTGTAACATCTCTTTCCACACCACTTTTGATATCACAAACTCTAAGCTGATAGAAAAGAATGTGTTAGTATTTTTCTTCGATTACAAATGCCAAAATTTGACGATAAAGGCGGAGCACCCTTACAAGACCGTACCATTGTCTTAAATGGCACATTGACTAATATATTAGGTTGTCCTACAATTCTAGTACCATTCCAAGTAATGTCGTAAAAATACGGATTTATACTGAAAGTTATCCAGTGCACACATCAAATTCTGGAATTCACTAAGCATAATGCCATTTATTTCACTATATATAGAGATTAAATAACTTCAACATGAGGATCACAGATAGAATGGCTGAAAAAAAGGCAACTTACTTGAACTGCATAAACATGTCTATGCATTTTTCAATTGTGGAAATCGAAATAACAGCAGGATGCGGGCTCCAATAGACTGCCATCCCTCTGACTCCCCCATCATTGTCAATCACCATTCCTCCATTGCCACCCTGCATTAATGAAATACTACAGAATTACATAAGCAATTTAGCAACAAATAAAACACAAGAAAAAAAATATAATTAGTACCTCAGGGATATCACAACTGAGAAACATGTAGTAGTCCCGCCCTAAAATATCTGATTCTTCTAACCATTTGATATTTCCACGCCTAGCCCTCAAGGATGCTTCTTTGTCCCTGGCCAACACAAAAACTTCTTGACCATACTCTGGGCCACGTTTAATAGACGGGACCTCCACGGAAAAGTCTGGATAGATATCTAATAGGGCTATGTCATAATGATAATTGAAGTAGATAAGCTCAGCATCCAAGACAGTCTTCTTGTCCGGCAAGGTAACAGATAGCTGAAAAGATGGGTGTTGATCAGATATAGTTAAATAGCACAGCCACGCATCACGTTCAGAAAAAGGGAGAGAATAGCAGTTGGCCTTAAAAGCGCCACAAAAACAAGGACTTGAGACAGACAAATAACAGTGGGATAACCCTATGGCCAAGCTGATCTGATATCGCAATGTGGCAAAGGCAACAATACCTCATACTGATGAAATACCACAATAAGGCCATGGAAAGAGTTTAAGAGCACGATAGGAGGTTATCATCATGAAAACTTAGGTCAAATAATCGCTTAAATTACAAGGAAAAGGAGAATCTCCATGCAGTTGCAGGCATGAACAAAAGGACAGTAGAACCTCTGTGAGGATCACAATCATAGAAGGGAAATTCAGAAATGAATAGGCACGGTAAGTGTACTGAAATACCACTAAAACATGAAGGGGGGAAACACCCGGGGCACCTTCAAATAGTAGTGAAACAGGAAGACAATTTAACTATAGTGAAAGGTAAGGTTTGTACCTTGGGTAAGGGATCAAGTTTCCGATCCCCCTCCAATACGACTCTAGAATAGGTCACTATAGTAGCACAATGATGCCCGGGTCTATCAGACCATTGCTTAATGATGATGCCAGTACATCGTGGTAGCCTCTTCCCATCTGCAAACACAGATATGATGTTATATGTACCAGGTAGGAGGTATGGGTGAATCTTGCTATTATTTATTTTGTCACTTAACTTACCATCCATGACGTGTGAAATGCTGACGATGCTGCGCGCCGCATGCAGAACTTTCTCCTTGTCTCTTGAGCTCTGTACGGCTTTGGTGGTGTGTGGGTCCTTGGGCTTGATCATGGTAGGGATATCGTAATCAAGATCTGAAACAAAAATGTAAGAAAACCTTATGGGTTGGTTCTATAAGAATTATCTTTACCCAAACATATTACACTCATAAATTGGAGTAACAAACTATCAGCCAGCTCAAAGAAGGGCTATTCAAATTCATCTAAATTTAAATCTCGTAATGAAAATATCAAAGAACGGCAAGCCATAACATGATGTCTGATGCACCTTGATTTAAGTCAATTTTCTTCTCGAGTACCACTAGCCCAATTTGTAAAATCAAATCACAAAACACTAAACGATTGTTACTTCATACACATGCACACAAGTAAATAGCAGAGTTAAATAGCACAGCCACGCACCACGTTCAGAAAAAAGGGAGAGAATAGCAGTTGGCCTTAAAAGCACCACAAAAGTTTCCGATCCCCCTCCAATACGACTCTAGAATAGGTCACTATAGTAGCACAATGATGCCCGGGTCTATCAGACCATTAACCCTAACCTCTAATAGCTAAAGTGGCCGACGGATTCCCAAAATATCAGATGGTCGATGAGTAGCGAAACTGGGGGGAAATAGGCCTCGCTGCAAAATTCAGAAACATACCTTTCTCAAGTATCGCTTTCACCTTGTCGCACTGCTCGTGCCACTTCTCCACATCCTTAACACTGCCACCCCTCGGGAATGGCGGGTATCGAGGACGGGGTGCAGCAGCAGAGGCCCTGGAACCCTCGCCTACTGTTGCAGCTGAGGCCCTGGAACCCTCGCCTACTTTTGCAGCTGACGCCTTTCCGGACCGTTTCTTCTGCTTGGCCACAACCGAAACATCTGTCCTCTGCGCTGCTTCTGATTCCTTCTTCGGACTCGGGCCGATCTGCCCTCTTTCTTCTATCTGCATCACTCCGATCTTCCTCTTCCCTGGCCTCTGTTCTTCAGGTTTCTCCTCGGATCTATGAGCCGAGTCACTTATGGATGCTCGGGATCCACGAGGGGCGCCCTCCCCTTCAGATCCGGAGTCTGGAGGAGGGACGGACGGAGAGGTTGTGCTTACAGACATTGCTCCCCTCTCAGCGGCGTCGTGTGCCTTAGCAACTTGGCTAGTAAAGCAGAGGAAACCTAGAAGATGAGAGACGAAGGGGCGAGGCTGCGAGGGCGAGAGAGTTGGGAGACTTATGAGAGGCGGCCATTTGGGCTGCAGCGGCGCAGTCCAGCCGCCTTGACGATCAGCTGCGGCCCAAAAAACGGCAGCCCACAGCAAGCAGCCCAAACAACGACAGCAAAGCACATCAAAATGGAAAAGTCCATTTTGACTCCCTCCACTAACACATAAGTCTGTTTTACTCCCTCAACTATTTCTTCAAATGGCGCACCAAGATAAAGATCTTCAGGTAATTCTTTAATCTTCCTCAAGTGCATTCGGCATCATTCTCTTGAATCGCATCCTAAATTTTCCTTTTCAGCCCTTTCTGTTCTCGGTAGGCTCTAGCGGCTGAACTCTTGATTCCTACTGAGGCGAAAGCACCCACTTATTTTCTTGGGCCCGTAGGAGATTCAGACCCCTCTGAACTGATTGCTACCGAATCTCAGCGAATTCCCTTTAAATCCTCACTGACAAAGCCTCATGAATGGCAAGATGCCTTTAAGAACTGGCCTTTGCCTCCAATTGCTGGTTGGAGGAATTGGTATAGGAGGATTCTCAATGATAAAAGCCCTCAAACCAAGAACTGGGACAAACTCTGCATTTCCCATTGTCTGGAATTATCTCTAGCCGAAACTCCCAGAAATGAAAACCTCCTGATCCCCATCCTCTGAATGGCCATGGTTTAATAATAGGCAAGTGCCACCAAGATTATTTCTCCATGAATTCCTTAAGCCCAAGGAGATTGTCACAGACTCTAGTGAGACAAGAAGGATTTTTGACTACAGATGCTGCACATCCATTTATAGACCTGAACCTTTTGTGCCAATAACATCTGTTCATCCTTCTTTCACTGTCTGGTGGCAAGAATTTGATGATCACATCTTCAACATGCCAATTCATCCCTTCTGCCTTGAGTTGATGCCTGACTTCAAGCCAAATTCAGAGGTAATGTTGTTCTTGAACCACGCTTAAATCCACCGCATGATACTAAGCACGGTAACAAGACTACTTGCATCATAATCTAAATCCACCGCATGATACTAGACATGAAACAAGGTTGCCGGTACTTACGGAGGTCGACGGATCGATGATTCCCCTCGAAGAACTCGATGACACAACTAAAGGACTCGAAAAGGTGGCGCGGGGCCGGTTTGTTGTACGATTCGTTCTCCTTATTACAATCACCATGCGGTTCATATTTATACCCTGGTCTTGACACGACTCCTAATCGACTACGGTTACAAAACGTTTATTTCCAAAGAAATACGTCAAAGTGCCGTATTCATCTCGCATTCTTTATCAATCGGCTCTTTCCTTGTATTCAATCCACGTCATCACGCGTTCCCGAATGCTTTCCATAGAGCAGCTCCTTGCCGAATCGGCGACGGACTCCCGACCGCAGAATGCCTTTGCCGAACGCCCTTGAAGACAAGCTTTCCTTTCCGAACGATATCTTTTACTAATCCCGGCCCACATGTCAGTCTCTTTCTGGTGCCAAATTTTGGTGTTAACACATGCCCCTTCAATTTCGGGATAAAAGATAATTTATCTCGGAATTGACTAGAAATCCGCAACTGTATTGAATCTTTTTAGCATCCACCTTCTCCGCTCAAATCTTCAGAGCTCCGCTTGGATAACGTGGGTCCAGGCGGGTCCGATGTGAGGGGCACGGGAGGTTTTTGTTGGTAGCAAAAGTTTTTAAAAGAACTCGATCCTTTTAGTATAGAGTATAGATAGATGACGGAGTAGTATTATTAGCATGTACAGATCATGCCTAGCCCGTGTATACGAAGCAAGGACACGACTAATAAGCCAACTAAAGAATTGCACACCGAAGTCTAAAGATTTCAGTAGTCCCCTAAATTACATGTAGGTCACTGAGCACGTTCGTGGATATCAGCATTGCCGGTGGTGTTGACGCAAAATCTGCAGTTCGCGCCAAGCACACAGCAAGCCGAATCAGCTGGCTTCACACGTGGCCCTGGCTTTCGAATTCCGGAGGCGTGCCAGTCAGTTTGCCTGAAAACGAACAAAGGAAGAAAACGTTTAGATAAAAACCCTGGAACGTGCCGGCTTGATACCAGACAGTTCCATATTTGCGGCTTGCAAAGCCAATCTTGATCGATATATAGCTACGGGCGAGCTATCTATCAATAATCCATGCATCCGGCACGTATTCGGCAAAAGCACGTAAGAAAGATCTTTTGTCTCTTTATTACGTGTGGACTCCTTTCAAAAAGTAATCATTAAAAATAGCCATTAAAAATCATAGTTGCAATTGTAGTCATTCAATAAATGGTGGTAAACATATTAATAACAAATCAGTTAACTTGTTTTCTACAAGATATATGAATAAAACATAGGTGAATACAAAACGGTAAGCAGGAGACAGATAGCACGCAGAAAAGTAGGGGCTTAGAATTGGACGAGTGAAATTTATTTCTTATTAATGAGATGTAAATGTTATAGTATATAATTTTATTTTACTAGTCCACAACCCGTGCGGGAATAATTTTGAGAGATTTTATCAGAACCTTTTAAAAAATTAAGGGTCGTGGCTAATAATCAATATTGTTTACCTTGCGCTTTGTTCTATTTGGTACTTATTCTACGTATTTATCTTTGTCCACTTGTGATAAACTTTAGTTAGTAGTTACTATATATGCTTTCCCGTTCACATTCACATCGCTTTTGAACTTTACATCAGACCTTTTGTTACGTGTTTAAGTTTAATCAAAACTTACTTTGGGCTATGTATTTAACATTGTTCTTGTAACATCCTGAATACTTGTGGTGCTATGCTAAGAACGTATATCTAAAAAAAATTGTGGACACATAATGTAGTGGAGACAATGATTCTTGTTTCATTTTTATAGAACAATGTAATAGAAACATGTCTAAGAGCTTCCTAAGAGCATATGTAACAATGCCTGTCTATGTCATGTTGTAGCGGAGACCATGACCTGTGCATTCCTCACACTGGAACTGAAGCATGGGTGAAGTCAATAGGCTACCAAGTTGTTGACAGATGGCGGCCATGGTACTTTGGAGAGCAAGGTGCTGGGTACGGTGTTTGATGTCCGTAGCTGGTTCCATATTTGCCACGCTTATTGAATCATCTGCTTGGACAATCTCCACCTCATCATCTATCCACTGAATGAGCTGTTGATGCATGGTTGATGGGATACAGCAATTTGCATGAATCCAATCTCTTCCAAGCAGCAAACTATATGCCCCTTTGCCCTCAATGACAAAGAAAGTTGTGAGCAGCACTTTGGATCCAATCATCAGTTCTACATGAACACAGCCTTTGGTGTCTGAAGGATTTCCAGCAAAATCATTTAGAATTATGCTCGTTGGTGTTAAATCTCCAGGGCCCATGCCAAGCTTCCTAAATGTAGTATATGGCATCACATTCACAGCAGCTCCACCATCGACGAACATCTTGGTTAAAGGCTTCCCATTGACAAATCCTTTCAAATATAATGGCTTCATATGTCGATTCTGGATTGGCTTTTCAAAGACAGCTTGCTTATTGAGCATCAATTGTGCCATTAGCTGTTCGACTTCATCTACCTCTGACAACGCTTCCTCCTGCACAACTTGATCAGTGGGAGCCATAAATTCATTCGGCAAAAAGCATACCATGCATGTAGGAGCCGAATGACCATCTTCTTCAGGCTTGTCCTTTCGACGCCATATTGATTTCATCTTAGGCCTTGCTTGCTTTAATTCTTGATTCCTCAAACGTTGTACTCTTCTCTTTTGGCTTTTCCTCAAGCCAGGTGGACACCATTGTCCTTCTTGCCAAACATAAGCATGATCTTCTTCTTCTTCATGATCAACCCACCTGTAATCAGCATGCCTCTTTCTTGGTTGATCATTAAAACGCCGATCATCACTAGGATGCATCCTGCCAATTCTTTCATGGACAGATCGGCGATTGACATCATTGTGCCTATACTCAACATATCCATCGTTGCATTCGGGACAATTATCCCACGTGGGAAGCTTTAAGCCTTCGTTCCAACAGTGCCTGAAGAAAGCACATCCCCAATGAGCACGTTCTTGTTTTCGGATAAATTCCTCTTGTTCTTCCCTGTGCCTTTCTTCTTCATGTCTTCTTTTCTCCTCCTCATACTTACGCCTTTGAAAATGCTCCTTTTCTTGCTGACGCTGCCACTTGTTGAGGAGAATGCGTGTAGTAACCCTAGGTTTAGAGGATTCTCCTACTTCAAATCGGCTATTCGGAAACCGAAGATCTTTCTGGCGAATCTGTTCAATTGTGATCTGCCGAGTGGGATCAACTGAGCCATCCTGTCTTGCCTTCCTTGAGGTTAAAACTTTCAATCTTCCCTTTTCTCCAGATGGAACAGCATTCACCATGTTAACCGAGAACCCGATCATATTCTGAGGGAAAGGGTTACTGTCCAGTTTCATCTTGTTGTCGAATTTCAGATGTCCTTCCTGGATAGCTTTCTGAATCTTCATCCTAAAGACTCTGCATTCATTAATGGAATGAGAATTTCTATCATGAAACCCACAATACCTTTTGTCTTTCACTCCATCAGGCCGAAGCATGGAATGCCCCTCTGGCAATTTGATTCGGCCTTCTTTTACCAGGAACTCAAACAATTTATCTGCCTTAGTTACATCAAAATCATATGTTCCTTTCATCTGTTTGATCCATCTTTGAGTCATTGTAACTGGTTCCTTACTCCACACTATTTCTGCTGCAGCCACTTCTTCATCATTTTCGTATTCATCTTCTTGATCTACCCTTTCGAGGAACTGGTTGTAGATACTGGCTATATCATTGTGCTTAGCAAATCTAGCATCTTTCTTAAGGCCATATGCTTGATTGCTCATCAATGCTAATCTCTGTGACAGCTGGCCAAGATCATCAAATTCCATCCCGAATAGCTTCTCCCGAATGGTAGGCAGCATACCAGCCACAGCCATTCCGGCCAACTGATCATCAGGTATGTTCAAGGAAAAGCACATGCCTTTAGTTTCTCTAAATCTCCTGAGAAATTCTGTAGGTGTCTCGTTATTTCTTTGCCTCAAGCTGGTCAGATCAACCAACTTCTTCTCTGTACTACCGGTGTAGTAGTGAGCATGGAATTTCTGTTCTAAATCTTTCCAAGTGCAAATTGACTGAGCAGGTAATGAAGCAAACCATCTAAAAGCTGGACCTGTTAATGACAAAGGAAAGTATCTGATTCTAAAGGCCTCATCTGCCGAAGCTTCTCCAAGCTGCAGCATATATCCCTTTGCCCTCAATGACAAAGAAAGTTGTGAGCAGTACTTTGGATCCAATCATCAGTTCTACATGAACACAGCCTTTGGTGTCTGAAGGATTTCCAGCAAAATCATTTAGAATTATGCTCGTTGGTGTTAAATCTCCAGGGCCCATGCCAAGCTTCCTAAATGTAGTATATGAAGAATAATACCCAGGGAATAATGTTAAGCAAATTTATTGATGTATCATGATGTTCAGTAATGAAGTCAGCAATAATCTGCCCCTTGACAGTTTTTGCCGATTCAAACCTTAATTCAAATTCAGATAAGGCGAAAATCCACTTGCCAACTCTTCCATTCAAAATTGGCATAGACAACATGTGCTTAATCACATCAAATTTTGAATATACAACGCATTCGGCATTCAACAAGTAGTGCCAAAATTTTGTACATGAGTAATAAACACATAAGCAAAGCCTCTCTACAACCGAATATCTTGTTTCGGGATCTAGCAATTTTCGGCTAAAGTATGCAACCACTCTTTCTTTCCCTTCAAACTCTTGTATGAGGGCCGATCCAATAGTTTGGGCATCGGCCGCCACGTACAACTTGAAAGGCTTGTTCAATTGTGGAGGCACGGTCCTTCCCAATTTGGAGACCACTTGCCGAATGTTGCATATTTGGTTCCAATCGGCAATATCGCTTTCCAGACTAAATCACCTTCTGTAAATTGCTTAACTTTCACCTTCTTATTGTAATACTTAGCAACTCGCATTTTATTCTTCTCAATATTCTCCAAGGCCCTGAGACGAAACATATGCAAATCTTCTAATTCGTCCATCATTAAATCATTATAATCTTTAGAACTTAAATCCTTTTGCAACTTTATTCTCCTTGAGTCTAATTGTATTTCCCATGGCAAGATAGCATGATGCCCATACACCAACTCATAAGGAGACGTCTGTGTAGCCCCATGTGGAGCCATTCGGTAAGCCCATAAAGCCTCACTGAGTACCGAATAGATCGGTTTCGGATTCGGCTATGAAGGGATAAGT
>OAMR01000006.1:3788330-3820093 GCA_900205405.1 Echinochloa crus-galli
TTCATCTGTTTGATCCACCTTTGAGTCATTGTAACCCAACTCCTATTCCTCCTTCATGTATCAAAAATCCTAGAAACTCTCCAGCTGAAACTCCAAAAGCACACTTGTTCGGGTTCATCTTAAGCCCATGTTTCCTGGTGCATTCTAGAGTTTTCCTTATGTCAGCCAAATGGGACTCATGATCCAATGACTTGATCACTACATCATCAATATATATTTCCACAATCTTGCCGATCAACTCATGAAAAATATAATTCATAGCCCTTTGATAAGTTGCACCGGTATTTTTCAATCCAAAGGTCATGACAACCCACTCAAACAACCCTATGTGTCCAGGACATCTGAAAGCTGTCTTTACTATATCTTCTAATGCCATAAAAATCTGATTGTATCCTGCATTACCATCCATGAAACTGAGCACCTTGTATCCAGCAGCAGCACCAACTAATATGAGGAGCCATTCGGTAAGCCCACAATGCTTCATTGAGTACCGAATGCCATCTTCTTGGTTTTTGATCAATTTTCTTCTGTATGATTTTAATCATGATCTTGTTGGAAGCTTCTGCCTGTCCATTGGCTTGAGCATAATAAGGAGAAGAATTCAATAATTTGATCCCCATACTTTCAGCAAGACCTCTGAATTCTGAAGATGTAAATTGAGTCCCTTGATCTGTGGTAATTGTCTGAGGAATTCCAAATCTGTAAATGATGTGCTCTTTGACAAATTCAATCATATCTTCTGATGCTACCTTTCTCAATGGAATCGCCTCAACCCACTTGGTAAAATAATCTGTTGCTAAAAGTACAAACTTATGCCCCTTGCTCGATGGAGGATTTATTTGGCCAATCAAATCTATTCCCCATCCTCTGAATGGCCATGGCTTGATAATGGGATTCAAAGCCGATGCTGGAACTCTCTGAATGTTTCCAAATTTCTGACAGTCCTGACATCCCTTATAATATTCAAAGCAATCTTCCAACATTGTCGGCCAGTAATATCCAGTTCTTCTAATAACCCACTTCATTCGGTAAGCTGACTGATGTGCTCCACACAATCCATCATGCACCTCGCTCATCAACTTCTTTGCTTCTTCTTGATTTAAGCAACGTAATAATACTCCGTCCAGGGATTTATAATATAAATCTTTATCAAGAAGAACAAACTTTATAGCTTTATACCTGAGTCTTCTAGAAACCTTCTGGGATGGATTCTCCAAATAATCGGCAATTTCTTTCCTCCAATCACCTTCTGCCAAACTACTCCCGAAAGCACAGTCATCAGTAGCAAATACCTCTTGATTTTCTCTGTAACCTGATGCACTTTGAGCCAATCTATTTGCTTCTCCATTATCCCCTCTAGGAATGTGTTGTAGAATTACTGACCGAAAGCTCTTCAATATTTCTTTGCATTCTTCATAGTAATTCCTCAAGATATCACTTTTGCATTCATATTCACCATTCAATTGTTTTATGACCAATTCTGAATCTCCAAAAATTTCAACTGCAATGGCTTTTGCTTCTTTCAAATATTGGAGCCCTCTGAGTAATGCCTCATACTCAGCCTGATTGTTAGTAACAGTAGATTGAATGGGAATAGCAAACTCAAATGTTTCTCCTTTGGGTGAAATTAATAAAATACCTGCTCCACCACCTTTGTCACATGAAGAGCCATCGAAGAATAACACCCAAGGAACAATGTTAAGCAAATCTATTGATGTATCATGATGCTCAGTAATGAAGTCAGCAATAATCTGCCCCTTGACAGCTTTTGCCGATTCAAACCTTAATTCGAATTCAGATAAGGCCAAAATCCATTTGCCAATCCTTCCATTCAAAATTGGCATTGACAACATATGCTTAATCACATCAAATTTCGAATGTACAACGCATTCGGCATTTAGCAAATAGTGCCGAAATTTTGTACATGAGTAATAAACACATAAGCAAAGCTTCTCTATAGCCGAATACCTTGTCTCCGGGTCTAGTAACTTTCGGCTAAGGTATGCAACTACTCTTTCCTTCCCTTCAAATTCTTGAATAAGGGCCGATCCAATAGTTTGGGCATCGGCCGCCACGTACAACTTGAAAGGCTTGTTCAATTGTGGAGGCACCAACACTGGTGGCTTCTTCATGTACTCTTTTATTTCATCAAAAGCCTTCTGTTGTTCGTCACCCCATACAAACTTTTGATCCTTTTTTATTTTCAATAGTGAGGAAAAGGGCAACACCTTCTGTGACAAGTTTGATATGAATCTTCTCACAAAATTTATCTTGCCAAGCAGTGATTGTAACTCTTTAAGATTAGTTGGAGGAACAATTTCATCAATTGCCTTCATGCTTTTCTTGCCAACTCCTATTCCTCCTTCATGTATCAAAAATCCCAGAAACTCTCCAGCCGAAACTCCAAAAGCACACTTGTTCGGGTTCATTTTAAGCCCATGCTTCCTGGTGCATTCTAGAGTTTTCCTTATGTCAGCCAAATGGGACTCATGATCCAATGACTTGATCACCACATCATCAATATATATTTCCACAATCTTGCCGATCAACTCATGAAAAATATAATTCATAGCCCTTTGATAAGTTGCACCGGCATTTTTCAATCCAAAGGTCATGACAACCCACTCAAACAACCCTATGTGTCCAGGACACCTGAAAGCTGTCTTTACTATATCTTCTAATGCCATAAAAATCTGATTGTATCCTGCATTACCATCCATGAAACTGAGCACTTTGTATCCAGCAGCAGCATCAACCAATGAATCAGCAATAGGCATTGGATATCCATCCATGGGTGTAGCCTTGTTTAGATCTCTAAAATCTATGCAAACCCTCATTTTTCCATTTTTCTTATAGACAGGAACGATATTAGAGATCCAATCCGCGTATTTACATGGCCGAATGAAATTTGCATCTAGTAATCTTTCAATCTCCTTTTTCACATCGGCCAACACTTCTTCCTTGTAGATTTTTCGGGGTGATTGCTTGTAAGGCCTGTAACCAGGTTTGATCGGCAACCGATGTTCAACAATAGAACGGTCTAGACCGGGCATCTCCGAATAATCCCAAGCAAAGCAGTCCTTGTATTCTTTTAACAATGTCACCAACTTTTCTTTGAAAACCGAATCCAAGTTAGCACTGATAAATGTCGGCCTTGGCTTGTCACCATCTCCAATGTCCACTTCTTCCAATTTATCGGCCGACACAAATCCACGTCCTAATTTTCCATCAGTTCCATCAATTGGATTCTCCATCAAAAATTACTATGAGAGCCGACTGCTTCGATCGGCTGTTGATCACTGCTGGCTGGTGCAACAGGACCTTCTCCCCAGTCTTTGCCTGAGAAACAATCTATGCCTTGATACTCCCAAAAAGCTGGTTCCATATTTGCCACGCTTATTGAATCATCTGCTTGGACAATCTCCACCTCATCATCTATCCACTGAATGAGCTGTTGATGCATGGTTGATGGGATACAGCAATTTGCATGAATCCAATCTCTTCCAAGCAGCAAACTATATGCCCCTTTGCCCTCAATGACAAAGAAAGTTGTGAGCAGCACTTTGGATCCAATCATCAGTTCTACATGAACACAGCCTTTGGTGTCTGAAGGATTTCCAGCAAAATCATTTAGAATTATGCTCGTTGGTGTTAAATCTCCAGGGCCCATGCCAAGCTTCCTAAATGTAGTATATGGCATCACATTCACAGCAGCTCCACCATCGACGAACATCTTGGTTAAAGGCTTCCCATTGACAAATCCTTTCAAATATAATGGCTTCATATGTCGATTCTGGATTGGCTTTTCAAAGACAGCTTGCTTATTGAGCATCAATTGTGCCATTAGCTGTTCGACTTCATCTACCTCTGACAACGCTTCCTCCTGCACAACTTGATCAGTGGGAGCCATAAATTCATTCGGCAAAAAGCATACCATGCATGTAGGAGCCGAATGACCATCTTCTTCAGGCTTGTCCTTTCGACGCCATATTGATTTCATCTTAGGCCTTGCTTGCTTTAATTCTTGATTCCTCAAACGTTGTACTCTTCTCTTTTGGCTTTTCCTCAAGCCAGGTGGACACCATTGTCCTTCTTGCCAAACATAAGCATGATCTTCTTCTTCTTCATGATCAACCCACCTGTAATCAGCATGCCTCTTTCTTGGTTGATCATTAAAACGCCGATCATCACTAGGATGCATCCTGCCAATTCTTTCATGGACAGATCGGCGATTGACATCATTGTGCCTATACTCAACATATCCATCGTTGCATTCGGGACAATTATCCCACGTGGGAAGCTTTAAGCCTTCGTTCCAACAGTGCCTGAAGAAAGCACATCCCCAATGAGCACGTTCTTGTTTTCGGATAAATTCCTCTTGTTCTTCCCTGTGCCTTTCTTCTTCATGTCTTCTTTTCTCCTCCTCATACTTACGCCTTTGAAAACGCTCCTTTTCTTGCTGACGCTGCCACTTGTTGAGGAGAATGCGTGTAGTAACCCTAGGTTTAGAGGATTCTCCCACTTCAAATCGGCTATTCGGGAACCGAAGATTTTTCTGGCGAATCTGTTCAATTGTGATCTGCCGAGTGGGATCAACTGAGCCATCCTGTCTTGCCTTCCTTGAGGTTAAAACTTTCAATCTTCCCTTTTCTCCAGATGGAACAGCATTCACCATGTTAACCGAGAACCCGATCATATTCTGAGGGAAAGGGTTACTGTCCAGTTTCATCTTGTTGTCGAATTTCAGATGTCCTTCCTGGATAGCTTTCTGAATCCTCATCCTAAAGACTCTGCATTCATTAATGGAATGAGAATTTCTATCATGAAACCCACAGTACCTCTTATCTTTCACTCCATCGGGCCGAAGCATAGAATGCCCCTCTGGCAATTTGATTCGGCCTTCTTTTACCAGGAACTCAAACAATTTATCTGCCTTAGTTACATCAAAATCATATGTTCCTTTCATCTGTTTGATCCATCTTTGAGTCATTGTAACTGGTTCCTTACTCCACACTATTTCTGCTGCAGCCACTTCTTCATCATTTTCGTATTCATCTTCTTGATCTACCCTTTCGAGGAACTGGTTGTAGATACTGGCTATATCATTGTGCTTAGCAAATCTAGCATCTTTCTTAAAGCCATATGCTTGATTGCTCATCAATGCTAATCTCTGTGACAGCTGGCCAAGATCATCAAATTCCATCCCGAATAGCTTCTCCCGAATGGTAGGCAGCATACCAGCCACAGCCATTCCGGCCAACTGATCATCAGGTATGTTCAAGGAAAAGCACATGCCTTTAGTTTCCCTAAATCTCCTGAGAAACTCTGTAGGTGTCTCGTTATTTCTTTGCCTCAAGCTGGTCAGATCAACCAACTTCTTCTCTGTACTCCCGCTGTTGATCACTGCTGGCTGGTGCAACAGGACCTTCTCCCCAGTCTTTGCCTGAGAAACAATCTATGCCTTGATACTCCCAAAAAGCTGGTTCCACATTTGCCACGCTTATTGAATCATCTGCTTGGACAATCTCCACCTCATCATCTATCCACTGAATGAGCTGTTGATGCATGGTGGATGGGATACAGCAATTTGCATGGATCCAATCTCTTCCAAGCAGCAAACTATATGCCCCTTTGCCCTCAATGACAAAGAAAGTTGTGAGCAGCACTTTGGATCCAATCATCAGTTCTACATGAACACAGCCTTTGGTGTCTGAAGGATTTCCAGCAAAATCATTTAGAATTATGCTCGTTGGTGTTAAATCTCCAGGGCCCATGCCAAGCTTCCTAAATGTAGTATATGGCATCACATTCACAGCAGCTCCACCATCGACGAACATCTTGGTTAAAGGCTTCCCATTGACAAATCCTTTCAAATATAATGGCTTCATATGTCGATTCTGGATTGGCTTTTCAAAGACAGCTTGCTTATTGAGCATCAATTGTGCCATTAGCTGTTCGACTTCATCTACCTCTGACAACGCTTCCTCCTGCACAACTTGATCAGTGGGAGCCATAAATTCATTCGGCAAAAAGCATACCATGCATGTAGGAGCCGAATGACCATCTTCTTCAGGCTTGTCCTTTCGACGCCATATTGATTTCATCTTAGGCCTTGCTTGCTTTAATTCTTGATTCCTCAAACGTTGTACTCTTCTCTTTTGGCTTTTCCTCAAGCCAGGTGGACACCATTGTCCTTCTTGCCAAACATAAGCATGATCTTCTTCTTCTTCATGATCAACCCACCTGTAATCAGCATGCCTCTTTCTTGGTTGATCATTAAAACGCCGATCATCACTAGGATGCATCCTGCCAATTCTTTCATGGACAGATCGGCGATTGACATCATTGTGCCTATACTCAACATATCCATCGTTGCATTCGGGACAATTATCCCACGTGGGAAGCTTTAAGCCTTCGTTCCAACAGTGCCTGAAGAAAGCACATCCCCAATGAGCACGTTCTTGTTTTCGGATAAATTCCTCTTGTTCTTCCCTGTGCCTTTCTTCTTCATGTCTTCTTTTCTCCTCCTCATACTTACGCCTTTGAAAACGCTCCTTTTCTTGCTGACGCTGCCACTTGTTGAGGAGAATGCGTGTAGTAACCCTAGGTTTAGAGGATTCTCCTACTTCAAATCGGCTATTCGGAAACCGAAGATCTTTCTGGCGAATCTGTTCAATTGTGATCTGCCGAGTGGGATCAACTGAGCCATCCTGTCTTGCCTTCCTTGAGGTTAAAACTTTCAATCTTCCCTTTTCTCCAGATGGAACAGCATTCACCATGTTAACCGAGAACCCGATCATATTCTGAGGGAAAGGGTTACTGTCCAGTTTCATCTTGTTGTCGAATTTCAGATGTCCTTCCTGGATAGCTTTCTGAATCCTCATCCTAAAGACTCTGCATTCATTAATGGAATGAGAATTTCTATCATGAAACCCACAGTACCTCTTATCTTTCACTCCATCGGGCCGAAGCATAGAATGCCCCTCTGGCAATTTGATTCGGCCTTCTTTCACCAGGAACTCAAACAATTTGTCCGCCTTAGTCACATATTCATCCACAGTCTGTTTTGAACAGGCTCTTCCAGTAGTTTGTACTAGGGATTTATGGAATTTCGGCAATAAAACTTATCTTTTGTGATCTTGCATGAACATCTGATGTAGTATATTTTTGTGCTAAGGGCAATACATTCAGTACTGGCCATTTTCCTTTTCTGTCAACATTTGCTCTGAAGGCGATTTCTTCCCGAAAATCGGCTGTTCGGCAAATTAATATATCAATCACCGATCGATTTCAACACTGGGATAATACCTTTTCAAATATCTTCCATTTATAGCAGAAGCAAATTCTTCTCCCAATAATGTCTTCAAAATATATGCATTTCCAGGCACGCATCTAACCACTCTGAAAGGACCTTCCCAATTTGGAGACCATTTGCCGAATGCTGCATATTTAGTTCCAATCGGCAATATCGCCTTCCAGACTAAATCACCTTCTGTAAATTGCTTAACTTTCACCTTCTTATTGTAATACTTAGCAACTCGCATTTTGTTCTTCTCAATATTCTCCAAAGCCCTGAGACGAATCATATGCAAATCTTCTAATTCATCCATCATTAAATCTTTATAATCTTTAGAACTTAAATCCTTTTGCAACTTTATTCTCCTTGAGTCTAATTGTATTTCCCATGGCAAGATAGCATGATGCCCATACACCAACTCATAGGGAGACGTCTGTGTAGCCCCATGTGGAGCCATTCGGTAAGCCCATAAAGCCTCACTGAGTACCGAATGCCACTTTCTCGGCTTCTGATCAATCTTCTTCTGTATAATTTTAATCATAATCTTGTTAGAAGCCTCTGCCTGACCATTAGCTTGAGCATAATAAGGAGAAGAATTCAATAATTTGATCCCCATACTTTCAGCAAAATCTCTGAATTCTGAAGATGTAAATTGAGTCCCTTGATCAGTGGTGATTGTCTGAGGAATCCCAAATCTGTAAATGATGTGTTCTTTAACAAATTCAACCATATTCTCCGACGTCACCTTCTTTAATGGAATTGCCTCAACCCACTTGGTAAAATAATCGGTTGCCAAAAGCACAAACTTATGCCCCTTGCTAGATGGAGGATTTATTTGGCCAATCAAATCCATTCCCCATCCTCTGAATGGCCATGGCTTGACAATGGGATTCAAAACCGATGCCGGAACTCTCTGAATATTTCCAAATTTCTGACAGTCTTGACATCCTTTATAATATTCAAAACAATCTTCCAACATTGTCGGCCAGTAATATCCAGTTCTTCTAATAACCCACTTCATTCGGTAGGCCGATTGATGTGCTCCACACAACCCATCATGTACTTCACCCATCAGCCTTTTTGCTTCTTCATGATTTAGGCAATGTAACAGCACTCCATCCAGGGATTTATAATACAAATTATCATCAAGAAGAACAAACTTTAAAGCTTTATACCTGAGCTTTCTAGAAACCTTTCGGGACGGATTCTCCAGATAATCGGCAATCTCTTTTCTCCAATCATCTTCTGCCAGATTACTCCCGAATGCATATACATCACTAGCAAAAACTTCTCGAAGCTCTTTATAACCTGATGCACTTTGGGCCAATCTATTTGCCTCTCCATTATCCCCTCTAGGAATGTGTTGTAGAATTACTGACCGAAAGCTCTTCAATATTTCTTTGCATTCTTCATAGTAATTCCTCAAGATATCACTTTTGCATTCATATTCACCATTCAATTGTTTTATGACCAATTCTGAATCTCCAAAAATTTCAACTGCAATGGCTTTTGCTTCTTTCAAATATTGGAGCCCTTTGAGTAATGCCTCATACTCAGCCTGATTGTTAGTAACAGTAGATTGAATGGGAATAGCAAACTCAAATGTTTCTCCTTTGGGTGAAATTAATAAAATACCTGCTCCACCACCTTTGTCGCATGAAGATCCATCGAAGAATAACACCCAAGGAACAATGTTAAGCAAATTTATCGATGTATCATGATGTTCAGTAATGAAGTCAGCAATAATCTGCCCCTTGACAGCTTTTGCCGATTCAAACCTTAATTCGAATTCAGATAAGGCCAAAATCCATTTGCCAATCCTTCCATTCAAAATTGGCATTGACAACATGTGCTTAATTACATCAAATTTTGAATGTACAACGCATTCGGCATTTAGCAAATAGTGCCGAAATTTTGTACATGAGTAATAAACACATAAGCAAAGCTTCTCTATAGCCGAATACCTTGTCTCCGGGTCTAGTAACTTTCGGCTAAGGTATGCAACTACTCTTTCCTTCCCTTCAAATTCTTGAATAAGGGCCGATCCAATAGTTTGGGCATCGGCCGCCACGTACAACTTGAAAGGCTTGTTCAATTGTGGAGGCACCAATACTGGTGGCTTCTTCATGTACTCTTTTATTTCATCAAAAGCCTTCTGTTGTTCGTCACCCCATACAAACTTTTGATCCTTCTTTATTTTCAATAGTGAGGAAAAGGGCAACACCTTTTGTGACAAGTTTGATATGAATCTTCTCACAAAATTTATCTTGCCAAGCAGTGATTGTAACTCTTTAAGATTAGTTGGAGGAACAATTTCATCAATTGCCTTCATGCTTTTCTTACCAACTCCTATTCCTCCTTCATGTATCAAAAATCCCAGAAACTCTCCAGCCGAAACTCCAAAAGCACACTTGTTCGGGTTCATTTTAAGCCCATGCTTCCTGGTGCATTCTAGAGTTTTCCTTATGTCAGCCAAATGGGACTCATGATCCAATGACTTGATCACCACATCATCAATATATATTTCCACAATCTTGCCGATCAACTCATGAAAAATATAATTCATAGCCCTTTGATAAGTTGCACCAGCATTTTTCAATCCAAAGGTCATGACAACCCACTCAAACAACCCTATGTGTCCAGGACACCTGAAAGCTGTCTTTACTATATCTTCTAATGCCATAAAAATCTGATTGTATCCTGCATTACCATCCATGAAACTGAGCACTTTGTATCCAGCAGCAGCATCAACCAATGAATCAGCAATAGGCATTGGATACCCATCCATGGGTGTAGCCTTGTTTAGGTCTCTAAAATCTATGCAAACCCTCATCTTTCCATTTTTCTTATAGACAGGAACAATATTAGAGATCCAATCCGCGTATTTACAGGGCCGAATGAAATTTGCATCTAGTAATCTTTCAATCTCCTTTTTCACATCGGCCAACACTTCTTCCTTGTAGATTTTTCGGGGTGGTTGCTTGTAAGGTCTGTATCCAGGTTTGATTGGCAACCGATGCTCAACAATAGAACGGTCTAGACCAGGCATCTCCGAATAATCCCAAGCAAAGCAGTCCTTGTATTCCTTTAACAATGTTACCAACTTTTCTTTGAAAACCGAATCCAAGTTAGCACTGATATCAGTCCACCGCATGACATACTCTAAACGTGGAAGGCTAAAAGCATTCATTATTTAAAACAAAAGCTATGAACGTGTTTCACTCGTTAAGGGACTGCCGAATACGGTTAGATAGCCGATTCGGGTTCCATGAAGAAGGAACAAGCTTCGTCGATGTTGATAGACCTATCAGATCGATTTCGAGCTGCTTTTATTATAACTCTGTTATTTTGTAGGACATCCAAATAACACAAGGTAACTTAATGAATCTATTAGATCTTTGCCACAATCTAATAGAGCCGATAACTTGCTTCAAGCTAAACCTTAGCCTACCGCATGACTCATGATTTAACAAAGAAGCCTTCTCATACCAAGCTTAAATCCACCGCATGATACTAAGCATGATACAAGGTTGTCGATATTTACGGAGGTCGACGGATCGATGGTTCCTCTCGAAGATTTCGACGACACGACTAAAGGACTCGAAAAGGTGGCGCAAGGCCGGTTTGTTGTATGATTGTTCTCTCTAATACAATCACCATGGGTTCATATTTATACCCTGGTCTTGACACGATTCCTAATCGACTACGGTTACAAAACGTTTATTTCCAAAGAAATACGTCGAAATGCCGTATTCATCTTGCATTCTTTATTAAATCGGCTTCTTTCCTTGTATTCACTCCACGTCATCACGCGTCCCGAATGTTTTCCATAGAGTAAATCCCTTGCCGAATTGGTGACGAATTCCCGACCGCAGAATGCCTTTGCCGAATCGTTCTCGAAGATAAGTTTTCTTTGACTGAACGATGTTTATCTTTTCATCAATTCCGGCCCACATGTCAGCCTCTTCCTGGTGTCATTTTTTGGTGTCAACAACTATAATACCAGACAAACAACACCCAGAACTTTACAAAACCAGACATGTGACATCCCTATCTGGTTTCACCCCTTTTATCCTTTGCTTAACCGAAACATGAAAAATCACTGCTGCCTCGTCTACGCCTGGCAGGCTTTTAGGGGCATCCGAAAGGTCGTTCTCAGATGAAGTGATCATCTTCGGTACTCGGTGGCCTCGTTTCCAGTTGCCACCATATGCCGTGAATCGAGCTCGAAAGCGAGGCGGAGCTCTCGGGGACTCGGTTCGAAAAACTCGTCATTGACCTTGTACACTATGCTCGCTGTCGCGGTGACGCCATGGAGGCGGCGCTTGTCCCGTCATGGCCTGCCATGCTGCGGCTTGGACCACCATCAAGGTGGGCTAGCGGTGCGTGCCACGCGTAGTCAAGACGAGGGCCGTCGTCGCCGTCGACGACGTACGTATCCCGCCGGATTTTGTATCTACGATTCTACGCTGTTAAACAAGATAGAAGATCAAGTTCTGTAAGGCTACTGCTACTCATCATGTCCAGCATCAACGATCAATGCATGCACAATGGAAGCCAAATAGCGTATGGTCAGTGTGCCTTGATCCACCAACCTCAAGGAAATTATCTCTATCTGCTCATGTTCTTCTAGGCATTTGTGCCATGTATCGTGCAGGCCTGCGCTTGATAGTTAGCAATCCTGACATTAGAAGTAACACGTTTCGTGATTAAATCACGAATTACAAATAGCTGAAAAAGCTTTATTGCTATCTCTAGAGGTAATCCACATTGATGTAATGAAAGCGAAGGACCCACAACAATGACAGAACGCCCCGAGTAATCGACCCGTTTCCCAAGCAAAGTCTCGCGATACCTCCCCTCTTTACCCTCAATTACATCTAAAAGTGATTTGTATACTTTATTGTGACCATCCCTTGTGGGTTGCCCGCGGGGCCCACTATCAAGAAGTGTATCCACGGCTTATTGTACTAATTTTTCCTGACACATTACTAAATCCGCTGGTGCTAATTCACTTCTTTTTAATAGATAGGCAAGGTTATTGTTCCGACAAATAACTCTCTTATAAAGTTCATTAATATCCGAAGTCACTACTTTATTCCCAGAGAGGACTCCATCGATGTACTGGATCCAGCTAGAAACAATCAAACAAGGAAGTGCGCGATGCCGAAAACAAAACAGTAAGCGTTGTGGCATTTTGCCGAGCACTTGACGAGCAGCGCAAGACGATACTCACTCTGCTAGTACACACTGTACGGCCAACGTCGGCAGATCGCCCTGTTCGTTTGGCTGGTGGCTGATGGCTGATGGCTGACGCTGGTTTTTGCTGAGAGAAAAACACTACTGGCTGGTTGGTGGCTGGTGGCTGGCGCTAGTTTCCGCCGAGAGAAAAACACTGTTGACTCGCTGAAAACAATCCAAACAAACAGGACGATCGTCTTTAGTGGACCAACGAGCACATGAGGCAACTCGAACTCGCGCGGGAGGCGGGCAGGCCGGCGACTCGCGGGAGGAAGAAGCCTAGGGCGTCTTGCTGAATGCCTGAACCATTGACATGCCAGCCGTTAGCGGGGTGGAAACCGGCTAGGGAGATCATGTGTCCAGTTTTTTATAGTTTGAGGCATTGGATGTCTCGTACTTGACGCCAGACGCCGCGGGTGGCCAAAACAGGCACGTGGGATGGCGAGAAACCGTGCGGGAAGGCGCGTGCGATGGTGAGCGGAGAAATATTGGTAAAAATGGCTAGCCACCGAGACGGAATGTGCGAAAAACTGAGCCGAGGAATATGACTATTTTGTTGAAACACAATTTTACCGGATGTTTTCTATTTTCACCGATTACAGATCCATCTCGATTTTTTTGAGTTGCTGTTAGAAGTTAGAACAACTAAAGGTCTGTTTGGGAGAGACCCACTCTAAAAAAATAGCTCCGCTCCACAAACTCCATCTTTTTCAGCTCTACTTTGTCAATTCCAAAAAAATATGAAGTCATTAACCTGTTTGAGGCTACCAGAGTGACTCCAACTCTAAAAATCATAGGATTCAATGAGAGAAGTCTTTTTTACCCTTCTATAATTGTATTGTTTTTTGTTTTCCTTCGTTAGACATTTTATTGATTAGTTTTTTCATGTTGCTGGAGGACCTTCTCATCCTACAATTCAATTACGGTTACATGTGGAGTGATTATTATTCCAACACCTCCGACATGCAATTGCTCAGCCGTGTAGATTTTTTTTTGGAACGAATGTGCATAGACTGTGCACCATTTATCTTCTCTCTACTCCTAATAATCCTGTCCTGGGGAACGGCGACCGTGCGACCTGTGTGTCTGCCCCTCCGCCTGGCCTCAGTGCGATCAATTTTCACCGTCAAAAAACTATCTGACGCCTACGATCCCCTCGTTGCTCCACGCCTCCGTCCGCCTCTAATTTTTTGCGCAACTCGTGGGCCTGCTGCCGTGCAATCCCTCCTGCCCTCCGCCTCCCAATCACGCGCCCCTCTCCTCGCGCACCGCCGCCACCGCGCTCTCCTCGCGCACCGCCGCCACCGCGCCTCGGCCTCCTCCTGCCTCGCTCGCTCCAACCACGGCGCCACCTTTATGCGCCGCTCGCCGTCCTCTGGTCCTGAGGGCAGCGGCGTCCGATCCATCTGCTCCATTGTGCCAAGGACTGGGCCTCCGTAGATACCCGTTGCTCGCCGGTGAGATCGATTCCGGGAACGTGAGCACAACAGGAAATCAAGACAAGGATATGGATCTCACGAGCAAGGAGCGGGGGCGAGGAACCCCTGTCTCGGGCTTTATTTATTGCTTAACATATGCAGAATGGAGATTCAAAAATGTCGCAGATCCGTCTTTTCCTCCTGCAGAGGTGATTGGAGGGAGCCGGGGTGGAGCTGCAAATAGGAGGAACTTCAGGCAACTCACCACTACCTGATTACCTCCGCATAAGCTACGTGCATGTTTATATCTGCCTGTTTCTTAGAGCGTTCAGAAGTACTGAATTGTTTGAACAATGGCGAATAGCTTTGCTCCTGTAGGGCTTCTGTAAATCTGCTAATTAGCATATGAATCAAGTGTAGAAAATTGCTCTGAATTCTTGTTACTGCATAATGCAATCTGGAGCATGGAACATCCCACGGGGTCCTATGGCTAATTCCTACACCCAGTGCTGTTGGAACATGTGGTTGCCATTCGCTGCCCAGTAAATCCATGATGGAATTATGTGTTAGATACTTAGATGCCTGTTTTTGTGAGTGTTCCTGTTCTTCTGCCTCTTACCTTAGAATTGGGAAGGTTTGCATTGCCTGTTGGAGTGGTCAAATTTGATGTCCAGTCATGCAGTAGTGTGTTAAATCCCTTTGTGCCTGCACTGTTATGTTTATGTATTTTCAAAGTTTCTGATTAGTACAAGTTTGGAAACAAAAAAATATCTGTTTGACTACAAAAAGAATATGGAGACTACTTGCTCCTTTTCTTGCAGGAGCAAGCAAGTAGTTTTGTTGACGCATGCTATCACTCAGATTCATGGTATGCATGTAGGTGACTCAGAATTATTATATTTTGGTGTGAACAATCGCAGGTGCTTCTGTAGCCTTCAATAAGTTAAAGAAACATCATAGTACTTCTGAATTCTGATTGGTAGTATCACTACAATTTCATTAAGACCTTTTGGTTTTCAGATAGGACATCTTCCTTTCAGTTTTTTTGATTAAGACATAGTACCCTTACTTTCTTATTTTATTGTGAGTTACTTTCAAGTTTTATTGTCCTTGTTTCACCTTGCACAATATCTATGTGTCAACCCGTGCTACTTATATCTGTTTTTTCTATAAATTGTGTTCAAGGAATTGAGAGATGTGTATATCATCTGATTTTTCCATGAGGTGTGCTGCTTAGATTGTTTTTTTACATGCCTAACAATTTTACATGATTGACACATCTTGAGACAGTCCCTGGTTTAGGCTAGGAAAGGGGATCAAAATTGTGTTCCCTGGTGTCTTTAACAAGGTTGATGTCCTCCTAATTAAACTGAAATTGTTCCAATTGTCAAGTTTACCTCCCTGTGTCAGAATGCCCTTGTCATCCTTTTAACTGACACCATAAAAAAGATGGGACTAAAGTCATAATGTGGCTTCTGGTAACAACCTGGCTCGATATTTTCTTTTACATGTCAGGCGCTTGCTGGAGGTTGTGCTGCTTCCCGTGGAGTGCTCTCGCAAGGTTTTGGCATGGAATTTTGGTGCGATGTGAGTTTCCTTATTCATCTGTATCTTTACGGATTGTGCCCATGCAGTCTTCTCCGATATATTGAAGATTCCGCAGATCCAAATACTAGCTGATTCTGATGAGCAGGAGGTTATTCAGCAAGTTCAGGTAACAATTTCTTTCTATCCTTCGATGTACTGGTTGATTGTGACTGTTCTATTATGAATTGTTTATAACACTTGAGTTACCATCTCAATGTATTCCTTTGAAATTGGAAGGGCATATGACTTTGACCGTTGGCTTTAGCGTCGATGGCGTTGCAGCCACCGCCGAGCCGCGCTACATCGGCACGGGGCGCACCTCTCCGTTGGCGGCTTCATGAGCACTGTCAGCAAGTGCACCGCTACCCTCGCACGGCTCACCATCTTGCAGTTATAATTTTTTCTCTGGTTATCGAGAAATAAATTTTGACATTTTTATGCTTAGTTCTTTGGTGCTGTGGATTAGAATCAACGAGTGAAGGATGGGGAATAGAGCAGAAGAAAGATGTGTCCTTCTCTTCGTCATGTAATTTTTTTCTGTTTCCTCCGAGGGATGTTATGTTCTTTCTCTATTTTGAGCCTAACTGATGATCTCTGACTCAGTCTCCCTCTCCCAGCCTGCCAGACTCTACCTGGTAAGTGTTACTTGGTTAAATAGGTGATGTTTCAGAAATCATTACCATTTTTGTTCTGTTGAACCGTGTTTGCCTGACTTGTTGCGCACATCACATAGCATTGAGTCGCAGCCTTTCAAGTTGCATTGCCACACTCGATCTTCTTTCTGACAAAGTTTGTGGCTTTTAGGTGCCATCGACGGCCTGTCAACTGTCATGTACTTGCCGTGGTTAAAGAAAGAGCTATGGCAAGGTATGAGCCAATTCTATGTCACAATGCTTGTTTGTTGGAGGTCTGAGATTCAATGGGACCATAAAAAATCGGATCCCTTATAATCTAACTTAACATTACTTCAGCTCCTCATACTGGAGGAGAGAATTTTTCATCTTGTGGAATGCTCAAAACATGGCAAAATATTATCAGTCAACACTTATTGTTTCTTCTCTTAAAACTTTTCAGGTGCCTGATGTCCTCACTCGATTAGAAAAGAACATCAAAAAGAGATCAGACGTGGAGGTATATTATTGCATTAACTTTGACAGTATCTTTTTTTCTAATATCAAAAGATTAATGTAATGTGTCAAAGTCTGAACTTGGGCTTCTCTTGCTCCTTTGTTTCTATCTTAATGCACATAAATAATTCAGTGCTCTGAGTTACAGTCAAGTGAGGATGTGCAATTTGATTTTTTTTATGCCTGAATGGAGGATATGCGGTCTGATTAGCACATAAATAATATGTCACTTTCTAATTTTGTTTATGCTTTGAAGGGAGGATGTTCAATGTCGGGCAATAGCAGACATGTCCATCAATGTCTGAGTTCACTACAACACATCAGTTCCACAGACAATTCTGTTTGATTTTTAGGTGTCTCATGTCACTGTGACTATGTCCAACAATATCTACCCAAGCTGCGAATGATCATAGGCCGCTGGTTTAGTGCAGTGCTACTCTTCTCAGAGGTAACAATTTCTTTCTATCCTTCGATGTACTGGTTGATTGTGACTGTTCTATTATGAATTGTTTATAACACTTGAGTTACCATCTCAATGTATTCCTTTGAAATTGGAAGGTCATATGACTTTGACCATTGGCTTTAGCGTCGATGGCGTTGCAGCCACCGCTGTCGGCCGTTGGTAGGAGCCACGCTACATCGGCACAGTGGCGCACCTCTCCGTTGGCGGCTTCACGAGTACCGTCAGCAATAGCGGCCAAGCTGTTTAGTTTCTTTGCTAGATTACTGTCCCCCGGGCTGCTCTAACTCCTTTTGCCAAAGGTAGACACTGCTGGTGTTCCTGCTCCTGGGTTGGTGTTTTTTTTTCTTTTTTTGGCATTCTGATTGCCGTGCGTGCTTGAACAATTGCGCATCTGACCAACTGTTGTTTATAGTTATGTTCATATGATGAAATTTCTATCTAGCATATTTTTTCTAAAATTAATACATCATGATGTGAGCATGTGACTAAATGTTCCAGAAATATGAGCTGACATCTAAATTCTAATATCCTATTTGTAGTTTATCACAGATTACCTACTGGAAATCGAGAACCCAATTTTGATTACACAACTTCTTTCTTAAATTCATTGAGTTCCCTCTAAGTATACATATGTGAATATACTTGGTGGTAGAAAAATGGCAGAACTATGGGTGAAGTTATACGTCTATGTGTAGATGAGATTAAAATGTGCCAGCATAGTTGTTTAACAATGTGATCCTTTTATTGTGTTAAATTATGATGTCACATAAAATTTTGGTAACATGTGATTCGCGTGATTTGTTTTGATTAATTCATAAAAGCCACTTGCCGACAGTCATGGACTCACCTTTCATTGTAAAATTTTGTTACTACAAGATTTTATTTTAAAAAAAATCAGTGTGCTTCATATATGTACCTGTAGCAACGGCACCGTTCAATTAATAGCTTGTACTTAATAGTCATAGCATATACAGCAGAATCAAAACAAAAGTACTAACTTTTATTGATTTCGGTGCGACGCTACAGCCGTTAAAAGAATTTTTCGTGTGTTCTATATTTGCTCCACGTATCATATCCGTAGCAATGCACGGGCACTTACCTAGTCTATTAATATAGGAGAACTACAAGTAAGGACCCCTGGGAGGGTCAATACAGGTGTAAAAAAGAAAAAAAGACTAAAGGGGTCAAAAATTACACGCCTTGCGGCAAACAGGCACTCAAATGCTTCGCTCCCGCCAAGCACCAGGTTCTGGCTTCTTCTTTGATCTTACTGAATAAAGCTAGGACCGATAATTCCCTGCCGTTGAATGTTCGGGTTTCGCTCATTCCAAATTTCCTAGTTGACCAAGAGCAGCAAGGTCCGGGCGGCCCTCTTTGGCATTCCCTCTAGAGATCCCATCGCTTACCACCATTCCATGACAGTGCCTGTCTGTGGCCATGTCCCCGGTTTTAGTTGTGGCCAGGCGATCCACTCTGAAATTAGCCCCTATAGTCTCCGTGTGACCCAGCAGCCAGCGAGCAGATGGTGCGCCATCTCGGGCTCACGGCGGCAGAGCGGGCAGGTCTCATTCCGTGGCCATCCTCTTTTTGCCAACCTATCGGATGTCCAGATCCTCTTTTTAGTGACCAACCAGGCAAAGAATTTACATTTCTGTGACGTCTACGGCTTCCAAATTAGAGTTCTGAGTCCACGCTTCCCTTGAACTGTGCCTGATAGGCGAGGACGCTGAGTATTCTTCGCTCTCAGTACACTTCCATGCTGAGTATTCTCAGCCCTGTAGATCAATGATGAAAGTACGGTGCTGTACTCTTGGCACACAAAATTCTACAGTGCCACATGATCTCCACCTACTGCTACTACAATTGATCTTCTCTATCTAGACGTACTACTTTAATTACACAGTCACACGGTGACACGGTGTGTACTCTGGTGTGTTTAGTTGTAAAAGGAGTAGGTAAAATTTGGTCGAAAAGTCACATCGGACGGGGCAGCACACTGTAGCACTTTTCGTTTGTTTGTGGTAACCGTTGTCCTACCATGACCTAACTAGGCTCAAAAGATTCATCTCGCCACGTACATCAAAACCATGTATTTAGTTTTTTTATTTACCTACATTTAATGCTCCATGTATGAGGAGAGAGATTTGATGTGACTAGCAAAGGTACGTGTGCGCACGCACATGTATAAAATAAATCAAACATAACATATAAAATATAGTTGTAATGCCTGTGCGACACGCGCGTGCTAAACTCTCTTCTATATATTTGTCTCAACTCATGTGCCACGCAAGTTTATTTATAACAGAAAAACTCTTCGATTTATTGTCTATTAGTAATACGGGATAATTGTGTATAGACGTGGGTATAAATGTGGGTATATTTAGGTGGGTCCTTTTTTGGGTGAAAAAAGTTAAGCAGGGAAACAACTAAAAGAGCCTGGAACATGCAAAAATTTTGATGCTTTCTAGTTTTTTCCTCCTCTCCAAGCCCGACACGTGGGTCCTCTGTGTGAGAGTGGGGGTGTTTTTTTTAAAAAAATATTTTCAATTCTCTATGATCTTTTTCGATCTGGAGAGAGGGGGAGAGAGAGGACACGAAAAGATGGTGAGGTGTGTGGTATATGTTGCGCTTCGGGAAGAAATAGCGGAGGGAGGAGGTGGTAGGGAAGGTTAAAGAATGGAATTTGATATCTGTGTTCTTTATTGGATGATGAGTAGCTATTAAGGAAGAGAGAGAGAGAGTGTGTAGTATTGATCCTCTACGTCATCGTTTCTTGTGTGCCAATGTAAGGTGTAAACATTCTTTTTTTGCCTTCTAAAAAAATAAAAATGCATTGATGATATTCTACCCACACTTTCCTGAAAATAGCTCAGCGCTAGACTTGTTTTAATTTTTACTGGCAGACGCGGCACGTGCGCACGTACGTGTGTATATAGAGGCTTTAGCTATTCTCAAATTTAGAGGCACATTATTTTTCTAATTAGTTGGTCTTTATTTATATGGAGAAAAACTCTTCAATCTTTTGTCTATTAGCAATACGGGATAATTGTGTGCACGTGGGGAGTTAGGGGCCCACCTGGCCGGAGGTGGGTACGCGCGGGACGTTGGGTGAAAAAAGTTTTACGGAGAATGAACTAAAAGCGCCTGGAACATGCAAAAATTTTGATGCTTTCTAGTTTTTTCCTCCCACCAAAGCCCGACACGTGCGTCCTCTGTGAGGGGGTGGGGGTGTTTTTTTGGTAAAAAATGTTTTCAATTCTCTAGGATCCTTTTAGTATAGATATAGTATAGAAGATAGAAGATATGCCATGTACATCAAAACCATGTACTTAGTCTTTTTTATTTACCTATATTTAATACTCCATGTATGAGGAGAGAGATTTGATGTGATAGGTGAATAGTGAAGTTTAGAGAGAGAATTTTAGCTTATGGGAACTAAACAGGCCCCTGGTGCAAAAGTTACATCTAATTAAATTTGCTTTCTTGCACAGCGGTAAAAAATAACTCGGATGGTGAGCGACGGAGCGTGGGACAGGGAAAAAAACAAACCGGTGTGCGAGTGGAGACGTGTAAGCAGTGACAATGGTGGATAATTATCCTCCAACTCTATGTAAATGTATTAAATTAGTGTTTGTGGAGCACGGAGCTCCAAAAAAAATTGGCCCCTAGATCCATATATTTTTTTGTGGAGCTGGAGATATTTGGCTACAGAATTGAACGGAGCTCTCGCATGCGGCCCCTAAAAATAAAAAGTACTTCGTCGGCGGGTAACTATGCAGCAGCTATGTGAACAAAGAGGACACGTTAGAAAAACAGGCCCATGTACCTAAAAGGACAGGCCCATTGAAGCTTTATCTTCCAGCCCACTAACACCAAAGAAGGCCCAGTTATCCTCGGGGCACCCTGGAACCGATCCTGGCTGTCCACTGCAACGAGGCCACGAGATCCATCCGTCCACCCGAAGGCTAGGGTTCCTCCCCGGAGTTAAAAGGGCCCGCGGAGCGCCCTTATAAACCCTACCCTTCTCCTTCCGCTCCCACCCTCTTGCCCGCCCGGAGTAGCAGCCGCCGCCGCCGCCGCGTCGACAACCACCGCAGGCAACCGAGATGGTAAGATCCCGACCCCCTTCCGCCTCCCTTGTGTTTGTCATGTCGATCGCTGCGTCCGTGCTATGCATCTGGCGTTTGGTTTGGTGGATTGGTTTCGCGTAGAATCGTTTAGGTCGCCGCCATGGTGAGTGAGCTCGGCGACAAGGCAAGCCTTGTGGCCGGCGGTGTGCTCTTGCTGTTGTTCGTGTTTAGCTGGGATCTAGGCAGATGAACAAGAGGTTGAACTCGATGTGGCAGTTTCATGCTTCTGCCCCGGTATGTTTTGCTGGAAGGGCTGGAATGGACTCGATGTCCACAAAATTCTTTGTTGAATGGGTTGGTGGGTGCTTGGATTAGTGATTAGTGCCTGCGCGATGAGAATATTTTACTGATGTATTTGTGGTACCATGTTCTTGTTGCGGGGATCTGTTGTAGAAGCACCCCCTGCCATTTTGGTTGCTTCATAGTTTGTTCATGATGGTTATTTAAGCATTGTATCCTGTTAATCGTGCGCCAATTGCATTTGTTCGTTAGATCTGCTCTTTCGAGCGCATGTGTGCTATGCCTGCAATAGCACTGTTGTTTAGTTTGCTTGTTGGTAGAGTCTTGCATAATAATGATTTCTGGGTGGCGTGACTGTTTTAGCACAGTCCGCAGATTGACACCAGTTGTTGCCTATTTCATTATGATGAATTATGAGTGCCAATGACATCAGTTGTTGCCTACTTTTATAATGTTGCTAGCTTAATAGAAATTCCCTTCTCTGAATTAATGTTGTATTTACATGCATATCACATTATTTCCGCAGGGTGGCTTTGTCAAGACCCAGAAGACCCATGCGTACTTCAAGCGTTTCCAAGTGAAGTTCAAGAGAAGGCGCGGTACGTGTAATCTGCTATCTGCTATGTTTGTGGTATATTTCTTGTCTATTGTGTTTGAACAGTCTTATATTTGTACTTGTTTGCAGCTGGTAAGACTGACTACAGGGCAAGAATCAGGTTGATCAACCAAGACAAGAACAAGTATAACACACCGAAATACAGATTCGTTGTGCGATTTGTATCCTTTGAATATACTTTTTTGGTTTATTGATGATCTGGTTGCTGCTTATTATTATGACATTGCTTTAGACATTTTGTTCATTTATGGTTTCTGCTTATTACAATTGCACTTTGAGCACTGGAGGTATTGTATCTCTTAACACAATCTCTATAGACCAACAAGGATATTACCGCACAGATCGTGTCTGCAAGTATTGCGGGTGATATGGTTCTTGCTGCTGCCTATTCCCATGAGCTACCACGATATGGGCTTGAAGTTGGTCTGACCAACTATGCTGCAGGTACCTTTTCTGTCTGCAAAGAACATGCTTAATACTGCAACTAAAATGCATTTATGTTGTCTAATTCAACTCATTCCACCCATCTTAGCCTACTGCACTGGACTTCTTTTGGCTCGTCGTGTGCTCAAGATCCGTGAGTTGGACCAGGAGTATGAGGGCAATGTTGAGGTAAAAGTGAAGCAATGATTTTATTTTGTTCTAATTTTTGTCTGATTTTCTGGTTGCATTGGTTGACCACTTGTATCTTTTTATTTAGGCCACTGGTGAGGATTTCTCTGTTGAGCCAGATGATGAGAGGAGGCCATTCCGTGCTCTCTTGGATGTTGGCCTTGTCAGGACTACCACTGGAAACCGTGTGTTTGGTGCCCTGAAGGTACAAGTTTGCTCTGTCATGTTTCTGGTTTTGTTAGTTTTTTTTGGCTGTTTTATTTTAACTCACGGAACAAATGCACATGTTTTCAGTATGAATGAGCTCACTTTGTTTTGATATTCTTACCAGAGCACATGTTTTCAATGTGATGGTCATTAAGCTATTTCTGTTTTGTTGTATGTTTAATAATGTTTTATGGAGACACATCCTTTTGAATGAAATTTACATTAGTTGCCTTTGTTTGCTGCAGGGAGCTTTGGATGGTGGTTTGGATATTCCTCACAGTGACAAGAGGTTTGCTGGTTTCAAGAAGGATGAGAAGCAGCTGGATGCTGAAATCCACCGCAAGTATATCTATGGTGGCCATGTTGCTGACTACATGAGGGTGAGTTTTATATGTTGCTTGAGATTGTAGCCCTTTGTTCCCTTGTGATAGTTGAGATCGAAGTTGCTAATTATCATTTATGCTGTGATTCCTATCATTGTTTCAGAATCTTGCTGAGGAGGAGCCCGAGAAGTACCAGTCTCACTTCAGTGAGTACATCAAGAAGGGGATTGAGGCTGATGACATGGAGGCTCTCTACAAGAAGGTTCATGCAGCCATCCGTTCCGATCCTTCCATAGCCAAGTTGACCAAGCAGCCACCAAAGGAGCACAAGAGGTATATATCAAACTTGGCTAGCTCACGCCACACTGTTGGGCATGTTGACGCATCCAACCCAAATCCATTTTTTTTGTGTAGCTCTGACCGGTCTTTTATTCTAGGTACAACCCAAAGAAGCTGACCTATGAGCAGAGGAAGGCAAGCCTTGTCCAAAGGCTCAACGCCCTCAACGCATCTGGTGGTGCTGATGACGACGATGATGATGAGGATGACGAGTGAACTGTAGTCCCATCATAGTAGTTCTATCTTATGCTGCAATCTGAACTAGTGCTGTGGCACTTATCGTTATCTGTAGTTCTGCAACAGGAATTTTTGTTTAAGCTTGTCGATGCGAACAAAGCTGTTTGTGTTAGTTTCGAGCTGGAGATCTGGATATTTTGCTTATCTTAAAATTAAGGTGCTGCCGTTTGGACATCTTGTTCTTTTTGTTGTTGCTTTCCATGGCAGTTGTTGTGATGTTTTATTCTCAATGTCTGGTGATTGTTTTATTTGCTTCTTCAGCTAGTTCAGTGTCCTACCTTTTTGTAATTATTCTAAGATGTCCCGCTTCTCCAAGTTTTTCAATGTTACCTTAAGTTGTCTCTAGGTCAACTATCTAGTGATCTGTGGAGAGTCATAACAGGGAGCATGATTCTGAGGCATGGAATATGGTAATCTTTAGCTGGAATCTAATTTTAGCTTTGTTTTTCCTGCTTCCTTTTGGTCGCTGTATGTGATATGTGAAAAGTACCTCCCGTTACCTTGCCTCTTCTTGTTGCCCTTGCCGACACCCAATGCTTGACGGGCAATCGCTGAATTTCAGCAAGAGCTTTTGTTTAAATGTTTTACTGCAAACTGATTCCTTCTAGGCTGATGATGTATTTCTGGAAGTCTATAGCTAGATTTTTGGGCCATATTTAAGGATTTGTTTTGCTTGCTTCTGATTACACTTCGAGCTGATTTTTGATTTGAGCTATTGTTTGCTTCTCGGCCTCCGGAGCTAACCGAACCAGATTTTGGCCTTGTTTAGTTCCAAAATTCCACTTCCAAATTTACTATGAAAAAGAAGATCCTCATCACATCAAAATGTCATAACTTGCATGGAGTATTAAATATAGATAAAATCAAAAACTAATTGCTGCGAGACGAACATTTTAAGCTTAATTAATTAATTTTTGAATAATTTTTTGCACGTAGTAGCGAACTAAACAAAGCCTTTACCGAACGCGTATACTCTATAGTTACAATAACGGGCGGAGTCAAGCTGGCTCGCTATCAGTAACAACGTCCCGCCGCCGGCAGCTCCCGCGCAGTCGTTAAAAATGCTACTAGCTGGCGCCGCCCTCATCTCGTGCTCTCTCCAACTACCGGTTTAGGATTGGGCGTGGTGACCGGGATTGGGCGGGTGAGTCTGGTACGTGGAGACTGGAGAGAGATCCATCCGGACTCTCGGCAGGGCCACCCTGCATTTGGCCCAAAATTACTAGTATGGCCCAAACTAAAGAAACAGAAAACTAGCCCAGTTACGGCCTGTAAGCTTATATCCGCCTCCAACTCCAATCCGCCAGGCCTGCATCGTCTCGACGCCCTCCGGTGCGAGAGACCGTGAGTCATCGCGACTCCTCCGCAGCGGCGCCGCTCCTCGCTTCCTTGCTGAGCTCGCAGCCGGCGGCCGCCCTAGCTGCTCTGTCTCCTCGCTCCTCGCTGGAAGCTGTTCGGCATGGTTCCTGCCCTCTCTCGCAGCCCAAGCCAGAAGCCGCCACCGAGAGGGAGACGCAGCTAGGGCTTCGGTCCAAAAAAGCCGCCACTGTTGATTTGCCAACCCCGACCGCCGCGCCTCAACTTGCTTGCATCAGGCGATCCCGTCTGCACCCATCCTCAAATCATTCTGGGGTGAGCTCGAGATTCACCTCTCTTCCATTCTCTGATTCCTGAAATTCCTTCAATTTTTTTTTTCAGATTTGTGGCAAGCCCAATTCCAGTACATTATATCAGAACTGTTTGTGTTGTAATTTATGTAAGCTTTGAACTTATTTTGTTGAATTCAGTATGTAACCATACTTTTCGCAAATTATTGTGCTATGAATGTACTGGTTTTAGTTAATTTATTATGTTTGTATACCCAATTTTTGCTATGTTTTGTACTTGTATACCATACTATATTCTAGATTTTACCGAATTGGATGTTGAAAATTTTAGCTAGGACTACTCTAGAGTCAAATCCTGTTTCGGCCACTGCTCTGGGATTGATTCCTTTTGTACTCGAGGAAGCCTAACTTGTTCAGATGGATTTTTCTTCCTAGGAACAAGTGTTTTCTTGTAGCTTCTGTTAGCAATCAAACCTAAATCTCTCTACCTGTAAGTTAGTGAAGCACCTTCATGTCTCGAGCATCACACAAACACTGACCCTACGAGTTCCACCGATAGTTCATTGCTTACCAAATACTTTGCTTATTGTTACTTCAGGTTCCAGGTGGAAAATTTCACTTTGAAGATGGTTCAACTCCTTTTGCATGCACCAGCAGAATACGGTGGTAGTGTTAATACGGTTGCTGTGGAGACGAGGAGATCTCTTCTCAACAATGTTGAATCCATAATCAAGTCAATTATCAAGTCAGCAGGCAGGTATGAAGCTCGGTTGTGGCTGTGCAGCACTGTCTCGTCGGTCCATTCCCTCAATCGCCATGACCAGCGCGACCTGTTTCTTGATCTCTTAGAGATGAAGAATTCGAAGCGAGATGTTGCTGCCCGCTTGCTGAGAATGATTTTTGATAAGAAGCCCAAAATGGCCGGGTCTATTATAGCAAAAAATGGCCATATACTGGAGAAGTTCTTCCGAGGTAATTTCACTAGGAATTTTGAAATAGTTTTATCTGTTACTCACATAGATCTGTTTTTCTTTCTTTTGATTGCTGCACTCTACCAATTTCTATGTCTGAAAAAAATTGCTAAAAAGTCAGTGCAGGATATGTCCCTAGCTCATTAGTTGCACAGAAGTGGCTAAACTATCTGCTAAGCTTCTCCATACATTGTAACACAAGATGTGCATGGTCTCAATTTGAACTTGTGCTTGTTCGAAGGAGTATAGCATTGTTCCTCACTCTCAGATTTATTATATATATAAATCACATGCTACCATTTACCATACTTCAATGTCTCAGTCATGTAAATGGGAAAACATAGTATTATAGAATTTAGTAACACACTTCCATGTACGATAAGGAATTGAAATGGTGTTTCCGTTTCAACTACATATTCGTCTTTGAACCTATTTTTTTTTAAATATATTTAGGTACAATCTACATCTTTGAATGTTGTGTAGTGCTGGAGCTTATTATGAAACTTCATACGGTTACTGTAACTCCCAGCAAAATCAGTAGTGTCCTTTTGTACTAAACAAGCTTCACTCAGTGGGAAGATGCGTGCCTCTTTGTCCTGGCCACTTAAGCAGTCTCTTAGTCAATTTAAGTAAATATAAGTGTGAATGTGTGATATTTTACCTCCTGTTGGAACTGTTGCAATTTAGCAAGAGTTCGTTCAGATGCTAGTTGGAACTACTATCATTGATTACATGCCCTGTCTTAATATCTGCAGGAAACCCGAAGCGGATATTGCAGTGGTTTGGTCATTTTGCTGTTAGTGGTGAATCTTCACATAAAAAGGGTGCCAAGGCACTTTCTCAGTTTGCATTTGTAAATCGTGACATGTGCTGGGAAGAACTTGAGTGGAAAGGAAAGCACGGGCAGTCTCCTGCTGTTGTTGCTACTAAGCCTCACTATTTTCGTGATCTTGATGTTCTCCGGACCGTGGAAAATTTCTTGGAGTATGTCCCTGACTTCTGGTCTTCGGAGGAGCTTGCTGATTCTATTAAAGATGGTGAAATACTGCAGATTGATGCAGCATATTTTGTGGATCAATTTTTGTACTTGATGTATGAGGAGAACTCCAAAGATGCATGGCGTGCAGTTGAAGAGTTTTTGATGGACGAGCAGTTTTCCTCTCTTTCCCAACATCTTCTTATTCATCTGGATGAACAAAGGCTTCTTGATTTCTTAAAATTTTTAGGCAAGCTCCTCAGTCCTACTTTGCAATGCAAGGAACTGGCATTCCCATGTTGTTGGCTTGAGGTTCTTTTGTCAGGACACTGTAATCACCTATCTCTTGATGATCTTGTCTTACTGAACTGTGTCATTGCCAAGGGTAGACAACTTTGGCGGCTCATGAATGACGAAGAACAACAGGATGAACATGGACAAATGGAAGAGCTTCTGAAGGGCGTAAATCATTTGACTGATGCTGATCATTTTGCTCTCATGAAGGAACTCACGGGGACAGAATTTCCTGATGCACTTAAGTGGATAGGCATTCATTCCTGGGTAATTTTTTGTGATTTGTCGAAAGAATGCAAATCAGGAGAACCCTGTGAATCTTTGTTCTTTCGCAAGGCTGATGATTACTCATTGGTTCAAAATTATGGGCGCTCAAGTTCACAAATGCCTGATACTGATGATGAGGATCATGCTGGAAGTAGTCATAAAAGGAGAAAGAAGAGTAGAATAAAAAGGCGGGGCAGATATGAGTCTGATGAGGACAAGCTTGATGAACTGCTTGAACTTGGATCAACCAATGGAAAGAACTGTATTAAATCACGTGGGAGGTGGTACCTTTCAACTGATGGTTTCTCTGCTTCTTGGGACATTGTATGTTACATCCTTTGTTGCTGAATATTATATCAATATAGTGATTGAATTACTTCTTTTAACTGTTATTTTGTACATTTATGGTTGCTACCGTGCTCCTGCAGGCGGACATACCAGATCACCTCTCTACTTATTATTTCACTAAATGGGTAAAGCGGTGGACTTGCTTTAGATGATTCTCATCACAGCATGGGTATTATGGCAATCCTGCTACTTTTTCAGTGGACAACACATTATAGCATGGAGTTATATATTCTCTTCAAATCTGCAATATTTTGGTGATGAATTCTGATGGTAGGTGTTAATTTCCTGCGCCTTGATGTTACATACCATGAATTCATCCCCTGTGCAGAGTGTTGTAGTTCTATTGTTATGCATACTGTAGCATCTGTCGGCTCGTGATGGTTGTGCAGTACCTTGCAGTCATCTTTTTCGCTGTCATGCTACAGCTATGACCAATGCATTTGCTCTATTTACTTGCTTTAAAGTATGCTCTCGTTTGTCAATGGTTTTGCAGATTCATGCATTCTGGGATTGCTGAATGGTGCATGAGATACAGACATACAGTACCAACTCTCTTTAGTTCGGCTTGCTGTATTTACATCAATGGAAGATCTTTGGCTGCACAGTATTGAATTAACCAGGCATTTCCTTGAAATCCACTTGGAATTTGGAGTTCGCAGGTGGTTGCTGAGATTACAGATGTTGTAATTGTATTGTACAGTGCTAGAGACTTTCTATAGGATTTCGACTACACCTTTAATACATGGATATGTGCTGGGATTATTACACGCTTACTGCTGTAATTGTATTCGGTTTCCACGCCTACTGCTGTAATTGTATTCGGTTTCCAGAATGAGTTGAGATCTTCATTGATGCAGTTCCTGAGAATTTTGGCATTTAAGGTTCTTCATTATCTTTAGTTCCTGGGAATTCAGTCATTTTCTCTGCTCGTGCGTATCATCGTAGACATCGCGGGCGTTAAACTATTCCGTGACATGGTGCCAGCGAGAGGACAGAAGTGAAGATGACGATCATAGTTCCGAGTTTATTCATATTCTGTCACTTGAAAAATCCTACCTCACAATACAAATATGCAATTAATATGAAACCAATACAAATTGTTTAAACATTGTAAATTGGCACCGTCCAGCTAGAGAATGTGTATATACATTGCTTCAAGGTTACATAAAGTGATAAAACCGATAAATTTCCAGACTGAAGGCCCCATCGATTTGAAAGACAGTTCTTTTTTTTGAAAGAAACAATTCTCCTTTCAAAGTGTACAAATGTTCGAATATCCTGGACCTGGTGCTCAGGCGTAGGCGAGCACCTTATGCTATCATGGGATGGCTCAGCCTCAACAATTGCCCCCTAGGCCGTATAAAGGGCTGCAGACACCTCAAAGTTGTCGAACTGTGTCATGATCTTTCTGGTTGAATTGGCAAGTACTACAATCAGCCATGAGAAACGGGATTAGATTAAACACCAACACAGTAGGAGCTGCAACTAAAGCAAGCTTTATAAGTTTTTTGTTGAGCCAACTTACCAAGAGGATCATATGTTGGCAGGGTGATGTACCGCGGGCAATGTTTTCTTCTTGACACACTTCCATTCGTCAAAGTAGTAGTAAGACAATCACGAGGCTGGAAACATAAATTGAGATGAGCATTGCCACAATGTGTTGTTTGAAATTTGGAAACAGATATATGTATCGAACTTGGTGAACAGAACTGCTCAGAGAAATATTCAAGATTGAAATTTATGCAACACAAATTGATCAGAAGCGAGAGGAAAGCAGCTTGCAAGTTCAGACGCAACAAAATGTAACCAAACAGACAGGGCACAGAACACAGCTATGATGCAGACGATCATGTCCTCTGATTCGTGATTTATCAAGTTTTGTTTCCACAGGATCTAGAGTTCCATATCAGTTGTCGGGGATATATACATATTATGCAACATCCTTGAGAAATGCTTCAAATTTCAGCTAATCATACTTTCAATCCTATAGGAACAATCTTTACAAATATGTGTTGATATTTCATAGCAACAAATCTAGGGGAAATGGGGAACTAACCTTCAATTCTTTGTCGAAGCATAATCTGAGTTCTTCAACTGAGCCCCTTTTGCAAATAATTTGTGGTGATCCCCCAAAAGCTTGTTTGATGGTATCGATGACATAGCTCAGTGGGTATTCCTCACCGTTTGAAATCTGTATACCTCCACTGGACAGCATTTCCTGCAACCGCAAGCCAAATTATAATAGACAATAGAGAAAGGACAGAGACCTGAGACACACTTATAGAAGGTAAACTCAGAGACAGATAATCTGGTTTTAAGTACTCCTTTTTGTGGTAACGTGAAGGTACTTTAGCCTATGAAAGAAACCAATTTTGTGGTAAGACTAATCTGCCAACGATCTGGGTACTAACCGTAACGTTATATTTGAAGTAGAGGTCAAGGGCCGTGTTGAAATACTGTAATTCGTCCTGAACCACAGGGGCAGAGCACGTTCCATGCTTCTCTGAAAAATGAAATTTCATGTTAATAAGGTTAGCCAGTCATGCACTTCTCACAAGCCTCTAAGCCATCACAGCTTAATGACAGAGGCTACTTTGCAAACAGAAGTTTGTATCACAAGGCCTAGAAAAGAACATTACCCCACTGAAGATAAGCAACAGATGAACCAAGCACGAAATGCCATCACGCCGGACAAGATGCAAAGGAAACAGGACAAAGGTTGAGCTGAGGCATATTTTCAGAGTTCAGTAGCACAACAAACGAGCCAGTTCTGAATAGCACACCTCGTGAGCCCAGAAGAGTCCTCTGCCGCTGAAGCAAGTCGAAGGGGAGGAGCAGTACAAGGACGGCCAGTACTTGTCAAGCGTCTCCTTCAGTGGCAATATCTGCGCGAGATGATTGGGACCAGATCATCAATCAGCACGGCCATTGAAAACTTCTCCAGACAGAATTCAGACGCAACAGAAGGATTAAACGGGAGCTGCTGCGCTATACAACCAATCGAGCACCTTGTCCATGTCGAACTCGGTGTGGCGGCAGCACGACGGCCAGGTCCCATCGTCGTAGTCCGGCCACAGACCATCTGCTCCAGCAACAGTTGCGAAATTCACACCAAATCGACAAGGAATTCATCTAACAAATAAACCGAATCGAGCGGACGGAGCGAGCACTTACGGATCGTAAACCACTGGAGCGGCTCCGAGCTGAGCAGGAGTAAGAAAAAAAATGAGTCGCGTCAGGTCCCTGCATCAACCGAAACGAAATGGCAAAACTAATCTACGGGGGAGCGAGCGAGCTCTCGGCGGTTGGAGGAGAGGACGAGATGTGGCGGATCGGGAGTAGCGAGCGCGGCGGCGCACGTACCGGCAGCATCCGTTCTTGGCGCAGCAGTAGCGGGTGGAGGCGCAGATGGTGCCGGGCCACTGCAGGGAGAGCGCGAAGTAGTCGAACTCGCGCTGCGGCC
>OAMR01000006.1:3830349-3841770 GCA_900205405.1 Echinochloa crus-galli
ACATGATAATTATACTTGAATACGATCTAAATTGTGGTTACCTGAATTGTTGGGTTATATTTAACTGTGGTTTGGTATATACTTATATTTGCTAGTAAATAGTTGCTTAATAAAACTTGACCAACTAAAAGTGCTTAATGCAGCTAGCCTTTCAGCCTTCCACTTTATACAGCCGAGCATGTCATTTATTTCCCTATCTTGTTGAGTACGACATGTGCTCATACTTGTTTATTTCTTATTGCAACGTGGGCATGATCAAGGAATACTTGCCTTCTTCCCAACCCGGAATGCTGCTCAGATTGGGAGAATTTTGAGGACTTTACTGCTGATTTTGAGGAGTTCTAGGCGAGTTCCCCCAGTCATCGCCTGTGGAGATGGAGTTTATTTTGCTTCGTTTAGATAAACGTTTATTTAAGTCTTCCGCTATGACTTTTGAGTCAACTCTGAGATTGTAATAATCGCACTTTAATACTCTTTCGTTATGCATGGATTTGGTTATTCACTTGTGACGTCTACATATGTGTGTAAACTTGATCCTGGCGCACATATGAGATGCATCTGGTTTTGCCTTCAAAACCGGGTGTGACATTTGACCATTTGTTTTATCTACCTACCTTATCTCCTCTCGCCGTCATGCACCACCGCACACACATATTTATCTTCTCAGGTCGTTCGCATCCCCATTGTTAACTTGACGTCCTTCCCAACGCAACATCTATCGAGGATTGGCTGCATCCATGGCTTCCACTTACCTTCACTTACAAAGTCCCCTCCACTCGTAACAACGCACAGGGAATACCTCGCCTCCTCTCGCTGTCTCGCACCGCTGCATGCACCTTTTTATTTTCTCAAATATTTCTTTACCCGTAGCAAGCATAGACATATTCGCATCATGCTCTTGAAGTTTCACGATAATGACCCGCTACCCTATTCGTACACCCACCTAAATGACCGATGCTCATGCAAGTAGTAAGTTCTGAACATGGAATAATCGAAGGCACCTCAATAAATAAAAATAAGGGACCAACTGTGCCTTTATAGGCCTTAAGGACTACGATTACATCCAGAATGTCGCGTGAGAAAATAGCATGGTATTCTTCGCCAGGGCATAGGACCTAGTGGTGCGGTGAATCTTAGTAGTTGTTAGCTCTCCCTTGTCGTCATATTTGAGGCCAAACAACGTGACGTGCAGCGTAGAATCGAGAACATTCTTGCTACGCAGAACGTTCTCGACGAGGCAAAACCTGCTGTCACCCATGTAGGTAAGAGTGGCGCTCAGGTACCGACCAGGAGGACACTTCTCGTCGTCACAGCGGCGGAACAACTTCTCCTCGCCACAGCGGCGGAACAACTTCTCCTTGAGGACCCTGCACTCCGGGTGCCGCGTCGCCATGGCGCTGCGTGAGGCTACTGGGCAGCAGCACACGTACCCGTCCTCCTCGTGATGGAGGCCAACCCATCCGTCCAGTTCACCGTCGTAGAAGGCTTGGCCATGGAAAGGCAGCGTCCATTCCCCAAGGTTCCGCCACACACCGTTGCTGGTGTCGAACGAGTGGGTAAGCCGGTCAGTGGACATGAAGATGGTGCGCCCGTCCGGATGCAACGCGTACGAGATGATCATCTCGTTTCCGATCGGCGTCGGCACCGTATTCCAGCACCAAGCCATGGTTGGATCCCATGGCCCCGGCTGATCGGTTGTGCGGCCCCACGACAAGACCTGCAAAGAGCAAGACACATCGAGCTCATCGCACACAGATGCTAAGGCATACAGCTTCCCGCCGACAGCCACTGCGTTCCCCAAGTCACGGAGGTAGCAGCCGTCCGGAGGACGAGGGCCGATGGTTAGAGACGCGGTCTCCGTGTCGTAGACGAGGATTGGAGGAGCCCGGTCGCTGCTGCAGTGCGGGTTGGTTGAGGCGAAGATGTTGGTGCCCAGAGCGGTGAAAGCCATCGGCGTCCCGAGCTCCGGCGACGCTAACCGGAGGGCGGCGACGGACTCGGCGAGGTGATCCTCCATGTTGTCGGCGTCAAGCCTGTGGATGCTGTACCCGCCCTTCCAGTCATCCAGCACCAGATACAGGTGCTTCTTCTTCGCGCATTGCCTGCATCGCCGTCGACGCTTAGATGAGGACTCCATTGTTACCGACGAGAGAAATTATTTTGCCGGGGAGGTGGAGGATCTGGATCCACGCAACCTGACGTATGAAGCACAGGGTTTGATTTGTATAGATCGAGTGGCGCCGGAGTGCAGAATACGAGTAGTAATCGATGATGAGACGAGACGAAAAAAAAATCGATTAGATTCCAGTCGATTCGGCTTACAAACGAATTGGGCCAACGTACAACCCAAGACGTCTCTCCCAATTGGGCCAACGAACCGATCGGCCAATTCGTTGGCCCAATTGGCGCGTGCCGGGCTGATTCGGGCAAATCCGCTGGCCCAACAAGTCTGAAACGCCTTCATGCCACCAGCCCACCCCAGAGCACGCGCGGACGCCGTCCCGATCCCTCTGCTTCCGCTGCCGCCGCCGCCGCCTCCTTCTCTTCCGTTCACGGCCTCACCCCTTCCGCGTAACATGGCTGCGGCGCCGCCGGCGTTCACCGGTAACCTGAAGGTGAGCTCATCTTCGTCCTCACTTCCTCCCTCATGGCACTCCAATTTCAAGCGTTAAAGGCTCCCTCACGCCTCACGCGCACACATTTCGCCCTCACCCATCGCTAAAAGCCCATGCCGGATTCGTGCTTCAAGCCGGCGGTGGCATAGCCGCGGCGTATGCCACCTTGTGGGCTTTACTGGGGTGCGGAAGGTTGGGAGCTGCGACTCTAGGGTTTCCTTGGCGCATCTCGAGAGAGTACGGTGGGTACCAGAGCGAGGTTTGTGCGATTCGTCTTGGGAGGCTAGACCGGGAAGGCTGATTCCCATGAGGCCATGAGTGTTTGGCACAGGGCCCTGACAGTCTGACTATTGGGGGTCATTCTCTATGAATCATGGATTAGCTTGGACACTAAATCATCCGGATTTTGATCGTGCATGCCTTTATGTGGACTGAATCGAATATAGATTAGCTTTTGATACATGCTGCTAGTTGAGACCTCTATGTCTTAGACCTTTTTAAACCATTGTGTGCTGGGTTGTGAAGTTTTAGACTTGTTAATTGTGTTGATAAGCTGTGGTTCACCAGAAGATGAAATGTGGTGTTGACGACACTGGTTAGATTAATGCATACTTAGTTGCCTTTGCTGGGCATTTTGCTACTGTAACTTGTAATTGTAAGTGTGCTTATCCCGCCACTGAATTTGTAGACCATATTAATAATGCACAGGCTGATGGCACCTCTTTGAGGTCAATTTGGTATTGTGCAAACAAATTGCATATAATTGCTAATGATGGTGTGGTTATGTAGGTTCATGTGTCATTGAGTGAAAGAAGCTGCATTTCTTTTTCTTTCATTCACCTGTTAAAAGTGAAGAATTATGCAAATACGATTCCCAAATAACTTTGCAGTACAAATCTGGTTCCACATTCACCATGTATTTTTGGTTTCCTTGCTCTGAAACTACCTTAATGTACTTTCTTAACCTATACTAGCAAAACTTCAAGTACTGTAAGTGACTGATCCTTCCTTTGTGAACCGTGCAGAAAGCACTTGCAGGTTTAAGGAGAATCAATTTAGATGGCCTGCGTTGGCGTGTGTTTGACGCAAAGGGCCAGGTTCGGATTCTTCCACTTGTTTCTGCTGCAAGGAACTCATCGGAAAAGGTTATGTGGTAAGTTGCTTTGTTACTGTGATAGGTGCTTGGACGGTTGGCATCCCAAATAGCTGTTGTGCTACAAGGCAAGGATAAACCAACTTATGCACCACATGTGGAAAATGGAGACATGTGCATTGTACTTAATGCCAAGGATATCAGTGTTACAGGAAGAAAGATGACTGATAAGATTTACTACTGGCACACAGGGTTAGTAAGTTCCATAAAAATTTGTCCAATACATCATTTGAGATACTATTAAGTTATGTGCTTTCCTTGCCAAACAGGTATATTGGCCATCTAAAGGAAAGAAGGCTCAAGGACCAGATGGAGAAAGATCCAACCGAGGTGATCCGCAAAGCTGTCCTGCGTATGCTTCCCCGCAACAGATTGCGCGATGTAAGTGAAACTTAGTTTCCCTTTTGTCCTGTAATCAGTGATAAGACATGCACTCATTTGTTTCTCTAAGTAGTTACTTTGCTGTTGGTATTCCTAGCATTATTTGCTGTTGTTTAACGTCGTAATGATTACTTTTATCTCGTGTTGGTTAACAATGAGGCCCCCTTTACTATTATTGTTATTACTGTTACTATTACTACTACTCTCTTTTTATGCCTCCGATACACTTTGTTTCACTTCTAAGAGGTCTAGCCTACCTTTGTGTGCTTGGACTACTGTTGTATTAAGCCACGAGATTACAGTCTGTATCTTTCTTGAATCATTGGGAGAGAGGCCCCTGCATTGTTGAAGCTAGATCTGTTGTAACTAGTAAATAAAATATTGTGATTAACTGGATCTGTTACAATTGGCTGAAATTTCATACGAAGTTGTGATGTTGTATACTGTGGTATATCTCGTAACCAGTGGCTGAATTTTTTAAGAAAATGCTAGTGTTGTTGTCACACAAGTGGTTGATTTTTTTTTCATGTTGTTGTCACAAGTGGCTGAAATTTCGGAAATTTCTATAATACTGTGATTAATGATTTTGAGAAACTTTTAATGTTGTTGTAACAAGTGGCAAATAAAACATTGTGGTTAACTTCATTTTTTCTTGCTGCTGTTACAAGTGGCTGAAATTTCATATGGAGTTGTAATGTTGTGTACTGATGACCTGTATATTTCGTAACTTAGTAACTTAGAAATCTGACTCTTTCTTGTCATGCTGGTGTAACCAATGTGCCTGTTGTGGTATTTGATATTTAACATACATTGTTCTGATCCTTCAGGACAGGGATCGCAAGCTGAGGATATTTTCTGGAAATGAGCATCCATTCCATGACCGCCCTCTCGAACATTTTGTGATGCCGCCCCGGCAAGTACGCGAGATGCGCCCTCGTGCAAGGCGTGCATTGATAAGGGCCCAGAAAAAAGAGCAAGCAAACAAAGCCAAGGAGGAAGAAGATGCTAAGAATGCCAAAGCTGAGGTCACTGCATAGGCACATTCAGATGTGTTCTACCGGATGATGTTTTGGGAGTATCTTTGTTTCTTTGACTAGCCTGTCGAGCTGAATAGGCACTAGAACCGTGGGAACGTGAAAAACACATTCTGAATATCTTTTGTATTTTATTACAGCTATAACTCAAAACTTGTCCGCTCTCAGTTGCGTTATCTGAGTGAATAAGACCCTCTTCTGATTTGTTAAACTTCTGGTATGAGAATTCCAAAGTCCGATTGAAAATGCACCATGCAGCAAATTTTACTTGCATGAGCGAAATATTGGCTTGCTGTAAGGTTTGAATTTGCACTGACATTCATACCCTGAGTGAGGCAGATGAGATGAGTTAACAAACAGATTGATGACCTACCTTTTTTCACTGTCAAACTGATAAACTTGTACTCAGAGTGCAGAGCCATCAAAATTAGTTACAGCAGAAACAAGCTTTCGGCCCATTAATACGCTATTATGGCCCAACAAGAAATAGTTGTCAGACCCCAGCCCAAAAGCTCTTAAACCCTAGAAAGAAACCTCCTCAGTCCTCCACGCCAGCTTCTCCTCCACGCAAACACAAGGATCACACAACACCTCGCCGCCTGCGCCGCCGCCGAGGACGACGGCGACGATGTGGCGTTCGCGAGCTCGTGCTCTGCTCCTCCTCCGCTCCTCCATTCCCAGATCGCCGCCGCCGCAGCCGCCACCACATCCCACTCGAACCCTGACCCGTGCCCCACCTGCGCGCCTTCTCTCCCGCTTCCTCTCCTCCTCTCCAGATCCCATCCCCGACGCCACTTCCTCCTCCTCGGATCCCTTCCGCGACGCCACTTCCACTTCTCGGACCGCCGCTGCCCCAGATGATGCCACCGAGGCCGGGGAAGACAGCTTGAGCTCGATGTGGGAGGAGGCTGGGGACGCCGACGACATCTTCGCCTCCCCCGGCGGCGCTGACGCCGTAGCTGACGAGGAGGAGGTCGCCCGCGTCCGCGCCGTCGTGGAGTCCACTCCCGAGGACAAGATCGCCTCCACCCTCGCCGACATGGTCGTGGACTTCAACGAGCCGCTCCTCGCCGCAGTCCTCCTTGCTGCTGAGCAATGTTCCTGTAAGAAGCTGATTTCCCTGTTCAACTATGCCGCGAAGAACAACCCAGCGGCTAAGAGCCTCTCGAATCTTGAGATCCTCGTCGGCAAGGTAGCTGATTCTGATGAGATTGGCAAGATGGACGCGTACTTGCTTTGGGATTCGATTAGGGAAATGAGCTCTGTACCAGGATCAGTGAGCACACCGTTGTTGAATGAAATGATTGCGATATTTTGGAAGCTTGAGAAGTCCAAGGCAGCTCTGGAGGTGTTTGCCAAGTTTGATGAGTTCGGTTGTACTCCGGACAGTAACAGCTATTATCTGGTGATTGAAGCGGCACGGAAGAAGTCCATGTTCCGCTCTGTTTGTGAAATTTGTGAGAAGATGATTGGCTCTGGCTGCTTCCCTAGCAGTGAGAAGGTCGGCAGGATATTGACTTTCCTCTGCGAGGGGAAGAAGGTGAAGGCGGCACATTCATTGTACCTAGCAGCAAAGGAGAAGAAGATTCAGATCCCAAAATCAGCCTTGGATTTCCTTGTTAGTGCTTCGGCGAGGAATGATGAGACTGTCGGTACTGCTCTGGAACTGCTGGAAGAGTACCAAGGGGAGTCGCTTAAGCATGCAGGCAAGTCCTTTGCGACGGTTGTACATGCTTTGTGTAGGACAAACAAACTGGAGGATGCAAATAATTTGTTGGCAAGGATGGTGCAGCTTGAAGAGTACCAAGGGGAGTCTCTTAAGAATGCAGGCAAGACATTTGCCACAGTTATATACGGTTTGTGTAGGAAAAAGAAACTGGATGATGCAAAGGCATTGTTGATGAGGATGGTAGATCTTGGCCCAGCTCCTGGTAAAGCGGTGTTTAATTTTGTCATCACAGCATTGTCGAAACAGGGAGAAATGGAGGATGCAAAAGGTTTGATGAGGGTGATGGAGAGCCAAGGGGTCAGTCCTGATATATATACTTACAGTGTGCTCATGAGTGGCTACACAAAAGGAGGCATGATTAATGAAGCACATACTCTACTTCGTGAAGCTAAGAAGATTCATCCAAAACTAAACAGGGTGTGCTATCACATTCTTATCCGTGGCTACTGCAAGATGGAGGAGTTTGAGAAGGCCATTGAATGCCTAAAGGAGATGAGAAAAGATGGGCCGCAGCCAAATGTAGATGAGTATGACAAACTGATTCAGTCATTGTGTCTCAAGGCTACAGACTGGAGAAGAGCTGAGAAACTCCTCGAGGAAATGGAGGATAGTGGTTTGTGCCTTAAGGGTATCAGTCGCAGCCTCGTAGCTGCAGTCAAAGAGTTGGAAGAGGAGGAAATGCAGCCAAAGGCAAGACAGGAAGCATAGTTTGTCTAGGTTACACTTGGGGCGATACCGCTGCTAATTAATTTTTGGGCAGCTCTTCCTTTTCTGAGTTTTGCATCTCTGGCGAGCTTGCAAGAAACATCATCTTTTGTACTTGTGTCTGTCTGTTGTTATTTACTACAATAATTTTGCGTTATTTAAATGCTAGACTGACAAGGAAGAATATTTAGTTTTGGTCTAAGGTTGCTGCTCATTTACTGTGTGAGGATGAGGATCTCCATATGTCATGCTACATTTAGTGAATTTCTTCTTCGCACTATTATTTGAAAACATGAACGAATTTTCCCTGCCAGTGGAATACAACTCAGCGAAGTTTTCTTCATGTTTTTGTGATTTAGGACGACATTCATTAATTGTTTAGTACACTTAAATGCCACCTTTAATGTTATCTCTTGGGGCTTTTCAGTTGCATCATCTTCATTAAAATTCAATTGCATGGCTTAAAATTGTTGTTCATCTGATGGTTCTTTCAGATAATTCAGTTCAGCGTGTTGTTGCATTTCTGTTGGTATATCATGAACATGGATCTCTGTTGCCTACCAGTTCTGTTTTCTATAGTGTTTGTGCCTTGAGCTCAACTGCTCAAACAAGTAGGACTACTAGTTGCTTGCTATTGGTCCTTGATTCACTTGTGAAAGGTTTTAGTTGTGCATTGCATTAGAAATTAGGTGACTTATCTGCCAGTGGTATTGTCTGGCAATTCAGTGCCTTATATGATGTTGTGCATACACAGAAATTGTTACTTCCCTGATAGTATTTCTCTGAAAAGTTCACATGCATGTTTATGAAAAAGGTAACTGCATGATATAAAGGATTTTTTAAAAAAATTCGGATTACTGCATTGTATAAGCTACACCTGTGTTCTGGCATTGTTTGATTCCTCTAGTTGCTTTTTTAATTCATTTTTGCATTTCATGAATGAATTAATGATTGCAGATTACAGATTGGGTTCTTATCCTTACGGTCCTACCTGCTCCATCTCATAACATACTTTTGTATTCCAGTCATATGTCACTACACATTATTTATTGGTTTGTTGGCACACTGTGATAGGATTTTTTTTTTCTGGTTGCTAGGGAGTCAATAAGATAGGGGCAGCACCCATTATGTGTTTGAGCTTGATTCATTTGTGCATGGTCAATTTTGCACAAAGTGAGAGCCTGTCAACTTTTTTGTTTGGTTGTGACTTTTTTTATGAGAGTACTGAAATGAAACAAAACATGACAAATCCCTAGATTTATCTTTTTTATTTGTATTTGCAATCTGCGCATTTTTTTTGCAAGATCTGTCATCATTAAGTCCGATGATTGTTACTTGTTTTCTTTTACAGTTTAAATTTTGCCGATTGCAGCTATGGCACTATTTTTTTTCGCTGTCATTGATGTCAATTTTCAGCTGATCACTGTTTGGCTGCGTGATCCACGCTGATAATTTTGAATTCGCTTGTCACAGTCCAATTTCACAGATGGCATAACTAGGGGTGATAACGGATCATGGCCCGTTTGTTCCTTCACAATCAAACTTGGCCCTAGTAAAATTTAGCTCAAAAACTAGTGTTATTTTGATCCGGCCCTAATCCGGCCCGATCCTTAAAATTTCTAGTACAAAAGTGAGGGCCCTTTACCACCCCTAGGCATAACATGCCCTTTTCTTTTTATATAAAAGAACTATCGGGTAAGTCAATCCTTGTCAGTACCCTATCGAAGAACTGTTGAATCGCATAATTGAGCACTGACTTTGTGTGTTCGGCTGCTGTTCTTTGGTCTTGAAAAGAAGATAATCTGTCGATGCTGTTGCTGTCGTCTGATATGTCTAAGCACCCAACTGGTGGAAGCAAGCAAAGGGTCACAAAATGTGATAACTTATTCAATTTTCTTTGCACCAAAAACGAATCACGTATTGATCTGCACATAAGATGAAGGTCACTTTGGTCCTATTCAAGGTAGCTAACATGGAGTTGTATCATTGGATTAAGCTGTGGCCACACATGGTGATGATCAGAACCTGGTCCTTGTACATGCAAGTACCATTTTCTATCTTCTGTTTGGTATATGGTGCACATCGTGTCTTCTGTGCGTGATTATAGCACTAACTAAAGAATACCTAGGATAGGGATGTCTCTATGCTTTTGTCTTGCCAAGTGACGGCTGGAGATTTGCTCGAGTTTCTTTTGTTGAGGGCTTCAGGCTGTGCCGTCCTTCCGCTATTCTTTTTATGGACATGGCATCACAAATGGACGGTGACAGATTGCATGCTCATTTTCTAGTCGAACTTTGGACTAGTGCTCTCGTTCTTTCGACTTTCTTGAAACAACTCGCAGTAGACACTCCCAAACTGTCCCGGTTGTTTTTTTACTTTAGAACAAGTAAACTAGTGAGAGCTGACATGTGGCTGAAAACTTAAACCGTGTAACGTCAGGCATTCCTCATCAGCACTCTGTTTCATCTTGCAACTTCGATGAACTAAATTCCTTTGGCCCTGTTTAGTTCCCATCAAAAGGCAAAATTCCCTCAAACTTTCTCTCTCCAAACTTCACTATTCACTATCACATCAAATCTCTCTCCTCATGCATGGAGCACTAAACGTAGATAAATAAAAAACTAATTACATAGTTTTGATGTACACGACGAGACGAATCTTTTGAGCCTAGTTAGGTCATAGTAGGGCAACAATTACCATAAACAAACGAAAAGTGGTACAGTACGCTACGCCGCTACAGTGTCCGATGTGACTTTTCGACCAAATTTTACCCACCCATTTTTACGACTAAACATACCCAAGATGGCGTCTGCAGCAGGCTACGAAGTGAAGATGCTTCCACTTCCACTATCATGGCTACACACATGCGCGCTGAACTGTAGCTTTTGATCTGTTATGTTGATGTAGGAATGATCAAGAGGAAAGTTTCCTTTGTGTCTGAAGAATTAAATATACACTTGATTTGAAGGACAAAAAGAGCGAGAGCAAGTTTAGAAAACTAATTGTTGGAAGCAAGAAACATGGCTTCAAGTTATCAAATTCTCTACTTTGACGCAGTTAAAAGTCTTCGATCATGAGTTACTTATTACTCCGGATCATTCGTTTATTTTAAGGCAAATATCATGCATATCGTTTGCAGATAACTTACTGCGGTCTGCGGGTCGATTATCGATGGCATGCAGTGGTAGTCGCAGGTTCCCTGCTTTTGTGGATACGCACGTGATCGTGATGGCGTCGCCAAACGAGTGGTACGAGTCCGAACCGGAGCCGGACTCATCTCTAAGACGCGTGCGACTAAACACAATTGTGGATGTTCCTACGGAGTACTAGTTGAGTCGGTTACCCCGACCACCGTATTATATATGCAGCCGTGTCGTGCTCTGCAAACGGGGACCGTCGACGTACTTGTTGCAGCTTTGCAATAATAACTCAACAACGTCGTCGACTCGTACGTCGCCATGGAAGGAGATAGCCAAGAGACGGCGGCGCCGCCGCCGCCGCCGCTGTCGGCGGATCAGATCAACCAGCTTCTCAACGACGTGGCCCGGGACGTCGGCGCCCGGGCCGACGCGCTGGCCGCGCTGGTCGACGACCTGGACGGGGAGTTCAAGGCACGGGCCGCCGCCGGCGAAGCCTCCGCCCACGATCTGCGGGCGCGGCTCGCCGAGCTGTCGCGGATGAAGGACGAGCTCTCCGCGGAGTTCGACGCGAAGCTGATGGACCTCGACGCCATGGTGAAGAGCCGGCTCGCGGGCGAGGACGACGACGACGCGGCGGCGACAGCGGCAGGCGGGGTTGAAGAAG
>OAMR01000006.1:3841933-3861582 GCA_900205405.1 Echinochloa crus-galli
TCATTAGTTCTTTTCTGTAAAACTGTAGCTCAATAATTAGTGTTGTTTATTCTTTTATTTGGTTGTATACATAAATCTTCTGCGTTTTTCATTTAAATTAAACTAGAGGTCAACTCCTAGAAAACAGCCACAGTTAGGGAAACTACTTTGCCATGGGACATGGTAATCAGTTTTGTAATCTAGCTGACAAGCTGGAGCTAATGTTAAGTAATGTTGAGGTGTAGCTAGGGGTGGTAACGGATCATGGCCCGTTTGTTCCTTCACAATCAAACTTGGCCCTAGTAAAATTTAGCTCAAAAACTAGTGTTATTTTGATCCGGCCCTAGTCCGGCCCGATCCTTAAAATTTCTAGTACAAAAGTGAGGGCCCTTTACCACCCCTAGGCATAACATGCCCTTTTCTTTTTATATAAAAGAACTATCGGGTAAGTCAATCCTTGTCAGTACCCTATCGAAGAACTGTTGAATCGCATAATTGAGCACTGACTTTGTGTGTTCGGCTGCTGTTCTTTGGTCTTGAAAAGAAGATAATCTGTCGATGCTGTTGCTGTCGTCTGATATGTCTAAGCACCCAACTGGTGGAAGCAAGCAAAGGGTCACAAAATGTGATAACTTATTCAATTTTCTTTGCACCAAAAACGAATCACGTATTGATCTGCACATAAGATGAAGGTCACTTTGGTCCTATTCGAGGTAGCTAACATGGAGTTGTATCATTGGATTAAGCTGTGGCCACACATGGTGATGATCAGAACCTTGTCCTTGTACATGCAAGTACCATTTTCTATCTTCTGTTTGGTATATGGTGCACATCGTGTCTTCTGTGCGTGATTATAGCACTAACTAAAGAATACCTAGGATAGGGATGTCTCTATGCTTTTGTCTTGCCAAGTGACGGCTGGAGATTTGCTCGAGTTTCTTTTGTTGAGGGCTTCAGGCTGTGCCGTCCTTCCGCTATTCTTTTTATGGACATGGCATCACAAATGGACGGTGACAGATTGCATGCTCATTTTCTAGTCGAACTTTGGACTAGTGCTCTCGTTCTTTCGACTTTCTTGAAACAACTCGCAGTAGACACTCCCAAACTGTCCCGGTTGTTTTTTTACTTTAGAACAAGTAAACTAGTGAGAGCTGACATGTGGCTGAAAACTTAAACCGTGTAACGTCAGGCATTCCTCATCAGCACTCTGTTTCATCTTGCAACTTCGATGAACTAAATTCCTTTGGCCCTGTTTAGTTCCCATCAAAAGGCAAAATTCCCTCAAACTTTCTCTCTCCAAACTTCACTATTCACTATCACATCAAATCTCTCTCCTCATGCATGGAGCACTAAACGTAGATAAATAAAAAACTAATTCCATAGTTTTGATGTACACGACGAGACGAATCTTTTGAGCCTAGTTAGGTCACGGTAGGACAATGTTTACCACAAACAAACGAAAAGTGCTACAGTACACTACAGTGTTCGATGTGACATTTTCACCAAACTTTCTCTCTTCTTCCCAAGGAAGTGAACACCGCCTTTGTTCGAAGCGAACTGCATGACATGGAGGACCCATTTCCTCTGGAACAGCGAACCGCCACACTGGACCCAGTCACAGTCACAGTCACAGTCACAGTCACATCTGCCGCGCCCCCGCCCCTCGTCTCGCCCGCGTGACGCCACCCCATTGGGCGGATAGGGACACACACCCACCAGCCACCACCATGGCACCACCACACACGCCGACGCCGGCGTGGCTGCTCACGTGTTCTCTCCCAGTCGCAGCGCCCTCGCCGGCCGCGGCCGTGGCAAGCGCGGGGTGTCGCTGCCGCTTCCGCCTCCGAGTAAATGCCACCCGCTCTCGCTATTTATTCAACTCCAACTCCCCCCCGCAACCCCGAGCCCACGCCCACGCCCACGCTTCCAGTTCCAGACTCACCCACCCCACGCTTCCTCGAGATCGCCGCTCACGCTTTTCGGCGGCTCCACCACCCAGCGCAATGGGGAGCACGGGGCGCGAGGCGGAGGTGGCCCGCGCCGACTTCCCCGACGGCTTCGTCTTCGGCGTCGCCACCTCCGCGTACCAGGTACCGGGCTCGCTGCCCCCTCGTGTCCCGACCCCCGACCGCTCCGCTCCACCACCCCCATCTCGTCCGCACGCGCCGCCGCCTCCGCTTGGCGCCCGTGCCCGTCGCCTGGCTGGCGGCTTGCCTTCGCGCGTAGACTGCGCGGCAGCTACTAGTGCACGCGCCACGCGCTGGGCCTGCCGGGGGGACTGTGCTTAGTTCTGAGATTCGAATTGGTGTGTGGGTTCCACTGTTTGATCTCTGCTTTGACTGTACCTCTGGGCGCCGACGACGCCGTCATTGCGTTTTAGGCTTGTTTCCGCTTGGTGATCGGCTGTCTCAGCTTGAGTTTGGATCGATGTATGAAGTTGATTCAGCTTGTCACGAACGTGCAGAGGCGGTATCTAGGAACATGTGCGGATTAGCATTAGCAATATTCCACTAGGAGTTCCCCGTTAAATTACTCTCCTGTGTTTATATTAGCATTCTCGTTCCGGGTTAATTTTAGGTGCAACTTCTGATGAATTGTTGCTGTGTATCTGGATGGGGCCGGGGGAGGAGCGAAGATGAGTGGAGTTTAAGTTGAAACAGTGGACTCAAGTTCACATAGAGGATTACCCATTCAGTAACTGCTCTAACGATTAATGATAGTAGTTTATTCATGGCACTGTTACCTACTTACCTTGTGTTGTTCAACAATAGGAGCAGGGCTTACACACTTTGGATTGTTTATATGGTAAATTTATGCGCCAAGCCTTGCCACTCTAGCATTCACCAGGCTAATTGTGAGCTGGAGGTGAGCGGCAGTGCCTGGTGAGGAGATAAAAAGAGTGGTACAATTGCTGTCAATATCACCAACAGCAAGGTGTGGAGTGGGAGAGTGATGGGAGAATAAGAGTTTGTAATTCAAGTCAATCTAAAGGTGGCCTATTAGTTGATCCGAAGACGCGTAGTTTTTCCTGGACTAAAGTTGTGCCTGTGCCTAGAGCCCTACACACTTGAAAGATCCAAAACAAAAATATAGGGAGGAAACTGGAAGTCATGTTGTTTGAATTTTCTGCTTTGTAGATCGAGGGGGCGAGAAGGGAGGGAGGCAAAGGAGACAGCATATGGGATGTCTTCACAGAAGACAAAGGTTTGCTTATCCCAGAGCGATTTTGGTGTTCCTTTATGATCTTGAAATACATATATCTAACTACTGTGTTCAAATACTTCTTGTTTCAGAACGTGTCTTAGACAAAAGCAATGCAGATGTTGCAGTTGATCATTACCATCGATACAAGGTATTATCTATCATCCCTGTCTTTGTTTTTGAAAAAGAAAAAGAAATGAATAAGTGAAAGAAAGAATGGAGGAACACAGTATTCTTATTAATAGGGTGACTTGTTCCTTTATTTCTACAATTTTAATGTGTTTCTCTTCTCTATCAAATGAAATAGGCACAATCTCGTGCCCGTTCGTTCAAAAAAAACCAATTTTAATGTGTTTCTATGTTGCATTGCTTCTAGAAAAAAAGTAATTTATTGTTTGAAATGTTTGCTATGAATTTTTCAGGAAGACATTGAGCTTATGGCAAGTTTAGGTTTTGGCGCATACAGATTTTCTATATCTTGGGCACGCATATTTCCTGGTATGTTAAACTTAACCGATAGAAGATCCATCTATAACTTCACATGAAATGGACCATGAGATAGATGCCTTCATTTTCTACTATTTGACAATGCTAATGCTTCATATCAATTCGTATGCATAAAAATTTATCATGCTTGCAGATGGATTGGGGGAAAAGGTTAATGAGCAAGGAGTTGCCTTCTATAACGACCTTATCAACTTTATGATTTCAAAAGGTGTCAGAAGTGTTACCTAGTAACTTTAAAGTTTACAGTGTTTATAGTTGTTAATTACTTGTCTGTCTGGCAATAGGTATTGAGCCATATGCAACTCTGTATCACTGGGATCTTCCAAACAATCTTCAAAAGACTTTGGGGGGCTGGCTTTCTGATAAGATTGTGTAAGTCATCGCAGGCATCTTGAGTGTGCAGTATGATCTACAAAATAACTCCTAAATGGATGATTGCATAGGAGATTCTTTCAAGACTTTCCTTTTCATTTCAAGAGTGGCCACAGCTTGATTTGCTGTAATTTTTATGAGTTTCTCACCATCAAAATATCCCAGGGAGTACTTTGCATTGTATGCAGAAGCTTGCTTTGCAAATTTTGGAGACAGAGTAAAGCGTTGGATAACAATCAATGAGCCTCTCCAAACTGCAGTTAATGGTTATGGGATCGGAGTTTTTGCACCTGGAGGATGCGAAGGTGAAACTGCTAGATGTTACTTGGCCGCTCATCACCAAATCTTGGCTCATGCAGCTGCTGTTGATGTTTACAGAAGAAAATTCAAGGTATATGAATCGCTAGTTTGAGGGTTCCTAGTGTGTGTGTGTGTGTGTGTGTGCGCGCGCGTACTACAATTAATCTTATTTACTGTTATTTGTTACCCTGGTCATCATTCCATCAGTTTCCTGTGAGTATGTTTGGTTTGTCTGAAGGTTTTATGTTACACAAATAGGCTGCGCAAGGTGGTGAAGTAGGGCTAGTTGTCGATTGTGAGTGGGCAGAGCCATTTTCCGATAAAGTGGAAGACCAAATTGCTTCACAACGGAGGATTGACTTTCAACTTGGATGGTATTGTTTTGTTGCTGTTAATATTCACATGGGTTGCACTGTGCTTGAGTTTTTTTCCCCATATACAAGGCATAACTATTTTCACAGAACATACAAATTTATGTAGTATAAATGTGCCCACCTTTATTTGGCTCTGTGTTCCTAGGATGATGTACGATGTCTGCTGACTACTTTTCCTTTCCTTAAAGGTACCTAGACCCAATATACTTCGGTGATTACCCAGAAAGCATGCGTGAGCGGCTGGGCAGTGATCTTCCAATCTTCTCAGAGAAAGATAAAGAATTCATCAGGAACAAAATTGATTTTGTTGGACTTAACCATTATACTTCGAGATTCATTGCTCACCATCAGAATCCAGAAGATATTTATTTCTATCAAGTACAGCAAGTGGAGAGAATAGGTACAATACTTCAGTTATGAATGAGAACTGTAGTATGTAGATAGCAGAGGTGTTCAAGAGTCTTAACCATTCAATCTTTGCCTAGTATCAAATAATTTGATGAAGTTCACTTTACTCCGCTTCCTTTCTTGCTTCTGAAAAAGAACAGAGAGGGAGGCATGTAAGGTGAACAAGTTCGCCCGAACTCCAGAAACATAGGTAAAATATCGGGCATTTCAGTAGCACACCCAAATCATCTATTGAGAAGGAGGGAAGGGAGGTACAAACCTTGCCTGGATGTACTCTTTATAGGAGTTCAGCTATTGCTGAATAGTGTACAGCTCCAACCAACAAAGGAGTAGGTTGGGAAGAGAGACCCTGGTGGAGATTACATTCCCAGGTGTTTGTGGCTGAACTACTATGTTTGCAGTCTGCCTGAGTCAACTTTAGATTTATTCATAATCATGCCTGCAAATAGGTATTATCATTATTCTGACATTTATACTTTTGCAGAAAAATGGAACAGTGGTGAAAAAATTGGTGAAAGGGTGAGAACTCAGAACTGGACTTCTTTGTTTATATTTGTAAATTATACAGGTCTCTCCTATGTCCTAACGTATCATCTCAACATTCGTGCAGGCTGCATCTGAATGGCTTTTCATAGTTCCTTGGGGCCTTCATAAATTACTTAATTATATAGCGAAGAAATATAATAATCCAGCAATTTATGTTACTGAGAACGGTAAGGCTTCCATGCTTCCCAAGTGAAAGTAAAACAACATTGCATATCTGATACTTGTGGCATGGTACAAAATAAATTATGAAAGGAAATTCTACAAATATGTAGTGACTCAAATCTTGAATTACTGAAGTCAATGCCATTACTGTTTTTTTTCATTCCTTTGCATGAATCAAGGTTGAAGATAGAAATCATTTATGCCCTTGTTTTGTTCTTTATGATTTTAATTTCTTGTGGACGTGTAGACAAGATACTCTTTGACAAGTGCATGTGAATGAATCGTTTAGTATTTTAGTGGAGACTGAAGTCCTAAAAGATTGATTTAAACAAGAAGAACTTAAATTGTGAAAACCAGTTGCACCACTTAACATATTTCTAAATATGCAAGGCCAAGATGCAAGATTGTAGGTTGCATGTACTATCCTTTTTTTCTTCCCAAATACACTGGAGTGTTGTGTTATCTTGTGTTAAAAATTAGAGGAGAATGGTCCCATATAAGCTCCGAAGAGCAGAGAAAGTAAAACAACGGAGAAAAGGACATGATTTTGGCGCCACTGATAGCAAGAATATATAATATCTTATTTATTCATATTAGGAAATAGAGTTTCAACTCCCTTCCTATTTGCATTCTAACTGAACTGGCTAATGCAAATTTACTGATATCTGAATATTTGAAACACTTTCATGCTACCCTGCAAGAACTTGGAAGGTTCCAAATGTCTCGTTTTGGACAGCTACTTGTCCAAAGTATTTTTTATGGACAAAAGTACAAAAATATACTAGGATTTGAATTCAGAATTTTGGAGATCTAACAAGTGAAATGTACCATCGTGATACAGTGTTTGTTATCGCAATACAAATGATGGAAGTGTTGCTTGCACAGAGGATAGTATTTGGTGCTATTGACACGTGATATGTGATCATCTGAATAAAACAGTGAGTTTGTGATGCCCTTACCTAGTTTTCTTTCCTGTAGGCATGGATGAGGAAGATGATCAGTCTGCAACACTAGAGGAGGTTTTAAATGACACAACAAGAGTTGGTTACTTCAAAGGATACCTCTCTTCAGTTGCACAAGCAATAAAGTATAGCTGATTTCGCAGTCCAGCACACTACTATGAGCGTTCAGCCAACAAAAATGACTGATGCAACTAATTGTTTGATGCAGGGATGGAGCTGATGTCCGTGGATACTTCGCATGGTCATTCTTGGACAACTTTGAGTGGGCTATGGGCTACACAAAGAGGTTCGGCATTATTTATGTGGATTACAAGAATGGGCTCTCCAGGCACCCTAAAGCATCGGCCCTATGGTTCTCACGCTTCCTGAAGGGCGAGTCTGCCGAAAACAAAAGCTGATACGAAGTGAGCAAACAGCCACTGGCAAAGTAAAGGAACATTACACGTACAGTACATGTTTCTCCTGTTGTTGTACCGTACAGTGACTGCTAGTGTATGTATTCATCATAATAATCTCAGATGCGCTGTGTAGCCTGTCATTGGTCTAATATTACTAATTCAAATACTGTCCCGAAGATCCAGAACTCTGCATCAATAAGTTTAGAATTCGTGCCAGGCAGCACTCGGTTGCAGATAACTCAACTTGTCATCTCAAAACCACATGTATCATTGATCGGTAAGGTTGTGTTACCATATGCAAAGTTCATATGTACTTATTTCCTTAGGGGACTTTAGTAGAATAGGCTCAAGTCCCTTTATCTTTTGCTGCTGGTGGTGGTGGTAGGGAGATGTCCTCTGTTTTATCAGTGTTGAAGGACAAAGTGGCATGTGATCATTGTCCCTCTTGAAACTCGTACAGAAAACAAGGGCTGGTGAAAGGGGAAAATGGAACCTACCAGCCCAGTTTCTTTTCATGCTCAGGGGGCCTATCTATCACTGCTGTAGGGCTCCGCGTGACGCCTCTTTATTCTGTCCATTGATACGCTGCTGCCTGCTGGGAATGCCGAATGGTGTTGTGCTCGCTTTCAGGTGGTTGGTTGGTTACTTGCACGCGCTTTGCTGCCATGGGCGGCCGTTGCGCCCCGGGCTCCGGATGTTGATGCAGCGCCGGGACGGGAATCAGGCCGTTGAGAAGGGTTTTTCAGACCTCAAAGAGAATGGAGAGGACAGGAATCAGGCCGTTGAGAAGGGTTCTTCAGACCTCAAAGAGAATGGAGACGTCCTAGTCCTACAGATGATTCTGTGCTCCGCCTTTGGCCCTTTGCCTTTGCTGTTTTTCCTTCCCTTGGTGCCCCGGCAACTGCAAGCAAACCTTACGGTCAGGTATTGGTCCCTTTCTCCTACTTGCTTCGTGCTGTCCATTGTGTGATGCTACTCAAAATCTGGTCCGCCGGAGACAGCTTGCAAATGCAGAGTCTTGTTTCGATCAAATGTGTCAGCAAAGGAGGATGTTAACCTGCTCACTCGGATTCGAGTCTGTGTTACAAGCTTTCAGTTCTAAGCAGCCTTAGATCTACTGTTGAATTTGCCTGTATTGTTCCAGACACGCAGAATTTAGACCTTTGATGAATGAACGTGTATATCGATCTAGTAGAGCACTATAGTACCGAGCTGTCCAGGCCTTTATTAACAATAACGTAAACAAGGGTTACTTTGCAACTTTATCACCACTGAACGTTGGCTAAAGCCATATATAGGGATCTTTGCCTAAAAGCAAGGCACGGCGCGTAAAGCCAGCTGATTCGTAGGCATCTATCTCGCCCTCACGTGACGGTGAGCATGCTCACTGCTCATGCTCAGTGCCTACCTCACTGCCTATAGAGTCCCTAGACTACCGCTGATGATGGAGCTGAGGAGAAACCTGTGGATTATATTGGAGTGGTAGTAACCACGATGATTTGGGCGTAATGGCCTTGATCGGAAAACGCCAGGTGTATGTTTCCCAAAGCTGAGCGAATCTGCCTTGCTTTCTATGCCTGTCAAAGGCAATTCCAAAGCGGCCAGATCAAGCATTGGATTCGACTTCAAGGATGAATCGGTGTCAGGCTCTTTCGCTTCGCCCGTGCTGTGTGCTAGGGCTGAAATGGCAAAAGTTTGGTGCACGTCACAGGCTTCATTTCTGCTCATGTACCTGCTGTGGTGTATCTTATTCAGTTCTTTTCCTGGTATCTTGAGCGGTTCTGGTTACGGAAATAAGTTTGTTAGCCAGTTAATTCTTTGCTAATTGACTGAAAATGTCTTGAAAGAAACTTGAAAGTTGAAAGGTACGGGTACCCTGATGATGGACATACTCCGTATATGGGAAGCTATCATTGGGCCGGGAGTCGTTTGCATGTGCGGTTCACGAGACTATGATGGAACGGAATGCTGAGGAGCGAAAGAAAGGTTGGCGTGATTGCAATCGCAAGATTGGGTAGTGAGTGGTTCAGGTGCCCTTGTTGCTGCTGGCTCCTTCCCAACAATCCGATGGTGCTGGTCATTCACGAATCATCATGCTAGTAGCATTTAGAATCACCTATCATGCGTGTATTCATGCCCCCATCTTTCACCTGTGCTCTCATCCAAGATTTGGAATCTTGCTCTACCCCATGGCCGGCCATGAGCCTTTTGTCATGGCCATGGCTGGGTCCTCTCCTCTCTCTACCTTCCATGTCCATCTCCAACTACTACCATAAACCTAGTATCATAACAATTAACAATCCCTTTCCTCTCCTTTTTAAAACCAACATAATGATCATACTTCTTAATCGTAGAGCATTCTTGCATTGACCCTTGCCACCACTTGCATTAGCATTTAGCAACCTAACTAGCAGTCTATGTGTTTTGGAGGCCAAAGAGCCCAAGGAAACCCCAAAGAGAAAACAATTCCGGCTGGCCTTGGGGGCCAATGATTGAGGCCATTAGAGGAGTCACCAATCACCAGAGCATCCATCCCATACGGTGCACAGCCTGCAGGGGACGGGGACAAGAGACCGCATGTGGGGCTGCCGATCTTGGAGCGAGAGGGGGAAAAAAAGTTTGGTAGGAAAGGGCAGCGGCCACGCCATGCCATGCCGGCCGCAACGTTTTGTGGGCGTGCATCCAAGACCCGAACCACCGCATGGTTGTCACCCTCACATGGGGATGGGGACCCAGCGATGGCGCCCACCCGAACCACCGCCCGCCTTGGTTTCTCCTTCTCCTTCCCATGTTCTCACGGCCATGGAATGTTGCTGCAGCAGCCTGCAGGCACTTGGTTCTTCAGATGTCCCAACTAGAAGCCTGCTGCAGCTTTTACTCCATTCATCCATGGTCGGTCTCACCTCTTGAGGCAGTTTTTAGTTACAGTGTGAGTGTCTGAACTTACAGGGTGCTTGGTCCTGTAACTGGAAAGATCCTTCTACTGCGGATAAAATTGTCAGGTAGGCTTGTATAGCCTTGAGGTTAGGTGTATTGCACGGGGTATGGACCATTTGTGGCAATTGGGAAGATGGTGACAAGAATTATTATTTCATAAAGAATATCATGACAAAACACTGTTGATGGATGACACATATTGATGTTTTCTTCCCTGGCACTGCCGGATTCTAATAGATTTTGTTTCTTTTTCAAGTACAGCAGAGTCCAGCTACCTCACAATTTTTCGGATTTGTTACTGCATTTTTGTTCTGAGATGGATAAATCTACATCTGATTAACTGCTTCAAGACATGTACAGACTACAGACTGAACTAAAGACCGAAGGCCGCATACATGTATGGACTGCCTATTTTCCTCGGCTGATCTAGATTTTATCCCTTGTTATATATATAGAAATAAATATTTGCAAAAATCTTGTACATTCTATAATCTACAGGTACAAAAGGTTAAAAAAAGATGGACAGCTCGCTACCATTTGTATCCCTCTGCCCTCTGGCGGCGTTCTACTGATGGTCCGCGAAAAATTATATTGGCAGACTACCAGTGATCATGGCGATGACACTGAAGCAGCTGAACTCTCATCGTCGGAGAATCCAGCTCTCAACGCATGAATCCGTGGGAACAATTGTGGCATCATTGGGTTCACCGGTACCGGGAAATGGCGCACGGAGCTCGCGATGGTGCGGTCATTGATCCTGCCGACCTCCTTGCAGACTTGGTCAAGAACCGAGAGGAAGTCCCTGACGACCATGAAGATTCTGAAAGGGTGAGCCTCCTCTTTTGCGGAGTCGCCATGGAAGTACTCGGTGATTTCCTTCACGAGCGACAGCGCCACGCTCTCCTGAGCCTGAACCCTGATGATCTCGTCGTCTGCCTTCTTCAAGAACTTCTGCATTCTGTCATGGAACTGCCATGCATCGTCCCTTGAGTTCAGCTCTTCGTTCAACCGCAGCACCTCGGTGATCTTCTCTATTCCTCCAGCAAGTTTGGTAACGTAGCTGCTAAGCACGTCGGAATCCATGGCAGCTGCCTTCTTGACATTGCTGAGCTCGTTCGCAAGGCCAGCCACTACCTGGAGGCCTAGCTTCTTGCATTCGTGCTCTTCTCGTAGAGGATTTGCTTGGGTTCTTGGAGTTGTTTGGGTGCTGGCAGAGAGGCGGGAGCCCTCCGTTCGAATGATCTCCTGGACGACGAAATGCAGAAGGGTTGTGTGTCCATCAGTGCCTTTGACATCAACCAATTTGAGTAGAGTATCAAGCTTGAACGCGTGAGCATCGCCACGGTTCGTGCCAACATTCATCCTGTTGCCAGTCTTCAGAACTGCTTCAAGTAGCTTCAGAAATAGTCTGCTGCTTCTAAGCTCATCGCACGCAGTCTGTAAGAAAAGAACAGGAATTAGGTTGAGGATACTTACAGTGCTAAATTACTTCTTGTGCCTGGCACATATGCACCATAGCATAGGGAGGAGATGAAATGGTGCTCATAATACAACAAAACAACAATGGCAAAGGTACAATGCTCACCTCGAGGGTCTCGAACGAATTCTTTAGGTAATTGACCTCTGACTCAAAGTTTGCTATGTAAAGCATTGCATCCACTCTTTTGAAGGCAAAAGGCACATCAAGGACTGCCTTGAGGAACTTCTCGGCATGATTAAGTTTAATTGGGGAATTCTCCTCTTTGAATTCTCTCAGTTTGATCTCCTCTTCCTTGGTAGGAGCCATCTTTAGCAAGGTCTCCAGTAATTCTGATCCGAAGTTATCCGTGTTACCTGAAGGACAGGCATGGTAAATTGGTTAGCACATAAGGAAGTTTAAAGCAATAATCCAACTTGCTTACAGTGGTTTCCACAAAAAGCCATGACAAACGTCTGAAATATGGAACTCCCCATTGTGAGCAACTATGAATAGAGCAAAAGGAGGGATGGCAATGAAAGCAATATCTCGACATTCTTCACACGCTCCCCGCAGATATTACTCATGTACCTATTCAACAGACCTGAAGTATCCGGTGATTTTCAGCATGAATTGGCCAGCTATTTCAGCAACGACTCTCAACTGCCCTATTCTAGCATCGCATTCACTTCTTTCAGACAAACTCATTAAAAGCCCAACCATACTATACGGACAAGCATGGCTGCAGAGTGCAGACTGCAGTCAGTCACAAGCTAAATGTGGTCAATCACGAACACGGCTCACGAGCGAAATGAATCCTACGCGATCCAAAGGTCACTGAACACCGGCTCCCGATCCGATGCAGCATGCGTGCAGCGGACAAAAATGGCTGGATTCTAAGAAATGGTGTCAGCGAGGATCTTGTTCACCTTCGCAGAGCGCGTCGCAGACCTCCTCCTTGGTCACATTCAGCGCGCGCAGCAAGATGGCAATGTTCTGCGCCTTCTTCGGATCCAGCACCTTGTTCTCGGCCTTGGGCGTCGGCAGCACCGGCCTCCTCGTCGCCTCCTTCGCCGGCGCGTTCGCCGGGTTGCAGATGAACAGCGTCTCGATCATCTCCTCGTTAACCCTGCAACAATTCAGCGATACTGGTCAGCAGAGCACACCGACCAAGAACAGCTGATGCATCTGGAAAAAAAAAGATGAGAATTTTCTGGCAGAGTTCTCACTGGAATGAGCTTGATTTGAGCTGATCCCACACCATGACGCGGTCGGAGCTTGCCCGGACCTTGTCCCAGTGCAACGGCTTCAGCTTCGGCCGCGGCGTCGTGTCCTCGGACTTGTCCGAGCTCTCCGGCAGCCGGCTCGGGAACGCGTCGGTGGGTGCAGGGGCGCCCCTGAAATTCGCAGCTTGCGGTGGTGGCGACAGCGCCGGCGAGCGGGTCTCTTTGGACGTGTCGGGCTTCCGTACACGGCTCTCCCAGTAGCCCACCGGCGGCGGCGGCGGAGGTGGCGGCGGCGGCGGGCCTGCAGACGGAGCTGGCGGGTGCGTGCCTGTCGGTGGCGGTGCTGGCTGGACGAATGGGTTGCTTGAGATGGCATCGGTGCTGGATCTGAGAGCTGCCGATTTGTCGTTTAGGGGAGAGCACGGTGGTGATGGGGACGGTGGTTTCCGGCGAGGAGGTGGCGGCGGTGGCAGTGTCGGTGCGAAGGGAGGTGGTGGCGGCGGAGTCGGGGGCACCGGCGGGAGGACGACGACGCGCGCGCTCTCCGATCTTGACTTGATGGAGCGGCGGCCGGACTCGCCCGGGCTGGAGAAGGCGGGCGGCGAGGCCGGCGCCGGTGACAGCGTCGCGCCGGGCGACGACGGGTACGACGGCGTGCTCAGGACGGAGCCAGGGGACGGGGTCCTCGAGCGGTCGCGCGCTTCGAGGGCAGCCTGAACTGCCGTCGCCAGAGTCCGGCGGGAGCTGGAGGTCTTCGTCGATGAGCCTCGGGGCGAGTAGAATTCTTCTTCTCCGGACGACGGGGAGCCCCCGCCGGGGCTCCTCGACAGAGGAATTCGGCCGACGTGGCGGCCGCCGGCGGCGCGGCCGCACCGCCGCCGCCGCTGCCGCCGAACTCGTCGCGCGCGAAGAGGCTCGTCCTCTCCGGGTGCAAGAACTTGGGTTCCCCGCCACCGACACACCCGCCGGCTCCCCCGCGCGCCGCATTGCTCCGGCGGTGCGAGAAGAAGAAGGCGATGGAGAGCCCGAGCACGGCGACAGTGAGCAGCGGCAGCAGGATGGCCGGGACGAGCTTGGATGCCTTCTTGGACCCGTGCGAGGCGCCGGCGGCCGGAGGCGCGGCGCCGCTGGATGAGCCGGTGTTGGGCAGCACCAGGGCAGGGTACGTCGGCTGGTCCTGCCCCGCCGGCATCTGCGGCGGCGGGGGCGGCACCGGCAGCGTTGGGAAGAAGGGCGGCGGCGCGGTCGGCTGCGCGGGCTGATCCGGGAAGAAAGGCTGGTGGAGCTGCCTCCGGGCGGTGGCGAGCGTGTCGGGGCCGTTGGCGCCATCGACGCTGCAAGTGGCGAGCAAGATGGGTAGCAGCAGCTGCAAGAACTGCCGGGGAGATGGCATTGTGGTGGAAGCAAGAAGCAAGTAGAAGAGGGAGCAAGAGCAAAAGCTGCGTGTGTATGGTGTGGTGTGTGTGATCGACAGATCTTGGTAGAGAGAGAGAGAAGGGAGGGAGGAAGGGGAGGGGAGGTGAGGTGTTGTAGTGGATACAGCTTACATGGAGATGGAGTATTTTGGATGTGTGCTCAGTCTCTCTCCCTCTCCTCTTCTTGGAGTTCTTGCTGTGCTCCTCTTATTTTGCTTTTGATTAGTAGATAGATTTTTTTTTCGTCTAGTGCATAAAGCGTGGGGGGTTGGCCACTAGTGCTGGTTTAGTTTTTGTGAGCTGTGTGCGCGAGAGGGAGGGAGGGGTGGTGGTTGAAGCTTTTGCTTGGTTTGTTCTCATTCTTTGGCCATTTTCGGTTGCCGAAATAAACTAATGGGATGGTTGTTGTAGAAGAGTGCAAGAGAGCAAAGAGGAAGTGTGGAAGAAGAAGCACGAGTTTTATATTGGAGCACTAGGTGGTTGTATATATACTTGTAAATATTCGGACTTTATGTAAAAGCGGACACCCTGTAGATCTTGCTCATTTTTCATGGACTCCATAAAGATGAAGCTACAAAATCAATCAATCAATCAATTTTGTTTTGTGACAAATATAATATAGGATGCATTGCTAAATTCTCGCTTCTCAAATGAAATGGTCAAGTGTGAAGGCGGCATTGGAGCAATATCAACGCTGTAGGACGTATTCGTAGTGACAAGGATGAGCCGAGAATGCACCTTGAATGAAACGAGAATAAAGATAATTGATTCTGTAGCATCGAAAGATCTATATGCAATTTAGCAATGGAAAATGTCGCTTTAGCTCTAATATGAGATATGATGCATTCGATGCTAGAAAAAAAAACAAGTGGTGATACATATGGGTTGGTTGGCATTGACAATTGGCATGCTCAAATAATGGTATAAGAATAGCAATAGAGACAAGCACCGTGGATGGCTGGATATGTATCCAAATAAAAAAGTCCCAAAATTGCAACATAATCTGTCTTTTATCGTGCACATATTAATAATAACACGGACTAGATGTGTTCACTCGTTTATCATTGGATGATGACAAAGCTTGCTCTTTGTTTCGCTGGAGTTTGTTAGCACAGTACGTACAAACGAGCGCGCAACCTTGCTTAGGTTTGAGTTAGCAATTTAATTAGTGTGTTACAAACGGATGACGTACAGGCCGGTGGTCCGGAAAGGCAACAACATTATTATTAAGCCAGCGGTTGATCTGAACCCTGCTGCCGGACAATTGATGAACGCCAAGCTAGCATGCATTCGCTCCAAACAAACATGTGTCCGAGCTAACAGTTGGTAAAATTCCATGGGGAGGAGTACATTCATGGCATGCATGGTGAACAGAGATCGGATCACAAGGAAGCATGGTACTCCGTAGTACCAGTGCGACGGAGGACCGGATGAGGAGCATGCCGGCGCATGGAGTGAAGCCGACACGTTTGACTGCATGCCGCGAGCCCGTGAGTCCATCCATATACACGCAAGCGAACAAACATGCTTGGGGTTGCCACATGACATGCGTGCTAGCGCGCGCATGGTTTGCTTTGTCGGATGGCTGCGGATTGTGCGGTGCGGCGCCTGCATCTGCCTGGAACGGACGACGGGAGTGACCGCCGCGACCGGTGAGCGCGTCGCACCGGTACGTACAGCGGCCTGTGCTTGTGCAGTTGTGCTACCCCGCCGGGGCGAGGCGAGGCGCGCCGTGTGCCTCCTGTCCTCGCCTCCGGCCTCTCCTTCCGGCTGGCTTTTCATTCCGGCCACCCTGCTGCTGCGCGCGCTAGCTCCTGGCTGCCGGCCGGATTCGGCATTGTTAAGAAATCCCTAATTAAGGGATAACTGTGGGCTCATACCAAATATACTCATGAAGGGTTCCTCCACATCTATATAATGAACAACCTTGTATTCATCTATAATTAATGAAAAAGAGACCTGAAGCTCCACCTATATCTGTGTCCGTGTGTTCCTTGTGTGTTTTCTGTGTTTGTGATGGGAAGGAAAACGGGATCTAATCTACATCTTCTCACGTCTTGTTCTTGGATTGGGATTGGGAAAACCGGATCAGGGATCCGATTCTTAACACGTTATCAGCAGCTCTTCCAACTGGGTGAGTTCCACCCCAACGCACAGAATGGAATCTGTGTGTACGCCGGCGAGTTCTAGTACATGAAGCTTCCTAAGCGCTACGTTTTGGTTACCACCAACGCATTTAGTGCGTAATCCAGCAAACCTACGATTCTTAACACGTTATCAGCAGCTCTTCCAACTGGGTGAGTTCGTTCTTGATTTTCTTTACATCAAGTCGATCTCGATTTTATTTTGTTAATCATAGATTGATTCTTTATTATTTCCGATCTGGAATTTTGCATGCGCCGGCGCGCATGGATCGCCGCGAGCGGACGCCCTCCCGGGGCTTGGCCACACGGTTGGCCGGCCTGCCAGCCGGTTATCGCCTGTTGCGTCGCACTTTAACTAAACCTTTTTTCATGTGAGTAATGGCCTTGTTCGGCTATCTTGCTCCGCTGTTGTGGCTCTGTCGTCCGCTGTTGGTTGCTATGCATCAAGATATGCTTTGCATGGGTCTGACCATATATTTTTATGCCATGCGCCTGAAGCCGCATCAAATCAATTGCCCAAATATTTTCTAGTAGATTAGTTTCACTAGTAGATTGATTTTACTAGTATATTAAATTTGATAGCTCTAAAGTGGTTATTTTGCTAGCCGGCCAATTAATCATTTTAGGTGACTGAATTGCTTCTAGTTTTATAGCCGTACAGTGTATAATGGTCATGTGTTTGCTTAATTGCTTCTTTGGCCATGCATTATTGTTTCTCATCCTAAAGAATGCAACTGTAAGATAGCTCCCTTTAAGACTTGCATGTGATGACTATAGGCAGACTGACAGCCGCCGTGTATTGATCGACTACATTAAAACCAACACCGGCGGCCTTCGCGATTACGGCCACGGTTGGCCGTTGCTGACCTCACCGACGTTGTCTCATCATCACGCAGGCAGGTCAGTGGCCTATATGTCCTACGCGGAACGAATCCACCTCGCACGTTCAGGCAACGATTTGTCGTGAACCATTCTTTTATATCCTGTCTACTAAATTAATCTGGTTGATTAATTTCTAGTAGATGAATTCATACAGCAGATTAATTGTGTTTGCAATTTAGTACAAATTTTTATCTGCATTCAAGTTCTACTAGGCTTTTGATCATGAGCCGAGAATGCACCTTGAATGAAACGAGAATAAAGATAATTGATTCTGTAGCATCGAAAGATCTATATGCAATTTAGCAATGGAAAATGTCGCTTTAGCTCTAATATGAGATATGATGCATTCGATGCTAGAAAAAAAAACAAGTGGTGATACATATGGGTTGGTTGGCATTGACAATTGGCATGCTCAAATAATGGTATAAGAATAGCAATAGAGACAAGCACCGTGGATGGCTGGATATGTATCCAAATAAAAAAGTCCCAAAATTGCAACATAATCTGTCTTTTATCGTGCACATATTAATAATAACACGGACTAGATGTGTTCACTCGTTTATCATTGGATGATGACAAAGCTTGCTCTTTGTTTCGCTGGAGTTTGTTAGCACAGTACGTACAAACGAGCGCGCAACCTTGCTTAGGTTTGAGTTAGCAATTTAATTAGTGTGTTACAAACGGATGACGTACAGGCCGGTGGTCCGGAAAGGCAACAACATTATTATTAAGCCAGCGGTTGATCTGAACCCTGCTGCCGGACAATTGATGAACGCCAAGCTAGCATGCATTCGCTCCAAACAAACATGTGTCCGAGCTAACAGTTGGTAAAATTCCATGGGGAGGAGTACATTCATGGCATGCATGGTGAACAGAGATCGGATCACAAGGAAGCATGGTACTCCGTAGTACCAGTGCGACGGAGGACAGAATCACACAAAGTCACCGAATAGACTTGGGGATAGTTAATAAATAAGTATGTAATATAATATTAAGTATAAACATAAGCCAAATGGTAACAGTAAGTCCCTGATGGACAAGTTGTTTGGGCGGCTTTGTATCAAAGCTAATTTGGACAGTGCCCTTTCAAGATCTACTGTTGATCTACCAGAAGTAAGAACAGCAGAAATACAATTATAAATCTCACATCACTAGAGATTGCCTGTTGCATTCCCTTGTCTTTTTAAGTCTTATTATAATTTCTACGTACGAGAGTAGCATGGATTATTTTGAGCTTGTCCCAGAAGGATCTTGGTCAACCTTTTGCTCTCGCCAAGTAATTTTCATCCTTTGCTTAGTCGAAACTTTGCACTATAATAGTATTTCCCATACAATATGAATTATTGGCCTTGTCTGTTCTATTCTAAAAGCTTCTATTTATGCTGAACAATGAAGAGATTGAAATTATGCTTTATTGGATAGTTGATATATAACATGAGGAGAAACCTTACCTCGTAGATATTTTGCACCGCAATTAAATGAGTTGGGAATATATTGATCGACAAGTGTTAGCATCAACCACCTGAAGTTGTGATTGTGCTTTAAATTTGTACAGAATATATATCAGCTACATGTTTTTGTTGTATTGTGCACTTGAAGATGCAAGTAGTACTTCGACCTGTCGATCAAAAGTCCAACCTTGGCTTGGACTACATGCTACCTTATTCTTTTGCCTGTGCTTGAGGCTATTGCTGAATATGGTTTAGGTTTTCTTCCAAAACAGAATTATAAAAAAACGTTGCTACAAGCAAATGTAATGGTTAATGCCTAATTTCATGATGGTATGAGTAAATGGGTAAACCATGGGCAATAACAAAATGAGCCGGACTATATGGCCTTGCATATAAATGCTTGGCAGCATCGGCCTGATGCCGTGCACTTTCCCTTTAAAAATTTCTATTCACAAAATTGTGCTACATATGACAATTGAAATCCTGAAGATTGCATGAGTATTAGGTAGCAATAGTAATTTCACAGAATTACAACCACTAATTGTGTCTCACCTGAAGTTGAGTATAATCCTTTCAGTAGAAGGAAATAAATACAGTATGCTACTGTATTAATCTAAGTCCGAGCTCACTGCATATGAAGATATAAATTAAAACCCCCATCCTTTTATAGTGCATACAATTTCCTAACCAAATCACCACCGTAGCATACATCGGTCACTACCAGAAGATTGTGGCTGGGGATATTGTTAGTATGTTTTCAGAAATATCTCGGCATTAGGGGGAGATAAATGTCCATCTTGTATAATGCCTTTTATTTATATAGAAAAATAAAATGCACAAAAGCCAAACTGAACCTGTTGTTTAGTGTATACTCCTTTATATATGGAGTTTGCCAGAAAATCTTTGATTCATTGAGGAGTAACCATAGT
>OAMR01000006.1:3862346-3878678 GCA_900205405.1 Echinochloa crus-galli
ACCAGAAGATTTGGAATGGCGGTATCCTCTAATACCTTGAAGGTAGAAACCCAGAAGGTATGGTGTTCTGGCAATTATATCCCCATTGCGCCAGTATGACAGACTGAAAATATGTTTATGATCGGGTAAGATCAATGAAGGACTATGGATGGTCTCTGATGGACCTTTGCCCTTTTGTTACGCCGTTTATAGCTGCAATTGATTAAATCTTGGATAAGTTTCTTGTATTATACATTGTGGCTTATGATAGAGATGGGAATATGACACCCCAATTTTCCCTCTCGTTATTCTAGAAGAATAATGCATATCTTGAATAATATGTTAGAATAAAGGCTTCAACGGATGTTGTCGCCAGGGGAGCAAATGCTTAGTATTGATCTTAATTTATGAGACATTGAGTGTCCTAAAGTATGCCTCGAAGGCATCAATTTGATCTGAAGGATCTATCAATATATTACTTAAGCTCCAGTAGATTGATACTGCAAATTAAAGTGGCTTACCTATACTTACCTCTTGTGTTCCAGAAGATATTTGAGGTGAAATTTCTGAAATGATCCCTGCAGTGACATGCAATTTATTTGCTAAATATTATACGCATATACTTCTAGAAGAAAGTGTTCTTGCCATAGTGAAATGATTTTGCTTGGTTCAGGGGGAGTATATCTCCTAATAGGTAGCCGTTGCCAAGTATTCTATTTAGTATAGAATATTATGATCCAGAAGATTGTAATTTGTCTTATAGACAACCGTTGTACTCTTTTTCCCTTAGTGAGTTCTCCTGAAGTTTCTCACATAAGGTTTTTAATGAGACAACAATTTGTAGATGCAACTTGCGATACTATGCACTCTTTCTCCATATTTTTCCCACTGGGGTTTTTGGGAGTTTTGATGAGGCATGAGTTTGTCGTGGTATTCGCCCAAGGGGGAGTGTTAAGAAATCCCTAATTAAGGGATAACTGTGGGCTCATACCAAATATACCCATGAAGGGTTCCCCCACATCTATATAATGAACAACCTTGTATTCATCTATAATTAATGAAAAAGAGACCTGAAGCTCCACCTATATCTGTGTCCGTGTGTTCCTTGTGTGTTTTCTGTGTTTGTGATGGGAAGGGAAACGGGATCTAATCTACATCTTCTCACGTCTTGTTCTTGGATTGGGATTGGAAAAACCGGATCAGGGATCCGATTCTTAACAGGCATAACAGCCGCATGCAGTGGCTAGCAGGGGCACTCGATCTCCACTGCTACTTGACGAAGTGCGTGCCGGCTGATGGCTGCCCGGCCAGCCACCAGTACGTGTTGGTGTGGTCCTTGCCTGTATACGGCCGGTGGATACGTACAGCCTGTACGTACGTACGTATGCATCATGTGTATATATGGCTGTATCCACTACAAGGAACTATTTATTCCGTGACATAACCATTATGTCGCGGATTGCCGAAAAAATGTCACAAATGTAGCGTCTGCGACGATTTAAATTTTCGTGATGGAATGGGCGTTATTAATTCAAGAATACGACGTTTCTTCATAAACGTCGCGGTCCGTGACATATCTTAACCGTCACAGATTAGCCCGAGGCCCATGTAGCCCAACCCATAGCCCAGTTCTAGCGACGAAATTAAACGTCACGGATTGGGATTTTGTTAGTATGGTTTCAGAAATATCTCGGCATTAGGGGGAGATAAATGTCCATCTTGTATAATGCCTTTATATTTATATAGAAAAATAAAATGCACAAAAGTCAAACTGAACCTGTTGTTTAGTGTATACTCCTTTATATATGGAGTTTGCCAGAAAATCATTTGATTCATTGAGGAGTAACCATGGTGGTTTAAATACATTATAAATGCTTCTACCTGAAGTAGATGTGGATATACCCGGGATTAATATTATATCCACATTTGACTTATCGGTACGATCTAATTCTGCGGGGACGCCTGCGAATGTGATCCAACGTCCTTAGTCAAAGCATATGCTCTTGATGAAAATTTACATTGTATGTGAAAATTCTCCTTTAATGAACTCACCCTGCTGGTGATTTACCTCATGAAGAGGCACATCCTGAAGATGAAATTCCTAGCGATGCGCGCAATATCATAGTGCTAGGAATACGGAACAACAATAAATCTTTCGTTTTAGGAAATGACGAAGATGCTAATTTAATATTGTGGGAAACAAAAGTGTCGACACTTGTCTTGCCTCTCTAATTGCAATGATTCTCCTCGAGAGAACCCGGATCCGGAATAAGTCCTAGGCACGAGTGCTTGAAGCTCTCATATCGGGTCAAATGAAAAATGTAATTGAGGCCGAACCAAATATCGCAAAGTGAAAGTTCTAAGCCTGAAGTTTAGACAATTATGGGTCATTTTTGATGTAATAGGTGGTGAAAGCGATGGTTCTAAGTGGTCTTGGAATGGACCAATTCCCATGTATGTTATATAAATACAGTTCCGTTATGTAATATATTTGGCAAAGGCATGAATAAAAATATGCAGTTAATAGGATTCTGAAAATCCATCATGAGATCCCAGTAGGACTCATAATTTTGAATTTAAATAAGCAACATTGAAATCTCATACCAATATTACATTTCTAAAGAAGTCTGTCTTCTTTAATGAAAACTACTGTATGTAGAAAGAATACCTCCCTGTTGAGAGGATATTTCCCTGAAGGATTTTTTTTAAGAAAATAAAAACTAGTCTGAGTTGAACACCAAAATTTAATAATTTCTTCCTTGAAGGAGACCCATATAAGACCCGAGAAAGTATGAAATGAGGAACCAAAAGATCAGAACTAGGTTAAGCTCTGGGAGTGGAGCTGATGATTATTTGATGCCCTCAATTAATGCACAATGTTGAAGACAGCAAAAAATTTGTAATTGCCTCATGTCCTTCACACAGTGAGGGAGAGAAAGGAGGGGTTTAGTTTAGAAATAGATTTGGTTTACTCCAAATTTGATTTTTTAAAAAAGAATGAGCAGGGTTTTAGGTGTTATGTAGCTGACGACAAATGTAGCACATATGGTAGTTATATATGTTTTATTTTAGAAATCTGGGTATACCTAATCCAGCTAGAAATATAAAAGAAATAGATTAATGTTTGTTGACATGTTCTAAAAAAACCAGATTCAAAAAATTCTAAAAAAACCAGATTTAGGCACTTATAGTCCATTCTAGCCCACATCTTAGATATTGACGAAAAATTCAATTGACTTATAGGGAAAATTCAAACATCTACTAGTCATCTTATTATAAAATAATGATAATAATACCAATAACTTTTTCAAAAATTCTGAAAATTGACATGCTCAAGGTCTTTTTTCTCCCAGGAACATAGGTGGCGGTCTAATCTTCGGATAGAAAGTCATTAATGTGCTTGTCTTATTTTTACCACTTGTGTAAGGCTCTGTTTTAAGGGCAGATGTCGGGAGTTTTTCAAGTCTAGTTGTATCATCTTGATGCAACGTTTTTAAATGCATGGGTACCACTCCAACATTGCATAGTCCTTGTTCACTTTTCCGGGAGTGAATGAATCTAGGTTAAGCTCTGGGAGTGGAGCTGATGATTATTTGATGCCCTCAATTAATGCACAATGTTGAAGACAGCAAAAAATTTGTAATTGCCTCATGTCCTTCACACAGTGAGGGAGAGAAAGGAGGGGTTTAGTTTAGAAATAGATTTGGTTTACTCCAAATTTGATTTTTTAAAAAAGAATGAGCAGGGTTTTAGGTGTTATGTAGCTGACGACAAATGTAGCACATATGGTAGTTATATATGTTTTATTTTAGAAATCTGGGTATACCTAATCCAGCTAGAAATATAAAAGAAATAGATTAATGTTTGTTGACATGTTCTAAAAAAACCAGATTCAAAAAATTCTAAAAAAACCAGATTTAGGCACTTATAGTCCATTCTAGCCCACATCTTAGATATTGACGAAAAATTCAATTGACTTATAGGGAAAATTCAAACATCTACTAGTCATCTTATTATAAAATAATGATAATAATACCAATAACTTTTTCAAAAATTCTGAAAATTGACATGCTCAAGGTCTTTTTTCTCCCAGGAACATAGGTGGCGGTCTAATCTTCGGATAGAAAGTCATTAATGTGCTTGTCTTATTTTTACCACTTGTGTAAGGCTCTGTTTTAAGGGCAGATGTCGGGAGTTTTTCAAGTCTAGTTGTATCATCTTGATGCAACGTTTTTAAATGCATGGGTACCACTCCAACATTGCATAGTCCTTGTTCACTTTTCCGGGAGTGAATGAATCTAGGTTAAGCTCTGGGAGTGGAGCTGATGATTATTTGATGCCCTCAATTAATGCACAATGTTGAAGACAGCAAAAAATTTGTAATTGCCTCATGTCCTTCACACAGTGAGGGAGAGAAAGGAGGGGTTTAGTTTAGAAATAGATTTGGTTTACTCCAAATTTGATTTTTTAAAAAAGAATGAGCAGGGTTTTAGGTGTTATGTAGCTGACGACAAATGTAGCACATATGGTAGTTATATATGTTTTATTTTAGAAATCTGGGTATACCTAATCCAGCTAGAAATATAAAAGAAATAGATTAATGTTTGTTGACATGTTCTAAAAAAACCAGATTCAAAAAATTCTAAAAAAACCAGATTTAGGCACTTATAGTCCATTCTAGCCCACATCTTAGATATTGACGAAAAATTCAATTGACTTATAGGGAAAATTCAAACATCTACTAGTCATCTTATTATAAAATAATGATAATAATACCAATAACTTTTTCAAAAATTCTGAAAATTGACATGCTCAAGGTCTTTTTTCTCCCAGGAACATAGGTGGCGGTCTAATCTTCGGATAGAAAGTCATTAATGTGCTTGTCTTATTTTTACCACTTGTGTAAGGCTCTGTTTTAAGGGCAGATGTCGGGAGTTTTTCAAGTCTAGTTGTATCATCTTGATGCAACGTTTTTAAATGCATGGGTACCACTCCAACATTGCATAGTCCTTGTTCACTTTTCCGGGAGTGAATGAATCTAGGTTAAGCTCTGGGAGTGGAGCTGATGATTATTTGATGCCCTCAATTAATGCACAATGTTGAAGACAGCAAAAAATTTGTAATTGCCTCATGTCCTTCACACAGTGAGGGAGAGAAAGGAGGGGTTTAGTTTAGAAATAGATTTGGTTTACTCCAAATTTGATTTTTTAAAAAAGAATGAGCAGGGTTTTAGGTGTTATGTAGCTGACGACAAATGTAGCACATATGGTAGTTATATATGTTTTATTTTAGAAATCTGGGTATACCTAATCCAGCTAGAAATATAAAAGAAATAGATTAATGTTTGTTGACATGTTCTAAAAAAACCAGATTCAAAAAATTCTAAAAAAACCAGATTTAGGCACTTATAGTCCATTCTAGCCCACATCTTAGATATTGACGAAAAATTCAATTGACTTATAGGGAAAATTCAAACATCTACTAGTCATCTTATTATAAAATAATGATAATAATACCAATAACTTTTTCAAAAATTCTGAAAATTGACATGCTCAAGGTCTTTTTTCTCCCAGGAACATAGGTGGCGGTCTAATCTTCGGATAGAAAGTCATTAATGTGCTTGTCTTATTTTTACCACTTGTGTAAGGCTCTGTTTTAAGGGCAGATGTCGGGAGTTTTTCAAGTCTAGTTGTATCATCTTGATGCAACGTTTTTAAATGCATGGGTACCACTCCAACATTGCATAGTCCTTGTTCACTTTTCCGGGAGTGAATGAATCTAGGTTAAGCTCTGGGAGTGGAGCTGATGATTATTTGATGCCCTCAATTAATGCACAATGTTGAAGACAGCAAAAAATTTGTAATTGCCTCATGTCCTTCACACAGTGAGGGAGAGAAAGGAGGGGTTTAGTTTAGAAATAGATTTGGTTTACTCCAAATTTGATTTTTTAAAAAAGAATGAGCAGGGTTTTAGGTGTTATGTAGCTGACGACAAATGTAGCACATATGGTAGTTATATATGTTTTATTTTAGAAATCTGGGTATACCTAATCCAGCTAGAAATATAAAAGAAATAGATTAATGTTTGTTGACATGTTCTAAAAAAACCAGATTCAAAAAATTCTAAAAAAACCAGATTTAGGCACTTATAGTCCATTCTAGCCCACATCTTAGATATTGACGAAAAATTCAATTGACTTATAGGGAAAATTCAAACATCTACTAGTCATCTTATTATAAAATAATGATAATAATACCAATAACTTTTTCAAAAATTCTGAAAATTGACATGCTCAAGGTCTTTTTTCTCCCAGGAACATAGGTGGCGGTCTAATCTTCGGATAGAAAGTCATTAATGTGCTTGTCTTATTTTTACCACTTGTGTAAGGCTCTGTTTTAAGGGCAGATGTCGGGAGTTTTTCAAGTCTAGTTGTATCATCTTGATGCAACGTTTTTAAATGCATGGGTACCACTCCAACATTGCATAGTCCTTGTTCACTTTTCCGGGAGTGAATGAATCTAGGTTAAGCTCTGGGAGTGGAGCTGATGATTATTTGATGCCCTCAATTAATGCACAATGTTGAAGACAGCAAAAAATTTGTAATTGCCTCATGTCCTTCACACAGTGAGGGAGAGAAAGGAGGGGTTTAGTTTAGAAATAGATTTGGTTTACTCCAAATTTGATTTTTTAAAAAAGAATGAGCAGGGTTTTAGGTGTTATGTAGCTGACGACAAATGTAGCACATATGGTAGTTATATATGTTTTATTTTAGAAATCTGGGTATACCTAATCCAGCTAGAAATATAAAAGAAATAGATTAATGTTTGTTGACATGTTCTAAAAAAACCAGATTCAAAAAATTCTAAAAAAACCAGATTTAGGCACTTATAGTCCATTCTAGCCCACATCTTAGATATTGACGAAAAATTCAATTGACTTATAGGGAAAATTCAAACATCTACTAGTCATCTTATTATAAAATAATGATAATAATACCAATAACTTTTTCAAAAATTCTGAAAATTGACATGTAGTCATTTTATGGATGTTTACACTTGACATAAAATTTTCATTGGGTTTCATGAAAAAGGAGTATACATTGTTCACAAATTGATACAACTCTCACACAGTTTCCCTACAATTGAAATCAAACTTTGAGATTCCATACAACTTAAGTCTTATATTGCTCATATGCACTTACAAATTGGACACAGCCACGCATTTAGTATAATATTAGTAACTATGAAGTTACATTACCATTTGTTCTTCAAAAAAGTTGGTTCAACTTCAATTTGAAATTCAAGTTCAAATTCATTTAAAGAAGTTTAAAGGAAACTCAAATTTTCTCCTAAATCTAGAGATCAAATGAAAAACCTTTCAACATGAAAGTTGTAGAACTTTTAATTCTAAAAAACTTTAGTTTTGACCAATTTTTGAGTTTCAACATGTTTTTCTCTGTAAATCTCGGTCAAACATCATTTGACCTCGCGTCAACTCTCCTAAATTTATTTTAGTACGTAAACCACAGCTCAATTCAAAAATCGTCCAATATGAAAGTTGTAGGGTTTTAAATTCTAAAAAACTTTTGTTTTGGTCAAAATTTGAGTTTCAACATAAAAACGTTGGTAAACCTCGGTCAAACATTTTTGAACCTAGGTCAACTACCTTCCTTCTCTCTCCCTCACAAGTGGGCCGCGGCGAGCTGGGTCGGCGGAGCAAACTGCGCGCCTTGTCGGCCGAAACGGGCTGAAACGCGCCTCATTACAAAAATGTTTTTATTTTTCTTATAAACAAATTTCACATCACCAACTCAACAAAGCTTGCGTAGCGCAGTGGTAAGGAGCCGTGGCCTCTGTTTTCACCGCCTGGGTTCGAATCCCAGGTCCGGCCACCTTTTTTACGGCGCAAGATTTAATTCATTTGTTTACAAAATATATAACTACTAGCAGACGCGGCACGTGCGCACGCACGTGTGTATATAGTTACTGAAGTTCGTCACAGATTGAAGGCCCGAATGGACTATTTGTCAATCTGCGACGTTTTCGGAATTCATCGCAAAGAAACCGTCACAGATTAAATAGTTTGTTGTAGTGATCGATACCTCTGGCGTGGCGTGTAGCCCGGAATCAAGTATATCCAGTGACACGTAAACTGTACACCGCCATGTGTGATTTCAGACAAATCGAAACCGATCGAGGTACTGGCCGGATAGATACGAGTGTAGTAGTGCCCAGCAAATTGAGGCGTCACCTCTGTACAACACGATCGACCAATGCGAATGTCTGGACGCCTCACCTACCGGGGCACCGGGCTAGCTAACCCACCTGGCACCTGCTAGTGCTAAAACTCGGCGATTATCATGACAGTGTTGCCCGCAATCATTATCACCTAGGTTAATTAGGACTAAACAGAAATGGGAATCAAGTGTGATGATGCACCGTACCTGTCGTCGTGTCCTGGCATCTTTGTTGCTTTATTAAAAAAAAATGCCAGAGGGCCAACGACCGTTGGAGCTTTGCCACGTGCTCTCCGGCCTGTAGCTGACATGTGGGTCCAGAGTGGTAGGCTAAATTAACTCTCCCGCTACGGTTTTGCCCGTTGTAACGCAGTCTACACACGATCGATGGGACATGGGTATTTGCGCTAGCAGAGCCAGCATGCATGCATCCCCGCCCAGGACGTCGAAGAAGGAACTTTCCATCTCCCCTACGACACGCCCATGTCGGCTCACGGTGATCATCAGTAGTTTAACAACGCCTTCATCAATTAAAACCGGCCGATCCAGCAGGGAGCACTGAGAGCCTGCCCGTGTTCCTGGGGAAGCCGATAGACGACGACTGATTTGAGAGCCGATTTGTCTGGCAAGCGGTGGGGCGGATCACCGGTTGATCTTTTCGTTTTTTTGTCTGGGCTCGATGACCTTGACGTCAGGACCAGGGAGATTCTTGGTTCACCAGTGGGTCGGCGGATTAACTAACTAATCTCTCTCTCACCTTCACCTCTGGTCCGGCCACTTCGAGATTGGTAAACTACTGTACGAATGCCATAGGGGGGTGGTGGGGCTGTGTCAGGCGAGAGGACCCGCGACGACGACGACGAGGACCGACTCGTAAACCGCATCAGGTAAACGTGTGGACGGATGCCGTGTCCAATTAAGGTACCCTGCAGGCCGTGTCACAGTCTAGTTTAGTTTAGTTTACTGCCAGTAGTGCTCGCTTGGGCCATCGTCCCTGATCGTTTGTCCCGGGGGTAACCCTGCTCCACCCTGTGCATCTCCTATGACTCCGACCCGCATGGTTTGTTTTTGGATCTCGTCCCGGCCGGCGTTTCACACAGAGTCCATGCACTTCCCATTTGGGGGCTCTCGATCAGGCAAGTGCACCCAACCGTCCAGCAGCAGGTAGGGAGCAGAGCAGGCATATGTTGCCGGCGGCCGGCCGGGGTCAAAGCGCCGTACGTTACGTAATACTAGTAGCTACTCGTACTCGCCGCTCGATCGGTTGTTGGCAGTGGCACGCGGAGGACGGCGTCGTGCAGATCGAGCCTGCAGGCCGCCGGCCGCAGCCAGCCGATCGATCGGAATCGGCCGAGACCGAGAGCAGAGCAGCTAGCACGCACGCTCCCCGCGTGAGAAGGAACGCACGTACCAGCAGCGACAATGCAAGTGCCAACGGTGCCGAGACGACGAAGGCCCGTGGGTGTGGGTGGGTCAGCTCCTCTCCTCCTCCTACACGCGACGACCACCAACCCGGAGTCCGGTCGATCACCATCGGGTTCAGGGTCAGCCGCAGGCTCCGGCTGCTACTGGAAACTCTGCTTCTGCCAGACGCCCAGAGGGCTTCGCTTTCCGTGGCCTCTTCAATTCATCTCGGCCTCGTGTGCACCACCGATCCCACGTGTGCTGGCACGTACTCCCCTCGTTACCCGTCACTGTATTCGATGGGGTGGCCACTGCTGCTGGACGACATGCCTGTCGACGGTGAGAATGAGATCGGATACGGAGTGCAGACTAGTGCTCCCACTACCGCTGCGCTGACAGCAGAATCTGCGTACCAGCACTTTCCGGGCCAGCTTTTGCATGCGTACCTTTTGTTTTGCCCCACTTTGCAGACCGCAACAAAAGGGGTTCCTGCTTTTGAGCTTTTCCATAGTGGATGACTGGATCTGGTTGGATGACGAGTGAGACGGCCACGGATGACGGGTGGACCGACCGACGCTACCTAGCGTCCAAATAGCATCGCATAATGTTCGATCACGTGCAGTACTATTAATCCAACCGTGTCACGAGGAAGGAATGCAAGTTTATGTGGCTCCCCTGCTTTTTGGTGATTTCCGACTGACGCCGGCCGGCCGGGCACTGTCACGGCGATCGAGAGGACCGGCACCTGCCACGCGTATATATGTTTGGACACTTGAACTACCGCCCGGGTTAGTTAGCTGCTAACACTAAGTGCAAGCTAAGCTGGGGAATGGGGAAAAGGAGTATTATACTAGCAGTGATTGTCTTGACAGTGATGCCTATTGACAATGTATAGTGCTACAGTCAACAAACAGTGACAGTCGATCACCAACATGCACCGTCTCAAAAGATAAAACATTTTACGGTTTTGTTCTGAATGGACCAAGGGCCCTAACTCGAATCTCTATATTTTTTTTTTACTAAATTTGTAGAAACAATACATCCAACCACACAATTGCACAAATTTAAGTCCTATTTTTTATATGGATTTAATGAATTTAACTTGATGCAGTAAATGTTAATATATTTTCGTCTAGAAAATAAAACTCCATGTACAGTATTTTGGAAGGTGGGACTACCAGCCCTCTTGAGCTGTCGCAACGAGGTTGCAGAAGTACTCGGGAATCATGAGTATCTCTAGGATCAGAATGCAATTATGCTTGATGGTCTCGGCGACAACTCGCTCTTGGGAGAGTGCGAGACCGAACCTTCTTTACCCTGTTGATACACATGTGACCGTGCCCATGCATGTCGGCCCGGAGGCGCAGCGTCGCTGGTGCCTTGGAACCAGTTCAAGTGCGTGCATTTGGGAAATTAAAGCTACCAAGAATGGTGCTGTGTTTGTTTTGTCAGGGCCCGTCCGTCGACGTCATGGGCAGATTAATCCGGTCGATGGGTGAGATTGTTAACTAATCGCCTCCTTTCCCCGGGCCATATTGAGACCTGTAAACTAACCTGTGTCGACGACTGTGAATTGTCAGACGCGAGGAGGACTCTCTCGTAAACCGCAGGCAGAACGTACGTGCGTGGACGGTGCACTGATGCCGTGCTCTCACTGCCGACAAGGTTTGACGTGCGTACGACACAAATTTAACACAGCCCAACCTTGCAACACATGCTTTTACGGTTAATTCCATAAGTAAATAATGTTTCACGTTTTTTATCTTGTGGAGAACTAGGACTCCTAACATACCTATATTAGGACTCGATCCTGCCTCCGCAGCTCTGGACTATATAATGGGGGATTTTAGCTTATTTTGTCAAACCAACAATAATAACTCGTTCAAATCTTAAACGCCGACTAGAAGCCCGAAGTTTCTCTCGCCGATCAAAAACAGAAGTTGTTCTTGGACTCAGTGCTCTGCATCTCGTCTACACTAACAAATACGACTACTCCCTCTACAACAGGAGCACCTATGACAATTACTAACGCTGGTATGAATTACATCATACTATTTTTTTTATTAGTTTAATTGACTATGATCTAGGTTAAACTAAGATTCTATTTATATAAGGACCTTTATATAATGCTTATGCTAAGATCTAGTTTCAACAGAGTTGGGCCCTTCCAGGATGATGGGGACAAAAGTCTCGCGGGGCGCCAGAGCCTCCACGCCGCGTCCGTCGCGCCATCGGCTTCAGCGCTCCAGGGTTGCTCCGGCCCGGCCACAGAAACCTCTGCCTCCACGGAGAAGCAGATGCCTTGGGTTTCCATGAGCTCTCTCTCTCTCTCTCTCTCTCTCTCTCTCTCTCTCTCTCTCTCTCTCTCTCTCTCTCTCTCTCTCTCTCTCTCTCTCTCTCTATCTATCTATCTACTGAACAAGTTTAAGATCGACTAGTTCAGTTGGCGATGTTGCGTGCGTCTTCAACTTTTGTCTCCTTGGGAAGCAGAGGCGGAAGTTCCGACGATGAGAAGAAAGAGCGCTACCTAGATCGACTAGAGCAGGCTGCAGTTTGATTTCTTCAGTTCAGAGCAGCCCCAGCCCCCAGGAAGCTGCAAGCCGATCCTTCCCTGGTGTCTGCTTTGCATTGCACAAGCGCCGACCTGCCACGCAGCACTGCAGCAAGGTTACTGTATTCAATACGAGGACAGAGAGGGATAGATACTGCTGCGGCGCTGACAGGCAGCAGAATCTATCTCTCGCCACTTTCTGGGCCACCTTTTGCAGACCTCACCCACCCTTCGTTTTGTTTGGTGTTTGCTGCTCTCTTCTGCTCCACCACCTTACCACAAAGGATTCTCTCCTCCTCTATTTCCGTCTACGAGCTAGTGTTGGATGATGCATTGGAGCCCAGCGTGACGCCGACGGCCAAACCGAAACCACCTCTCTCCAGTCTCCAGGCTCTGCACCTGCAGCTCGATCTACTCTTCCTTGCCCCTGCAGCCTTGCTTCGTAAGCAAAAAAAGCGCATATTGCAGTTGCAGCATAAGCACTTCTGTCTGTTCCTTTTGTTTCCACTAGGTCTAGCTGGAGTAGCTCATTAACCGCCGCTGATTATTTATATCATTGTTAGCTCTTGTTTCCATTAGGTTCGTGCGTGCGTGCGCGTCAGTGCGTGCATGCCTGCCTAACTCTTGTTTCTCGGTCGTTTTCGGGGCCGCCGCCGCCGCCGCCGTCGCTCACGAAAACGTCGTGCAGGTAGCCCATCGCCCGTCACTGACTGATAATAGGCTCATGAAAAAAAAAGGCAAACAACATGTCGACTTGTGGAGATCTCTGCGAATGTTGAAAAAGAGCTACCGTGCATAGATCACCTCTCTTTTCGAAAGCACAAGGACCAAAATATAAATTAAAGCAGCCTCTTTCGGCGACATTCCAGACATAGCCATGGTCTGACTGACTGATCCCTGTCACCAAATGGAAACCTTGAAATTCCTAATCCCACACCAATAATCAGTCAATCAATCCAGCTGTTGTTGATCGATGAAGAATATCTAGAGAGCTTGGGGGGGGGCCATTTTATTCACCCTTCTGCATCTCATATTGTGTGGATTTAGGCTCATTAATGCTCTAATCATTCTGAGATCAAAGCCATGCCCCCATGCATGATTGAGGAATTGACGAGGACAGTGCTAGCAGAGCAATAGCATATGCATCAGCAGCAGACAGCATCGTCTACCCGGCAACAAGGCAGTACAGCATCACATGGCATATGCGCATTATGCGCCGAATTGAAAAGAACAACAGGGTACACACCAACACCAACCTCACACTTCAGCCTTTTCTGCCTCTCATCGTCTACCAGTATGTCCTCCAAGTACGTACAGTGGTACAGCCAGATTCGTTATTCTTGCAGAAACGTGACACTTGCCTTTTTAAAAATGAAAAAAATAGCCACTCACAGCAAGCATAATCTGGACTGGAGCACTATTTTAGTTAAACCATCTGCTCTGCAGAATGCCACTGGTTGCTTCCAGAAGTGACCAGGTGTCAAGGTGCACAAGCGCAAGGTTTCAGAGACAATCTGCTTAAAATCAACACCAGCGCTAGTGAACAAAGGAGCGAGACAAAACTTATCAGTAACAGTACAGTGAAAAATCAACGCCACCGACACTGGGTCTGGGTAGGTGCACTGTGGCGATCGGTTAGGTTTTCAGAGTAGATTTTCTGATTCCTGCAGCTGATGGCTTGTCACTCGACTGTACAGCAGAGTGGTAACATACGATGTAGCCGTGAGATCATGGGAGTATTGGAGTAGCAGAACAACCGCACGAGCAAACACAGTGCAGAGTCCGAAAAGACGAGGCTTTCTTCAGAGCTCCTCACGAAATGCTGTCGACCAAGGATGGCAGCTGCGATAAGATAATCCGAGCCTCTGAGACGGTGTGGTCGAATAATTCCAGCACCGACTTTCTGGTCGCTTTCCTCACCTTTTCGCTTGCCGAGACTTCGCCATCCAACGTGACATGATCTTGTTACGCGTCATCCTCTACCATCTTTTTACTATTTCTTTCTTGTCTGATTGATTTCTTTTTCGGTCGTCTGGTTGTGATGACAACATACTTACACTGCTACCTGCCGTTCTTATTTCCACAGATATACAGGTCGAGAGCCGCTTTACAATTACAAGCCCTTTTTATCAAATGAACAGTTGAATGCAGTGGTGGAACTGAACTGAACAACTCATTGTTGCCCTAAAATGTACTTCAGATCCAGCACAACATAATGGTTCACAAGAACGGCCAATTGAGCAATTAACAGTGACAACATGGGTTGGGAATCAATCCTGACATAATCAACAGGTACATCATCATCGTCTCAGGTTGTAAGGTATACAATTCCTACATGCTTCACCAAGCGAAAACTTGCAATAACTTAGGAGAGGGCCGGCGCTATCAGATTATATGGCAGACTTTACAGGAGCAGCTAAAGCCATATATACAATGAATAGCCAACGGTACAACACGGCAACGATCCTACTGAAACCCTAGCAACAACGGATCAGCGCGGGAGAATGCTACAGAGGGAGAGGATAATTTAACAACAAACAAAAATGGATTCGTCACAAGGCCGGGCAGGCGCATCCGCAATGTTGTTGGTGTGGCGGATAAGGTAAGATGTATGTATTGTGCCAGGCTAAGTTGGCTTTGATGGTTTAGAATTCTGACTTCAGGAGCTTTGGTCCTGGCTTTATGCTCACAAAATCAAAGGGGTTTGGTTGATCCACGCCGATGTAGTCCTTTGTCGTCAGGACCTGTCCATGAAACAATAGAGCAAATCAGTACTGATGGACACAGGTCAGCAGATACCAGTGGAATAGAGGGGGTATAATTGGCATACCAAGGTCTCAAAGAACATTCTTGATGCTTCCTTCCGAGTCTTTCCACGTACAAGATGGTCAATGGCGACACTCTTCCTCCCAAGACCAGATTCTTCATCGAATAAAGTCTTGAGATATCTTGCAACACCCCTGCACAGCCACATACAAACCATCAAAATGTTGAACAAGACATTGAACACCGGAGCCTTAAGGAAATAGCAATTAGCTCAACTGTACCTGGTGCGAGAAGACCAACCACTGTTGTCAAGAGACTGGAATTCATCAGGATTTGGCACATCATTATTTGCATCATCAAAGTCCCCATCATCATCATCATAGTTCAGAAAATCTGGAACAACACAAGGTTAACAATGAGAAAATCTTTACCAGGACGGTCACAGCAAAAGGCCCCATGCCCAACAAAGAATGGCTGGGAAATATTTCCTGTATAAGCTAGAGGGAGTTCCCAGAGCAAACCCAAAAAAAAAGGGTCCTAGGTGCGGCAGATATGGAATCTCCACACATAAAAGGCAGACACACTACACTAGAGGAGGAAGATGCTTTAATCAGAACAGAAAAAATACCTGTATCAACACCATGAATTGCACTTCCAAAATCCTGTAAACCAAATAGGAAATCAATTATTGTATGGCGTTGGTATAACCGAACAAAAAAACTTAGATATTGGAACCAGAAAGACAGGAAAAGCACGTCCTAGTAAGCAATTAACAGATTCTCAAAGCATTTAGAAAGTTTCAATATAGGGGAAAACATCTAAATGGACTTACATTGCACTCCTTTAGTTCATAGTCATTCACCATATCCAGGTCCATAAGAGAACCCATGTTGTTTTCTTGGAAACCAGAATTATCTCCCATAGCAGAAACAGCATTTTCATCCTCCGGTGGGTGAAGAAAACCAGAGGCATCCTCCACGCCAGTAATCTCAGAAGTAGGCACCTCATTGTTCTCAAAAACATTAGCATCGCTATGAACAAAATGATTAATCTCCTGTGTCATGTCATCCGTGGCTTGAGCATAGGCTTGGCCAGAGCTATCTAGAACCACATCTGGAGTTGAACCTTTTGCATCAGTACTCTGCAAATCAGATGGAACATCTTGAGGATGGTCATTATCCAGTGTGTCAACTTGAGCATGCTCTCTGTCAGCATGTGCCACTTCTTTCTCAGTATCAATTAAAGGTTCAGTTACCCCTTGAAACACAGTGTCTGCAACAAAATCGTTAGATACACCGTTAACCTGGTTGTCAGGAGGTATTTGCAAACCAAAAGCAGCTGTAGCGCCATCTCCATCATTTGCATCTGGCAGCACAGCATCTGATTGAATTCTATC
>OAMR01000006.1:3892378-3939944 GCA_900205405.1 Echinochloa crus-galli
GAGCACAAAAGCTAAAAAGCAAAATGAGAAAAGATGGTAAAAAAAGAATCCTACTCATCTACCCACCGTGTCACGCCCAGTCGCATCCGCGGGTGCTCCACACTGCAGCCGGTACTTCCCCTCTCCCAGATCTTGTTTGAGTGAATGAGAGGAGAAATGGAATGTGAAAGGAAAGGAAATGGGCCGTGTAATATATGAGTAGAGTGGTGCCCACTCATGTGCAACTGGCGTGTGCGAGCACATAAAACTTCTCGGAAGCAGGGGGCTCGCAGAGGACAGGTGTCAACCGCTCCAGACATAGCAGGCGTGGGTGAAATTAGAATTCCGAGACAAAAACCACCAAAACTTTAACTTCAATAAATTGCCAAGTCTACATTAGATGCACCAGAGAACCATAATGCATTCAGCGCTTAACATGGACAGAAACTCTAGAGAACAAAAATGGAGAAAAGAAAAATATATACCTCCTCCAAGTCCAAGCCAATATGTGAAGAACTGCCATCACCAAATCTTTCTGCACATTTAATGCTCTAAATGATTAAAATGCTATCAAAGAAACGAAGCAAGACAAGATGTGGACAGAGACAGGACCAACCATCTAGGCCAAACTGGGATGTTGAATACCCTGTTTTCTCTGGGTTATCTTGCAAAGTGATCTGTTCTTTTGTGCTCACATGATGGTCAATGTCACTGGATCATAGTGGGAAGCATTCAGAAACTGACAAAAAGCATTCTTAAACAGCGAACTTATCAAAACACAAGTCAAGGCTTTACCCTTGAAACGCAGCTTCTGGCAGTTCAAAATCATCAAGATGAAATGTTTCAGGCAGTGTTATAGAATGATAAGGAGCAGTTGACTCCTCAGGAGGTAGGTCAACAGCAGTGGACCTGAAAGCTTGTTTGATCTTCAGCAAAGCTTCACTGCAGTCATGGAATAGGTAGTTGACCTTCCGAGAATAGATTCTAACCACGCCTAGCATAAGATGACTTGATAACCGAAGTGCAATTGGAACGTCAGGGAATATGATAGAATCTGCAGGAATAGTAGCCATCAGTTTTCAAATCTGAACTATAGACAACTCCCGTATCAGCTGTACCGCATGGAAGATTTGCCCATCGAAGCTGGAAGCATTGTAAGGTAAAATATGCTCTGTTGGGACCTTAAAGAAAGAAGTGTGAAGTACCAAGTGTTCTAGCTTGTAAGTCTGCAGTAAACAAACATTTCCCAGTATGGCGGTACACGGCATATTAGTCTGTTGATTATCTATAGATATTAATCAAATATCTGGCATCTTCATTTCTCTGCTAGCACTGTGACCCCCTGCCCGCGTATGCTGATTTTTTAAAAAAAGAAATACTCTAGTCATGCTACCCAGACATATCAATTTAGAGGGCTTATTTGCCCAGTGTCGCAAGAGCAGCCACATGCTTGTCCATATTGCAATAACCAAAACAAAGTCTTCTGAGGAGAGGAGCACACAGCTACATGGACATGGATATATTTGTTCATTCCTCGTAAAAGAAAATAGTATCAATTTCAACACTCACCACAAAAATACCATGATTAACTAGCAACTAATGATTTTGTGGCATTGAACTTCGGATGGCAATTGTCCATGCTCAGCTAATTTATGATATGTGAGGTGATGTAGGCTCGATGTCTCTAAAAAAATCTTCTACAGAAGAAATTTGAGTGTGTTTTGCTTCCTGTAATACGCGTTTGTATGTTTTCCAGAAAGCATAAATGAAGTTGCTAGGTGGTAGTAATATCAATTTACGCATGCCTAAAAAATACACAACAGAATATGATGTATAGTAAAAGGAATGATGCATTATCAATATTGACCAAGCCTCAAAACTATTATAACCCTAGTTTAACCAGGCAACTCGAGCAGAAATGTTGTGTATTAGTGCTTCTGCGAAAGAGCAATCACAACAGTAGTGTAATTTGGAGCAGATCACTAAATTGGGTGCCACACTAGTGTACAGATATGGGTTTCTCCCAATCCAGAGTAACCAAGATTCAAGCTGCTTGACTATGTATAATAGCATTAAGAACTAAAAGCTCCCTCTCCTCCCGGTATGGAAGAGACAAACTAACGACCATATAAAAAGAAAAGGAAAAAAAGTCACACAGTAGCCTAGCTAGAATAATGAACAAAGGGTTACAGTAGTCAAGCTAGAATGTTGAGTTATTTCCCACATGTCATAGACCACAACAGCAGGTGCTAGTATTCTACATAGCTCTAATAAGCTTTACCAAAAGATTCCTTCCAATAGGGCGATCTTTAAACTTCAGTTCTGGGTCAGTTTCGTTGTAATGTAAAAAGCTACTAGTAGAGTTTTAGACTCATAGTATTACAAAAAGCAGACATCTGTTCGGCCCTCCTAGTATCCTAGAGAGCAGCAACGACCATCATAACTGTGCAAAAGAGCCATCAGTGCTATTTAATCCTAGCAGCAACAAAACCATCCTACATGACATAAACCACGCAAGGAAACCGTTAAATGCGCCAAGGTAAATATCTTGCCAAATCTACCAAGCAATGATTTGCTACCACATTGTTGATGAGGCAGATAAGTTAAACAAAAAGAATGGACAGCCCATTGACAGCTCAGAAAATACTATATTTTTTATGGCTCCGACAGCAGCAACTAGCAACTATTTTTAGCCCTAAACACAAAAGGGCTAAAAAAAGCTACAAAACTCCCGCCATGTAAACATGACGTTTCAGACAGGTTGTACAGTTTGTTTTCTTCTTTTCGTTGTTTGAGGGTTTTCTTGGCTGGAGGTAGCAGTGCCGAAGCAATGGGTGAGGATAAAAATAGATAAATCCAATAAATGAGCTAAAGTTAGCATTTTTGCTCTGTGGAGCTACAGCACTAACGACGACAAGCATCAGCAAAACAAAACTTCACCATCCCACAGGTCAGTTTGTAGTACATGCAGACTTAACAGGGCAGTACAAACCCTAGATTGAAAACAAATCGTTGAAACAGCAGACAAGGCCACCCACCTACTGAGAGACCGATGTCCGTGTCCGCGACCTGGTTCTTGCGCAGCTTCCGCTCCAAGTGCGCCGCAATCCATATGGTCCCGAGGGGGCCCTTCTTGGCCAAGATGAACTGCGAGTAGAACATCCCTGCCTTCCCTCCTTACGCTGAACCTAGAAATTTCGAAAAAAAACACGCTGTTAGGTGCTCCACCACAGATTGGGCGGGAGAAAGGTTCGAATTTTGGAGTTCTCGACAGCAAAGAAAGATTTTTCGCAGCAAAAACAAGCAACCAAGCCCCAAACAAGCTAGGGTTTCCTTACCAGCAAAAGAGGAACGGGAGCCAGGTGGGGATGGATCTCCTCTCCACGCGAGTCCAGGGTGGGAACCCTAGAACCGCATGGAATTGGGCTGGGAAGGCGGGATCTGAGGATTCGGCGACGGCGCGGGCGCGAGGAATCGAGGTGTTCGAAACTGAGGTCGAATTGGGAGAGAAAAAAATGGGATCTTTTTTGGGGACTTGGCAGTGCTGTGGACTCTCTCACTCGCGTTCGCAGCAGCGACTTGGCTGGGTGGAGCTCCTCCAGGCCGAAGACAAAGTGCACACGTTTCGTGCTACTTTCCCTGTGGTTCTACAGAATCCCGTATGAGCCCTCATGCTTCCCTCTCTGAGGGTATTGCGTGTCGTATGTGATACTTGTTGGGGGTGTAGTGCAAAATGAGCAAAATTCCTCTCCGAGCTGTAGCAGTGAGTGACCGTGCGGAGGAAAGAAATATCGCGAGAAACCGTGCGAGAACCGGGCGTGGTTGTGGAACGACAGAGACACCCGTTGGATCGGAAAGCGCTGGCCTGTGCGGCTATTTGGGCCGTTCGATCTCCTCGTCTCTGCCCCCGTCTCGTGCCATGCGGTGCCTTCGTCTCGTGCCATGGGGCCACAGGCCCAAAGCCACCCGTGCGGGCTGCACGTGGTGCATAGCAGCGAAGCTTGACTTCCGGCGCTGTGTCAGTGACACTGGATCACTGAGCCGGCAACATTCGAGCGTGAATGCACTTGTTACCCTCCTGGCTCCTCTTCAACTGTTTTTTAGAACGGAGGCAACTAAAGGGAGGGTCCTCTTTCCTCGTCCCAATCTTGGATGTGTTTAGTTTAAAAAAGAATTTGGTAAAAATGTCACATCAGACATTATAGTGTATTGTAACACTTTTCGTTTGTTTGTGGTAATCGTTGTCCTACCATGACCTAACTAGGTCTAAAAGATTCGTCTCGTCGTATACATCAAAACCATGCAACTAGTTTTTTTATTTACCCACGTTTAGTGATCCATGCATGAGGAGAGAGATTTGATGTGATAGATGAATAGTGAAATTTGGAAAGAGAATTTTGGAAAGTTTGTGAAACTAAACACAACCCTTATCTCTTCGCTCCACGTCTTCTTATACCCGCCGTTCGCGATTTCTCGTCCTCGATGCACATAATCTCTCACTCCTACCGTCCTCTGTCGTCGCCCACACTAACCTCTCCCACCGGGCGGCGTCACCGCCACCTCGCCGTCCTCCCCGGCACCCACGAGTCCACGACCTCCGTCGGACCTCCAGCCTCCGCCGGTCATCCCTCTATATCGGGCAACCATCAATCCCCTCACCAACCCCAACCCCAACCTCCCAACCCTAACCAAACCCTAACCCGAATTGGAGTTCACCGGAAAAGAAGTCGACGGCGTGCTCGTCGGAGAAGAACGGAGGATCGTCGGAGAAGAAGATGGGATGGCTCGTGTTAAAGCTCTCTATACTATTTTTTCCTTTTGTCTTCCTTGGTTCCTTTGTTTACTTGGTTGATATTTTCTAAATTAGAGGCTCTCTTGTAACGCTGGCTCTCGGTTTAGATTTTGGGTTTAAAAATATACCCGTGCTCTGCAGGCTGGATATATCTCGGTCTTTTTTCCAACATTAATCCTCATTAATTCCATTAAACAATACTATGGTAGGTAAGTGCTTCGGATATCATAAACACATTATTTAGATATAGTCAACTAAAAAAGTAAGATGATCATTATATTACCTCCTTAATTCTTGTGAGTTGTGACCAAGGCTAAAACAAGTGTTACTAATTGGAACGACATGTTAGGCTAGACACAGTAGGTAATATCACGCATGTTATTAGATTCTACGGAGGTTTTTTTTTTGCCAACATGGCACATATAAATAAATAAATAGAAGGATAAGTATTATCATGCACAGATACATTTTTTGTCCAGCCCGATTTTTGTGCTCAAACTCTATATATTGAGTCAAGACATAACACCATATCAATTAATTATTTTGAGAGCGCCTAAAAGGCAATAACATGATACCGCGTATTATAGTGCCATCGATTTAAATGACATTTTGATTTTGTGATGGTCTTTCGCATACAACATACAATACAATGCATCAATTTGACCAAGATACGGTGTGTTTGATTTAGACAATAACTAAATAGGCCCTAGGCGTAGCCACCAGCAAGCAGCGACACTATTATGATCGCAGCTCGTCGACGACGATCTTGACCACTGCAACCTACGGGGAAGATGAAAGTGAATGTTGACCACTTGACCATGTATAAGAACTCAAAGGAGATGAGTAGATAATACGATGAACTTCGCGAGTTCACAGTTCAACCCATGTAGGAATGTAGATGGAACAAAGGAGGGAAAGATAGTGTGTAAAATATGAAAAAACATGTGTTATTACTGCATTTATGAGTATAATATCTTTACTCTCTAAAATCCTAGATTGATACCTTTCAGGAGATCTTGGGGCTAACATCATTTCCTGCAATAGAGTCTGACACGTAATTCCAAGTGAGATATCCTTTCTCCGGACCTTTCTGCCACTATTTCTAGGACTGGGAGCGCCAGGAAGTGGTGCAAATTTTGGTCTCAAACCTGCTGGAGTTGAGCGCGCGCGAAAATTGGCCGAGCGAGCGCAGGCGCGTGCGTTCGGCTGGTGGGCCGTGGGCCTATGGACAAACACAAATGTGAGTATAAATAATTGTAAAATCTCGTCCGATCCAGCATTTTAGTCGAAGAAAGCCAGCATCGATTTTATTATTATTTTGTTTTTAATCTGTTCTGCCGTGTCCGACTACAATCAAGTTCTTCTTCGTTGGGCTGGACTTTATCCTAGTCCTGCTGCAGTTACAAAGGTACTCGCAGCTAGTAATTGGAGGTTACGTTGGGCGACGCTATCTGCTACGGATCGACCACCTGCGTGCTCACGGCCAGACTCGATCGGATCGCGCATCCCCACACCATGGCTCATGCTGGCTTTCCCTTCCAAATCTTTGCGTCCGGCAGTCGCCGCCCCGAACGACCACCTCCAGCAGCAGGAGGAGGGGGCACTACAGGAAAAACGAGTATCAGTACCGGACACGTTAGTACCGGTCAGCGTAGAGCCGGTACTAACGCAAACAGTGCAAACTAGGCACGTTTAGTACCGGCTGGTGCCACCAGCCGGTACTAAATTGCTCCCGCGCCGCCCAAAGGCGTCGCGCGCCAACGGCTACCGAGCATTTTACTACCGGCTGGGGACACCAGCCGGTACTAAACTGCTCCCGTAACATTTAGTAATTCTCGTAATTCTCCTCGTCCACAACAGGACCTAATCTATACTAAAAGGATCATAGAGAATTGAAAACGTTTTCTACCAAAAAACCCACCCGGCCTCTCACAGAGGACCCACCTGTCGGATTTTTTTTAGGAGAGAGAAGACCAAAGTTGTAAGAAAGCAGGAAAAACTTGATGTTCCAGGCACTTTTAGTTCATTCTCCGCAAAACTTTTTTCACCCAGCCGCCCGCGCGTACCCACCATCTGCCAGGTGGGCCACTAACTCCCCACGTGCACACAATTATCCCGTATTGCTAATAGACAATAGATTGAAGAATTTTTCTCAATATAAATAAAGACCAACTAACTCAAAAAAATGATGTGCCTCTATATTTGAGAATACCTAAAGCTCTCTATACATGAGAGAGCGAATAAGTATTTTTAAAAACGCTTGTTCCACTTAAGTGATATTATTTTAGTACATACGTTTCATCAATATAAACGTGCGTGCCGCACGTGCGTTCATGTTAAATGTATTGAGAATACTTAAAGCTCTGTATACACACGTGCGTGCGCACGTGCAACCAGCTAGTTAATAATGTGCTCGTATGCTTTTATTTGCAGTGTTTTGGGTTGACAGTATCTACTGTGTTGGTTGCATGGATGTTGATGACGGCGAAACATGAGCATCTTGATGTCTATCAAATGATGGCGCTCACGATCGTGTGCCTTTCCGTTGCTGTGATGGCGTTCGTATTCACACCAAAAGACCTAGACAGGACATAAGAAGTACTTTGCATAGTATACTATGCGTTTTTATCTCAAATATACTTTCTTAGTTCGTTTGATTTTGTTTACTATAAGTTTGACCGATCGTCTCGTTCAACGCGGCGAGTCACCGTCTTTCTGCGTCCGAACCAAGGCCACCACGCGCCGGTGGGGCGGCCGTCTCTCGCTGTGCCCTCGCAACTCGCAAAGTCGCAAGGTACGGGCGGCGCGGCGCACCACCAGGATGGCATCCGCCACCCGCCGGAAGTCCTGGCAAGACAGGGCCAGCTTCCCTGTCGAGGTCGAGGACTGCCTGGGCGCGCTCGGCGCCCGCGCGGAGCAGAGCCCTGCCGGCTCGCTCCAAGGCGTCCCGGGGCACGCCGACGCCGGCGGCGGCGAACCAGACCTCGTCGGCGAGCCCGAGGAGGTCGGGGGTGGCGTCCGGCACGCGCGGGACAGAACGCCCTGCCGAGCGGCCGCCGCCTGCCTCCTCGCGTCGCGGTGGCCGCCTGCTTGAGCGCGGCGACGCACAGGATCCTCGACGCGTCGGCAGAGCGAGAGAGCGTCCTCCACCACGCGGGCCTGCCTCAGGAGCTCCATGGAGCCCGCGCGGAGGGAGGACTCGCCGGCGAACGCCCAGCTACGCTGAGCACCACCGGATCTTGAAACTCTGGACGGCTCACTAGGCCCACGACCATACACATGCTGACTTTCGCGGCAAAAATGGCCCACCCGAACCGCCGATCTTGCCTTCGCCCACCACTAGGGCCCAGTCCATCCCCTTTCCCTCGGCCGCCTCCTCCGCCGCGGCACTGGCCCTGCCCTGATCATCGCAGGCTAGCAGCCACCGAACCCGTCGCACGCGCGTGCCAAAGTGGCCGCCTCCGGGGCGCACGCAGAGGCTCCAGGACCGCGCCGCTTCGACCGCGCGCGGCAGCTTTTGGGACGCCGCCCGCCGCACCAAAACTTTAGCGTTTCCTGCACTCGCGTTGATTAGCCACGCCCGCAACCGCAACGAACCCTTAACTTTCTCGTCTTCGTCTACGGTCCGGACTCTGTTCCGAACTAGCCCGGCCCTCGACTCCCACAAAGTATACTCCAGACTTTGCATTATCTCCTGCGCGCCGATATTTTGACACGCGATCTGTCGGATCTGATCGTCGCCTCTCACGGCCCGCGGGTTCCAGCTCCATCTAGCCACCGCAACCGCGCTCGCTAGCTCCATGGCGTTCCTCGGGGGCTTCATGCGTATGCATATGAGCGCCCGCCGAGCCGCCGCCGCGGACCTCCCGTGCCACAGGATGGAGGAGGGCGCGGCCGCCTACTCTTCGCCACCGCCGTACCTGCAGCCATCATCCGCCGCCTCATGGAACTTCTGCAAAATCGCCTTCAGGGTACGAAAGCTAGCTAGCTCCTTCCTTGCCCCTCCCATATATATATTCCCGTGCATTTTTTGCTACCGATATGAATAATCCGCAAGCTGATGTTTGTTTGTTAGCTTTATGTCTCTCTGGCCATGCATGCATGCACTCTGATCGAATCGTGTGTTGTTCTCACGCCTTTGTTATGCCTTTTGCAGTCTTTTGCAACCACCCTGGCCGTCGTAGCGCTGGCTTTTATTTTTGTGTCGCGATTTGCGTATCACTATCCTGAATTGCAAGACCCCTCGAGGATGATTGCCCTTGTCATTTTAGTACTCATAGTGATTGCAGCTGTTTATTTAATAACTTCGGACCAATGTGTAGGGGTGCAGAGCATTCCAGCAACGTAAGACCGTAACTACATGTCTTGTTTGAGGGAAGGAGTGAAGCTAAAACGTTGCTATTTTTGAGGGATTGTTTTTCTCCTTAGCAAATGTCTATCATGTGCCTGTTGTTATTGTTAGATTTGTAGGTTGGTATAATCATATTGTAGCGAAAGACTAATATAGATATTATTTTTACAAAACGACCAATTGAGATATTTGAGCAGAGCTCAATACTTTCATTACAGCAGAGGTGAAAAATTGTACAGCGTGCAACCGAGCTATGCATTGATGGCCAAAATTGGCTATTATGAATTTGTGAGCTCATTTGGACAAACCGATCTTACCGGTTTAGTAAATATCATCATATATCCAATTGAACTCCACCGTTGTGTAGATCATGTCTAGGCGATCGAAATGCACACGTAGAACGTCGTCTAATTTAGAGTCCGAACGAGAGAGTTATGGATTTATGCCTTCGGAAAGAATTGTACTCAAGTAAACAGGACAGACCGGTTTTGGTCCGTGAAGCATGAGTTATATTTTAGCATGCGAATTGCATGAGTTTCTACTTTCTACTCTTAGGGCATGCGCAATGTTATTTTGTTAAAGGACCACCCTCCAGGTAGCCCATATAGGAGCGACAAACTATAAAATGTTTAACGGTAGGCACTGCTTAACTTACTGTGACCTTTCCTGTCCCAAAACCTCACGAATGCAGTGTGATTGCACAAAGTATATTTTTTTTATTTTCTTATGGCTGGGCTACAAGAATGTGTACTACTTTAGAATTTAAGCTGCAAGAACCTGTTTGGCAGTGTACGGAGTATATGGGCAGCCCTTATAGCTGTATTTATTGTATAAAGACTACTTGTATAATATACTGGTGGTGCTTTTGGAGCAAAACCTCCCCATCTTATAAATATATCGGGCAATGGCCAATCGCGAGACAATCAATCAAATTTATCAAATATATTCTCTTAATCTTTTCCTTTATCCTACTTCTCCATCCCCATGAGGTGTTTTTCTCATGTCTTCATGTCTTCTTAGTTTCCAAAATACCACCCAAAACTCACTATGTAAAAAGTCCCATCACATCACATCAAAATGTAAAATATCGGTACATGCATGGAGTATTAAATATAGATAAATAAAAAAACTAATTGTATAGTTTTGATGTACCATAAACAAACGAAAAGTGCTACAATACGCTATAATATCCGATGGTATTTTTATACCACCTTTTTCGATGATCTAAACACAGCCATTGCACGAGGAGACACCTAGCTGGCCTACCGACCCTAGAGGCTAGAGGAACCCAAGCGTTTGCCCTGATGGGCCCACTCTCGGCTCCTAGCGAAACTGGTCTGATGGGGTTGCAAAACCGATCCGATCAGCGCCCTGTTCGTTTGGCTGGTGGCTGGCGCTGGTTTTTGCTGAGAGAAAAACACTGCTGGCTGGTTGGTGGCTGGTGGCTGGCGCTGGTTTTCGCTGAGAGAAAAACACTGTTGATTCGCTGGAAACAATCCAAGCGAACAGGACGCAGATCTCATAGAGGTGCTGCAAGGAGCAGCTATGTGAGGTGCACGTGACGTGCTCAAGTGTTTGACACGCGACCCATTTTCGTGTCAACACTAAGTAATAAAAAATAAAAACAGTGAAAAGAACAAAGAGAAAATAAAAAAGTTATTTTTTACACATAAAGAAAAGAAGTAAGTGAAAGTGGATAATTACGTACTGGGCCCAATCCGACAATATTAGGAATTCAGCCACTACTCACCCCTCATAGAGGACCCATATATCAGGTCCAACGATGAAAACGATGTGAAAAGTTTTTAAAAAACGATGTTTTTAGAGAGTTTTTTCTGTTTTGAGCATTATTTTTCTCACCATAGAATTTCTTTACCCACCTCGTGTACCCACCAATCAAATCTTTATCTTAAATCAACTCTCCGTCCGTCATTTAACTTTCCTAATCGCTCCCGTCATCTCCTCTTGATAAGTTTCCTAATCGTATTCACTCTCCTGCTCTCGCACGAAGCGACGTGAACGCTCACGTAGCCCCGGTTCCTGTATCTTTCAGAGGCTCGGCTCCTCCGCGCTAGGCTTGCCCGCGCTCGCGACGGCTCTCGGAGCCGGGTCGTCCATCTTCTGCTACCTCGCTTCGCCTCCGACGCCCGTCGGCCCAAGGAGCTTCGCATGCACCCTCCGTATGGCAACGCCGCAACGGGTGCCAAGGCAACGAGGTGCAGCTCCGGCTTAGCCACCGTGAGAAGCTAGCTCCAAGCCCAACACCACGATAACCCATGACGATGTCTGCCCCAATTGGTACGATTTAATTTAGAGATCGAGTTACGTTTCAAAAAAAATTTAGAGATTGAGTTGATCAGTAGGCTGCTTGATAGTTCTTTGTTTAATAAACGAATAAGCTCTGCAAGTCTGCATACTACGGCCTTAGCCTTGTTTAGATGTTGAGTTTGGGAGGTCGAATTTGGGAGTTTGATGTCACTTCGTAATCATTGTGTCACTGTAACATTTCATTTCTTTTTGTAAAAAAATTGTCCAAAAATTGATTAATTAGGCTCAAAATGTTTGTCTCGCAGAGCACAGCAAAACTGTGCAATTAGTTTTTGATTCATCTACATTTAGTACCCCATGCATGTTATGAAATTTTGATGTGATGGAGAATCTTTTTTTGCATAGTAAATTTAGGAATTGCTTTTGGGATCTAAACTATGAAATTTGTAGAATTAATTCATTTAAAATACTTAGGATACTTTCTTTTTGAAAAAAATTCTAAGATAAGAATGTGAAATTCAGTGTAATTTAAAAAGATAAAATTTTTGTTTAATATGTTTTTTCTAATACACGCGCGTGTTGCGCGTACACTCTACTAGTAAAGAAAAGAAAAGAAGTAAGCGAAAGTGGACAATTACGTACTAGGCTCAATCCGACAATATCAGGAAATTTAGCCACCCTAAGCCTGACGTGCCTACCAACTGTAAGGCACGGCATTGTTGCTCAATAATACAGAAAAGTTTTGACCTTGTTTAGATCCTAAATTTACACCTTAAAGTTCATTATGTAAAAATAGATTCGCATCATATCAAAATATCGGCACATACATAAGTACTAAATATAGATGAAATTAAAAACTAATTGAACAGTTTTGTTGTACTTTACGAAACGAATATTTTGAGTCTAATTAATCAATGTTTGGACAATTTTTTACAAATACAAATAAAATGCTACACTAACGCTCGCACATCAAGACCCAAATTTGGCATCTGAAGAGCTTTGTCTGGTGTGATCGCTTGATTCAAAGATTCTTTGACACCCCTTGCTGTATAGGTGATTGCTTTGATTTATTCTTGTGAGGATCCCTTATCATTGTTTGTGAGTCGGATTTTCCCACCATGATCTGATACAGGGCAGGCCAATCGTCAAAACATGTGCCCATTACCATACTCATCTCCGGACTTCTTTGACATAGTGGCAGTTGACGGGTCATATAGACACGAGGGCCTTGTTATAATTCCAAATTCTACCCCTAAAATTCACTATACAAAATGAAGATTCCCATCACATCAAAATATCGGCATATGTATGGAGTACTAAATATAGATGAAATCAAAAACTAATTACACAATTTTATTGTACTCTGCGAGACGAATATTTTAAGCCTAATTAATCAATTTTTATACAATTTTTCACACATACAAAAGAAATGCTACAGTGACACACGCACCTCAAATACCAAACTTTGGTCTCAAATTTGGAAATTAAACAAGAGCGATATTCCTCTCCCTTTAGTATGGTATAATTGGTTTCTTCCTCAGTCCTCTTCTAGATGCTATAAGTTGTGTGAGTGGATCATAGATATTGAATATGTCCTAGTTTAAAGTATGAGACTGTCCCCGGGTCTTGTAGCACCGTTTAATAGGGTGTGTTTAGTTCTAAAAAGAGGAAGATAAAGTTTGGTAAAAATGTCACATCGGACACTACATCTACTATAACACTTTTCGTTTGTTTATGGTAAACATTGTCCTACCATGACCTAACTAGGCTCAAAAGATTCATCTCGTCGTGTACATCAAAACTATGTAATTAATTTTTTATTTACCTATATTTAATACTCCATGCACAAGGAGAGAAATTTGATGTGATAGGTGAATAGTGAAGTTTGGAGAGAGAATTTTTGTGAAAGTTTGGGAAGTGAACATAGGGATAACCGGCAGCTCTTCTATCCAGTTTTTTTAAAAGCCACCGTGTCTGTGTTTAGGGCCTGCTTGGTTGGGATCCAAAACTTGTCAAGCCAAAATGAGGGCAAGTTTAGAAACTTTGGCACTTGTTTGGTAACAAGGTCAAATTCTTTTAGCTATCACACTTTCGTATCAAATCAAGTGACAACCTTAAATTCTTGTCCAGATTTTAGCAAAATTTTTTGTTGGCCATATTTTGACATGCCCAAAATTTAGCATGGCAAATTTTGGACTCAAACTAATCAGACCCTAAATCAAGTGAATACCTAAATTTCATTCCCTAGTTTTGTCTGGCCATAATTTTGGCTTGTCATGGTTTTGGCTACAAATTGGCATCCAACCAAGTAGGCTCTTAGTTCCCAAACTTTCTCTCTTCAAACTTCATTATTCACCTATCACATCAAATCACATCAAATCTCTCTCCTCATGCATGGAGCACTAAACATGGATAAATAAATAAAACTAGTTGTATGGTTTTGATGTACACGACGAGACGAATCTTTTGAGCCTAGTTTGAGCCTTGTGTAGATACCAAATTCCGCCCCAAATTCCACTATGCAAAAAGAACTCCCATCACATAAAAAATGTCATAACATACATGGAGTACTAAATGTAGGTGAAATAAAAAACTAATTACACAGTTTTGTTGTATTTTACGAGACGAACATTTTGAGCCTAATTAATCAATGTTTGGACAATTTTTTACAAATACAAACGAAATGTTATAGTGACGCAATGATTACGAAGTGACACCATACTTCCAAATTTAGCCTCACAAATTTGGGATCTAAACAAGCCTATATGTAGCATCCTGACCTTATCTGCTGAATCGAATTGCCTGCCCCAATATGACTTCCATGAATCCTGGATTCCTGGCAAATTTGGCCTGAATGATTCGAGCCAATATCTTCTGCATTGATGATTGATTGCAATGTGAGCAGGGAAGGACAATGATCCGAGGCTGAAGATCTACTGCCGTGTAAATGTATCTCTTTCACTTCTAGTGCGTCAAGAGTGGCTCTGAAAATGGTCTATCATTCGACTGTTTATCCGGACATTAAAAGGTCGAAATCCCCATCACAATCACTGTTGTTTCATTGTTTGGTGTAATTATTTCGAGCCACTAAGTCTCATGCATAGTGTGGCAAAATTATCGAGCAGGATCCTAGCCAACCGACATGCACCTCACTTATCCAATCTACTCTCACAAAGTCAGAGTGCTTTCATCAAGGATTGGGACCGATTGAGATATTATATACCATGTTTCTTCAGTAATTTGTGCTGTATTTCTATGATTGGGCTCTATCTTCCATCATTTGATGTACAGTGTATATATAATTGGTTTCACTTATACAAAAAATTACCTGAAATTGTGGCTTGAGTTGAAAATGAAAAAAGATGCACATCCCCGCGCAATGAAGTCACCTATTAGTGCAAACAATGGACTATTATGTTCTTACCTTGAAATCCTGAATGGAAACCAGCATCAGAGGCTACCAAGAGCTGTTAGAAATCAAGCGAAAGAAAGGAGGGGCCATGATTGGTTGCATATGACAACAACCATTCCAAAACATACCAGAACAAAAATCACCATACTAAAACCACATAACCACAATAGCCAAAACTGAAGAAGACAAACACCGACCAAACATCCTGGACAGAAAAGAGTACATTCCCACACAAAACTCAGACGCATCAATCCTTCATTTGCTTCTAAGCCTGTGCTCCCACAAACCACTGTCATTGCATCAAGTAGTTGCATACACATTTTGCTTGTGCAATATCATGCATAGCATAGCATCCTTTGATAGGAAAGAGCAACAATACAAGTACTGTACACTAACTCCTAAGTCCTAACTACCAAAAGACACCGCTGAATCTGATCGACCGAATTCGGTCCTCTGACAGAGTCGCATCCAAATCATCTGCTGCCTCAAAATCGGTGGCGCCAAAAAGCCTGCATGAGAAAGGTTGAGATTACCAAGGTAACAATAAGTAGGAGAGAGTCCCGTCAGCATTAGCGAGGAGAAAGAGCTAAGAAATCGTACCGCAAGAATGAAAATCGAGTGAAGCACACAAGCACCGCCAAGCATAAGGTAAAGGGCCAGTCTGTCATCAATCGTCCTCTTCGTTTGGATTGTTTCCAGCGAGCCAACAGTGTTTTTCTCTCAGCGAAAACCAGCACCAGCCACCAGCCACCAGCCAAACGAACATGGCGAGCCGATAACAAAGTAGATGAATAATATCACTGCCACATTCATTCCTGCAAAGATGGAGGAGCATATAACTATATAAGCCATACTGCCACACTTGAGCCAGACCACTAACAACAGCGCAAGGTTTGAAGCATACCTACTATTCCCAATCTTGAGCTGAGCTGTGCGTACACTAGCTCATATATAGATTGGGCGTATGCGCCGCATGGAACACCGAGAGCGACGAGTGTCCATGACGAGCCCAGGAGAACGGTCAGCCACCATTTGTCAGGAGAGCGACGAGCGCCTTCACCTTCGCCGCAAGCTTGTCCGGTCCAAGATAAGGAATGAGAGCAACGGAGCCGAACAGGCCATAGCCGGCCATATCGGACCTCTTGTCGTCTCCCTGCAGCATCGATTCGATTGTAAGTGCGACACTCCTGCCACGGGCCACACACTCGAGACAGGAACGCAAACCGTGAAAGAACCGCGTCATACGACGTACCTCGTCAGGCTTGTCCCTGGGAACAGGAGCCGCCGCCGCCGTGCCAGTAGTGCGGCGCTCCCTCTGCGCAGCCGCGGCGCGCTGCACAGCAGCCATTGCATCCGCTGCTTGTGTGAGGGAACGGCAGCCGCGCGTCAAGTCCGCCGCGCGGTCGCGGAGGACATTTTCCGAGGTGCTCTCCGCCTTCTCCATGGCGGTGGCGGCACCGGCACTGCCCAGGTGGACGATGAAGTCCAGCCTCGCCGACTCCCCCGCGTGCTCTAGCGCGCTGATGGCGAGAACTAGCTCCTCGTGGGGCACGCCGGCGCCATCTGCGGCGGCGACGAGGTTCTTGGCCTCGAGTACAAGCGCGGCGGCTTTCTCTTCAAGCTCCCTCTGTGCATCGCTCATCAAGTCGATGGAGGCCCGGATGTTGTCCGCAAGTAGCTGTTTGCACAAACCTATACACAGTTATGCAATGCAATGCAATGCAATGCAACAGTAATAGGTACAATCCCGTTCCTGTTCGATCTGACATTGCCCCCAAATTGCAATACTGCACTACCGCGACAGCTTCTTCGTGCTCCCAGCCTCGGTCTCAAGAAAGAAACCCTCAAATCCCAAGAAAGAAACCCTCAACACCGGAAACCTCCAATTGGCCCTGAAGAACCAATCGAAATCCCCAAATTCGTCCAGACAAGGACAAGAGCGGACGTACCTTCGGCTGGCCTCCTAATTCCACGCCCGCGGCAAGGTTCTCCGCTTGCTGGATTTGGCTCCTTCTCCAAATTGAAGAGCACCAGCTTCCAAAGGTTCGGCGCGCCCGCCGCTCCATGCTCCGCTGGGCCTTGAAAATGGAATCCGCCGCCTCCTGGCACTCCCGGCACGCCCGCGCCAGGTGCGCCGCGGCGCCGCGGAGCGCGTCGAGCGGGGAGCAGGCAATCTTCTCCAGAGCGGCGGACGCGTCGCCGAGTTCGAGGACGGCGCGGATCCTCTCCTCGTCATCTGCCTGCCGCAGGGCCCCCAGCGCTCTAGCGGCCCTGACGAGGCAGTCGCAGTCGACACCTGCGGCGTCGGCGGCCTGCCGGACGCCGCGGGCGAGATCGACCAGGTCTCGCGACTTCATCTCAAGAATCGCGCTCCCGAGGTAGTTGACCGCTATGGCGGTGGCCTCAAGAGCCTCCTCCATCCCTCTCCTTTGGGTCCCCTCTCCGAATTCCTTCGTCTTGCGCCGGGAGAGCGGGGGAGAGGAGGGGGAAGGGGAAGAAGAAGAACGCGAGGTTGTTGGGGGGAGAAAAGGAGTAGGGCCGGCCCCTTTTATATCGAGAGATGCGGGCCAAGGGCGCATCGGGCCCAAAACGTGACCGGGCTGGAAGAAAGCGCGAATGAGGCCCATGAAAATGTATGCTATTTCCTTTTTCATTTTAGTTTTTGTCATTTTTACTGTACCAGGCCAGTAGTTGACATTTTTGCTGATGAGATTAGAACAGGAACACGAACACGCCTTCTTATACAATAGAGTGCAACTTTGCAAAGGCAGTTTGAGCAGGGCTTGTACCTGGTTCAGCGTGTCCTGATCTATTATTGCAACAGAGGACGGTACAAGGAGTGAGTGCGGGAGTCAGTTGATCCATGGCGTAGTTCAGTCGCGCCACTAGGCTAGGCTTCAACTTCAGCTGCTGGGAAACTGGGGTGGGATAAGCTCAGTCGTCAGTGTGAGATAATGTGTCATTTAAGCAATGTTTTTAAGAGCCGTAGCGACGATCACTGGGTCGTCCTTTCCTCTTTCTTCCATACCTCCCAAGGATTGCATATGAAGGCACGGCTTAATCTGACATGGACGTGTAACATCTTGTTGCAGAGGCCTTTTCTCCCTACCCTGATGACATCTTTTGGAAGAAGCCTCTATGCGATGTGAGACATCATCTTTTTCCTTTTTTCCTATTGAACGAAGATTTGCGACATCTCGTAGTCCTAGCGAAAATTGTCTTTCATCGATGAGGTCAATGCGATCATAGTGGAGCACACACGCTGGTGTCGTCATGTCACTATTTCCGCTGGAGTGGCAGATGTGCAGCAGGAATGGGCGGGCACCGGAACGGCGCATGTCGAGTTGGGCCGTGCGGACCTTCTAATAAAGGATCAAGTCGTGTGTGTTGGCCCAATAGGCCGGAAGACTTCCACGCAATCCCCCCAATTCTGCAAGAAACGCAAGCGAACAGGCCGGGCATTCTCCCTGACGAGTGACGAGAATGCAACGAACAATGTCAATCTACAAGTTGACAGGACGTCGGACAGCAAAAATCATCCAAGGCAACTTGTAGATCGACTCGTACGTGTCATGTCAACTGAGGATCGGGGAATATATTGGTGGAGAGACAAATTAAAGGAGTAGTAGAGTTGTAAGCACACACGTGCGTGCCGCCAATGGCAAACAAATGACGACACGTACGTAGGCGTTTGCGATATGCTTCTGCGTTTTTTTATAGGTCAGCCTTGCCCTCCGATCCTGTACGTGCCGCTGGTACGTAGTCGATCTGCCCTCGCCGTGCTGCGCTCCACTCCACGCCATGTCCCTCCCTTTCATGCAATGCAACCCTTCAAACCCCGGCCGGAGGAGCGAGGCGTGTACCGATCCGCAATACCGAGGCCCAGCCAGGCCACCAGCAAGTTCTGCAAACTCTTCATGGGGGCACTACTTAACTAAATTCTTTGCCCCTCTTCTGTCGATAAATATAATGATCATCTGGCAACTCATGCTACCAGTGAACGAATGCGTGCTTGGGGATCCCCGGCGTTAGTTAAGCCACCAGTGACAGATGTACATTGTTCATGTGCAACTTTATCGATACAATTATCGTGTTCGCTCACGCCTTAACCTCTGTTCGATCTCTTGCAGTGCTTCCTAGTTGGTTTCGGCGTCATATTGCTGGCCTGCGCTTTCGTGTACCGATATGCATTCCACATTCCTGACTTTGAAGACGACAATGATACCGTGCTTGATTTCAGCTCTCCTCTTCATCGGGTTTGGTCTCGCATTTGTAAACGAGGAAGACCAGATTAATGTCAGCAATGTTAAAGGGGAGTATCATATATTTTAGAGATATCTTTATTTCCCTAGCTAGATTTTCGGAGCCATTGCTTAACAAATATGCCCGCGCGACGTCACATAACGAAGGTAGAAACACGTACACGCGGGCATAATGAAGGTAAACTTTAATTTGACTTGGACATGTAACGTATTGTACGTGGCAGAGGTCTCTTCTCCCTACCCTTGGGACATGTGATTCATGTCAAAGGTTAGGGATACCGCAACCTATCCTTTTGTTCTCTTTTCTATTGAAGATTTGTGATGCCCTTACGATGCTAGCAAAAATTATCATGAAGAAGCCGACAGCTGGTGCGCGTACTGATTTTTTTTAAAAAAAAAATTGACTGAAAATTTGATAACCAAACCCGAAGATATCCATCCATATGACGGAGGCGTGGGCGTGTCCGATGCTTGTTGGGCGATCGATCAATTCGTGTAGTTACAGAGTTACAGTCGGCGCGGCCTGGCCCTCTCGAGTCCCCCCGATCCTGTGCCGCTTAGGTTTCGATTCAGACAGAGCCTCCAGCCCTCCACGCAACGAACAATGTCCCTCCCTTCTGTGCAGCCTTTCAAAACCTGGCCGGCGGAGAACCTCGCGTACCGGAGGATGGAAGAAGGCGTGCACCGACCACTACTCCCGAGGCCCAGCCAGGCCACCACCACCAGGGAGTTCTGCAAACTCTTCATGGGGTACTACTAAATTTGTTTTTAGATAATGGATATTATCCGGCCTTGACCAAAATGGCTACAGCCCAACTACTAAATTTGTTGCCCCTCTCTATCATACTACCTGTCAATAAATCCAGATGATCAATCTAGCAACTCCCTTTTAATTTGCCGTCTGTTCTTTTGAATCCGTACGTAGTAGGGTGAACATTGTTGTACTGTATTGATGACTCCATTGTTCGTTGGCAAATCTATTTATCGTGTTCACACCTTTAGCTTCTTGTGCTTTTGCAGTATTTCACAGTTGGATTGGGCATTGTATTGCTGGCCTGCCTTTTCGTGTACCGATATGCATTCCACATTCCTGACTTTGAGGACAACTTTGGAATGATAGTGTACTCCCTCCGGTTTCATATTAGAAGTCCCTTAGGACAGCGACACGGTCACCAAAGCACAATTTTGACTTCTTTTTTTTATAAAAATATTTCTTGAAAAGTTATATATGTATACTTTTATGAAAGTAATTTTCAAGACCAATCTATTTATATGATTTTCACATTTCCAAACTCAACGACTTAAATGTTATTCATGATTTATATTCCTAATGTTTACTCAAACCTTGTCCAAAAGGACTTCTAATATGACACCGGAGGGAGTATTTGAGCTCAGTTCTCACTGTCATCGGACTCGGTTTCTTAGTAATACATGCAAAAGACCTAGAAACGTAGAGAGAATAACGTCAACAATGTTAAGGAGAGGAACATATGTGTATATTCTAGAGAAAAATTGCCCACATTTTCTGGTTTAATGGTTATCATGTTATCTACATCTTTCAATCAACATCCGTTTTTACTCCAGTAAAATCGCTATACAAATTCACTGTTGATGTTGGCGTACCTGTTGGAAACACTAACTGTAGAGGTGTTAGAGAAATCGGATGCTCTTCTGTATTCTTTACTTTGTTGGTACTTCAGTGGTATTAGCTGACCAAGCAAAAGAGATGTTTTCTTTAACATGTCATCAACCTGCACTTGTTCTTTTTTTTTGTATACAATTCTTGAACTCTAACATCCTATTATTATCCTTTTTCTATTGTTTTGGTTTGTGAATGCACATTAACAGAGGCGATGTGAAGTTCTAATTAAAGTTCCATAATTAGTGATTGGTACAAATGCTCAGCATGTGCGTGTAGAGAAAGATGAATTGCAAAATTCTTAATTTTCTCCTATGGAATTTCCTTCACTGCCTAGGAGTACCTTTGTATATAGGTCTTCCCACTTTGGTTCGCTGTCTCGCTGAAGGCAGCAGGTTTTTTATGATCTCAAGAGTCGTTAACAACTTGCTTGTAATGCGAGTCATAATTATAATTGCTGACGACACACTATCTTTCTGCGCCTGCAACAAATCCATATTCCACTTAAATGTGGTAGTTCACAGATTCAAGCTGATTTTCCTGGTCTTAGTTTGCAAACACATTACCATGTTGACTTACGTTAGGAAAGGATTTATATTTCTTAATGACTAATGCATGGTTTCTAATTAAAATTGTGTTCGTTCAGAATTGGTTTCTGCAATTACATTTCGTAACCCCTCTAAAGCTCCTGCATTAGCGTGTGGGGTATTGCATAAATACTTCAGTGTATCTGGGAATAGCAAACGCGTTGATATGGTGTAGTGTAGCATTTGTGCAATTAGAACTTCCATGGGACAGAAGACATGAGAGCATCAGACATGGTTATGTCTTCTATCCTATGAGAGCATCAAACATGGTCATGTCTTCCATCTTATGGAATAGAAGGCACAACGCACAACCGCACAAGGCAGCTCACAATAACATTGATACAGATCAGCCAGTAGCCGGCGACAGTAAGCAGCAAAGAAACTTGTACCTCCCACTGTTGCCCAAATGAATTTGGGAAGTGCACAGCCAAAAACGATGTGTTCTATTGTCTCACATGCTCAAGCTGGGCCAATTTGTCTTTTTTAGTTGTTCAGATTGAATTTTGTCATTGCAAACTTGCCACGTACAAAAATATTCAGGTAACTTCGCCTTCCATGTATCCATTAGTCTCTCATTCACAAAACCAGGATTAGGATGTGCCTTTGTACTTGGGGATGCCCACCCTCATTCTCTGGGACATTGCCTTCCTGCTAGCTTTGAATCACAGATCACCATCATAACAAGCCTGCATAACAAAGGCGGACGGCATACTTCAGTTTAGGAAGACTGTGTTCTCTCTTCTTCTAATGAAAAGAAAAATAAAGCAAGAATATGCTCATTTCGACGTACGAAGCCTAAGAGCACAGCATGCAAAACAATTACAACGCCGAACAACAGCCAAATACTCTGTCCAATCGGGAGCTAGCGACCAATGACAGTAGAATAGAATATGACGAGCAGTGTAGCGGCTGCACGAGGGAGCATGCAAATTACTGTTAGAGCGACCATGCCAAAGTTACTGTTAGAGCTACCAATCAACAAACGACAACTCGTGTAACTTTATAGAAGAATAGAGAGGGGTTGCTTCATGCACCTAGCAACAATGCGGTTGAGGATGAGCCGAGCGATCCGGTGTAGGATCAGGCAAGGCACACTTTTTTTTTTTTGAGTTTGAAAGATGGCTAACCACATATTCCATGCGGTGTAGCCGTGTAGGCAAGGCACACCTGCGCCCACAATGCACCACAGGTCCACAGCCAAGCAAAAGCGATACCATGCCACCATGGGCTTGAGCAGGCCATCTTCGTGATCCGGTCCACCCATACGAGAGAGCATGGTCAGAGCGCCAGGCAGGGCTGTGCCTTTTTCTTTTTTTTTTGGAGGACAAGGGATGTGCCTTGCATGGCTGACACCCCGAGCTCCACTCGTTGTACATTGACAAATAATGGGCTAGCTGAACCCGCAAGCCCGTGGGCTTTTGTGCGCCGGAACAACGTGTAGGCTGCTACGCCTACGCGTAGTCGTCGTGACCGGACAGGCCACTGCCAAATGCAATGCAGATATATATACTCTACGACGACGTCATTCACAAAATTATTTTTGAATAGCCGAGTCGCGCAGTTTTCCGATCGAGCGATAAGTTAATCTGTCTTTGCCGACTCACAGAGAGATCTACTCGGCCACGTAGGCGTGTGCCCCATGCCGGGCATTGGCTTCCTCCCCCGGCCCCGGCCGCCGGTAGCCGCCGACGACGCATCATCGACCGTGGACCTCGTGTACCGCAACATGGAGGAAGGCGCAGCACGACGGCCGAACCAAACTACGGCCCACCGGGGGATGATGAGCGACGCTACATGGAACTTCGTCAAAATCGCCATCATGGTACCAAACCAAACTCACACCTTTATTAGCCGTATATATCTTGTATTCCCTCCATCCCAGAACAAGTATTCATGTAGCACTTAAATTTTGTCGTGTTCATTTAGCCTGTAGGGATGCACACATTAATGTAAAAGTAAATACTCCTAGAGAAACTACAAAAATGCGTAGAGAAACACATAAATCTAATCAAATGTTAGTTAATGTTACTTTTATAGTTCTAATAAAGGATAATATGGTCATTTGCTATGAATACTAATCTGTCTTAAACTTTTCAAATCTGTCTTAGTAGTTGGAACAGATGGAGTATATCGGTTATATAAAAGACCGGAACACTTTTTTTATGTAAACAATTATTCACACCTTCCGTATGCTTGTGCAGAGCTTCACGACTGTTCTCGGCATCGGGATAGTGATTTCCTTGTTCGTGTCCCGGTTCGTGTATCAAGATCCTACGTTGCAAGATCCCTTCAAAATGGCGGCGCATGTTGTACTAGCTCTCGTTTTCATGGGAACCGGATACTTGACCGCTCTAGACGAATATGTGGATACTTGATCGCTCTAGACGAATCTGTCGAGATTTAGCGCTTGTTTGCCGCGCATCTCTATCTCAAAGATTTATGGGGCCTGCCATTCTTAGTTTCTTACTTCTAGAATTCTAGAAATTTTTAGAGTTAGAAGCTATTTGCATAATAATGAAACTACTTGCTTTTTGGTTGCGCAGTATTGTTATTAATATGTGTTTAGACACATACACCGTATATTTGAATCGTTTTATTTTTATCTTTCAAACTTAAATCACATGTATGAATCTTACGGCTCGATATTTGTAAATTAAAGTAAGCCATCGATAGTCCATATATCGAGCTGTTTTACAATGATTGGAGAGGTACCTGAAAGTACCTGATATTTTGAGTAAATAAGAAAAGGACATTGTGGTAATCTCGCTTAATTGAGAACTATTTGTGTGAAGATTCATAGGAGAAAATCATGGGGGGAATCATAGACCAAGCGCCGGCGGAGGAGAAGCAAAGACGGTGAAAAAAACACATTTTTCGTCACGAGAAATTACCCTTATGCCCCTTTTTTAATTTTTTAAAAATATTAAATCAACAGTGGGTCCCACTATTTTTCTACATGTCCCACGAATTTGGTACCTCTGGGTACCTTTGGCCCTTTGGGTACCTCTATTTAGGTACCTTTGGGTATTTCCTTTGTTTGCACCGTCCGATTTCTCGAAACATATGGCTCTAATTAATCCCAATCATTGTAAAATTTCTCATGTAATTATATGTCTTGTTTCAAAGGTAATAATGAGTCTGAAAATATCTATCGTATTTTAGAAGGAATACCGTGTGACTGTTAGTGATAGTTTTGTAGGGAATACAGTAGATTAGACAGATGGAGATGGATCAGTGAAGTTGTGTCCATGTCCGGTTACCCTCTGGGGCCGGAGACCTGGATTCGAATCCTACATCCTCTTACAAAAATGGAGAATCGGTCTGCCCTCTTCCGTCGAGTCGAGTTTTATCGTCGCGAGGACGAAGCTGAGGACGCCATTCCACGATGAGAGATCTTGGAACCCCGCATCCTCGCTTGGCAAGTGAGGCAACGAAATCCAACGATCCAATTGGGTCTCCGGGTGTGGAGGCTGAGATCGACGTCGCTGCAGACAAGCAGCTCTGCTGGCGGAGGTGTCATGTTCTTCAGTCTGCGGTTTCAGAAACTCCAGCTATCAAATGAAGCGGGTTCAGAAAGTTCAGAAACTCCAGCTATCAAATGAAGCGCCCTCCGTTCAGCAATTTGACGGCAACTGAGTCACAAACACAGCCATGCAAGGAACAACGTTCATCATCAATCCTACTGTTTTCTTCAGTCCACTTTGTTATCTGCTTAAGTATGTATTTTGCCATTTTCAGACTGTAATCACTGTTCATTCTTCGTTTCGCTAAAGCATGCTTGATGTATGATTATGAAAGGTTCTAAAGGGGATTCTAGAAAAAAAACACGTAGAAGATATGAACCCTAACCATATGCAAAGTAATTTAGATCTTCTAATCTCTGCTTCTGCTGAATGAAATAGCAGCCACAAATCTATCTATGTTCTTGAGAGTTATTCTCTGAATATTTTGTCAGGCTGATGACACGAGGCCTGAATGCCTGATGGTGGCGAAGGTCAGCAGGCCCATCCTGGAGGATATGAACTCTTCATCGTCATCGGTTCCACAAAACCGTCACGGTGGAGTTCGAGGCGGGTTGGGTCTCCAACACCCAAGTACTTGGTTAATTCAGTTGATTTATTTGGACATCTCTGTATGTGCTATGTTCTTGTCATGTAGATTCTCGCCGGCAAAGGATTATTCCCACTCTCCCAGATTATGCAAGTCGTTGGTTTAATTTTGTGCTATTTTTCATTATAATTATAGATATTTTGCTCCTGCTTGTTTGGGATCAAATCATTAGCTTGTCAATGAGATGAAATATCCCCCTACTTTTGATTCTTCTTGGACTTGTTAGTTAATCTCGGCAAGACAATTTTTTTTTTAAAAATCCTTTTATGGAGTATGTCACAGATAATCCCTATTAAAAATTGATGTGCCAATTCTAGAGTGCTCAAGTTTAGTTGCATGTGCACTGTTTAAAAGTTGATACCTCTGCAAACCATCCTGGATACGCCAGATCATGATATTCAGAAAAACATACGCTGTGTAGGATCCATATTGAAGAACTAAATATACCGTGTATTCCTTAGCTTCTAGGTACTCCCCGGTTTCTACGGAAGGCTGGAAATGGAGCAAAGTCTTCACGTAAATTACAAGCAGACGTAAACTATCATCCTCAACACAACAGAAATCACCTTCAGGGTCCCAAGAACAGTCAGGGATTCGCACGAAAGAGAAGGGTAAGGTAGGCTCAACACCAGGCCAACCGATTCCCTAAACGGTCACGAATTTGCCAAGACATTACATAAGCATTCCAGAACAAGCCAACAAGGAACAGATTATCACCAGCAAAGGCTAAATGAATAAGCCAAATCAGACATTTGACAATAAGCATTCCAGAACAAGGAACAGATTATCACCAGCAAACCAGCAAAGGCTAAATGAATCGGCCAAACCAGACATTTGACGATAGGTATTCCAGAACAGGGAATGTATTATCAGCAGCGAAGGCTAAATGGTCAGTGAAATCTCAAAAAGATTCCCAGTTTGCACTCACTGTGGCATTTTCAAATGCTCGAACCCCGTTTACTGATTCATGTACACAACTGGCGGAAACTGCTACTTGATCTTAGCCTCAGAAAGATCGATCACTGAAAAAGAGCTTCCGGCATGTGCTTCCTTACACATCCCTTCGCGCACATTTCTGCACAATCAATTACGCCAATTGTTAAGGTTACAAAAAGACAGAAAACTGATACCGTAGATAGTATGGTAACTCTGTTCAGGAACATACCAATATCAACATAAGGAAATGAAGACCAAAGGAAACACCCAAAGAAATGTGAAGAATGCTGGGGTCGTTGATGCCCAGGATCCAATAAACGAAAAATATTGCAAAGACATTAATACCTACAAAGGATGTGGTCATGTGGAGAAGCAGGTGAGACCCAGCACTGCTAGATGAGCAGAACATGACAGATATATATACGAACAGAGGTAAAAGCATACCCAGTAGTCCAACTCGGGACGACACCATGCTGAGAAATCGCACAAACCAATACTGCGAGGACGAATTCAACAGAACACCCATCGTCACGACAGTAAAGTATGAAGAGAGTGCCAGGTTAATTTTCCATCTATTATCAACAGAGAGAGCCTTTAGCTTTTCATCATTGTTTTTGCTGGCTGCAAGGTAAGGAACGAGACTAAACCAGCCACATAGAGCATAACCCTGCATGTCTGCCCTTCTTTGGTCTCCCTGCAGGAATCCAGTCAGTCAGAGAAATGCGTATGCAAAATGCCAGTGAATCGAGTCCACCCCAGGAAGCAGACATACCTGACCTGGCCCCATCTGGACTCCCTGCACGAATCAGAATAATCAGCAAATGGTACACAGAATGCCATTGAATGATCAGACAGAGTTGGACAAATACAATAGAAAGTGCTGCATGGAATTTGGGTCTGCGCGTTCCCAATCTCCACAATAATTGTTAACTGACGCAATTCCGAAATAGATGGAATAGCAGAATCCAATCTAACCTCATTAAGAAAGTCAAACACATTTGACTAGTATACAAGAAGTGCTCTGATATCTCCGTTCGAATTTGGGTTTATGTGTTCACATCCCCACACAATAACTGACGCAGTTCTGAAATCCATCCAATAGCAGAATTAAAAGCAACCTGAAAACGCTGAACACACAATCATGGTCAAGACGAAGGCATACCTGATCGGCGGCAGGCGCTGGCGGCCGCTCGATCTGCACGGCGACAGAAGCACTTTCTCTCTGCCGCGCCCTCTCTTCAGCGGCGCGCTGCACCGCCTCCATGGCTGCAGCCGCTCGCTGATGCTCCCGGCACGCCTGCGCCAGCTGCGCCACGGGGGCGCGGAGAGCGCGGAGGCGTGCGGTGGCTTCGCGCTCGAGCTCGGTGGCCGCGGTGCCCAGCTCGGCGACGGCGGCGTTGACATCGCCCGCTCCCTCCAACCTCTCCGTGGCCCTGGTCAGGTCGGGGTGGGGCACGCCGAGATCGTCAGCAAACTCCTGGATGCTACGCGCCAGAGGCAGGTAGCGCTCGAGTCTCCTCGATTCCTTCTCCAGGCACTTGATCATAGCAGAGTCGTGCGTTCCCTGCATCCCAAATCAAATCCCCGATCCTGACATAAACCACCAACCGATCCTGAGTCCTGACATAAACCACCAAAATTCGTTTGCTGCCTGCGTACCTGAGGGGGCGGATGCGCATCCTCCTTCACGAGGAGGGCACCGTTCAAGGTCATCTCGCTGCTCTCGAACCGCCGCTGCTGAACATTCCTTTAACCCCGAAGGAGAAGCCACAACCAGGGACCTGGATGCTCCTCGTCGTCCTGATCCTCCCGCCCCGCCGCGGCGTGCCGCATCCCTCCTACGCCCCGTGCGGCCTCCACGTGCTCGCGACACGCGCGCGCCAACTCTGATGCGCCGCCTCCGAGCGCCTGGAGATCGACGCCGAGTGAGTCCTCCAGCGCGGTGGCGGCGTTGAAGAGCTCGAGCACGCCCGCCGATCTTCCCGCGCTGTCCGCCCGCGACAGCGCGTCCGCCACCGCCATCAGTCGGAGGCTGCGCAGGCCGACGTCATGCTCGACGGCGAGGTCGAGGGCGAGCGTCACGAGGTCCTCCGCACTGGTCCCGAGAGCACCCTCCCCCAAAATGTGGATGGCGCGGGCGGCGGCGTCAATGATTTCGCCGCCGTCCATCTCAACGGCCAGCGGAGGGAGGGGGGCCCAGCGGAGCAAGGGAGGGGAGAGAGAGGGAGGCGTGGGGGGCAGGCCGGCAGCGGAGCGGAAGGGAGGGGAGGCGACGGGAAAACACCGGAGAAGTTATATGGCCGACGGGCCGACAGTCGAGAGGGAAGCTGGAGGAGTGGGAACCGCCCGCCTTTCCTTTTGGGCCGAACACCAGCCAGCTCCTCTCGTTTTGGGCCTAAAAAGGTCAAAATAGGCCCGTCAGCATATGGCCGCTCAAGGCCGTTTTTTTTTATCTTCTCCTGTTTTTCTTCTATCGAAAATTGTCAAAGCTTGTTTCCGGCCCGGCTACATGTTTCATGGATGCAGTCTATGCACAAGTACGTGACATGTTCTCTAAAAAAAAGTGCTACGACATGTTGCTGTTGGAGATCGCGACGTGGAGGGAGAAGCATTATATTGACCCGGCAAGTAACGCCGCATGCATATGCTCTGATCGTTGGTGCTGGTTCAGACGGCCGGTTGCCTTCACACAAGCAGCTGATAGGACCTCCGGCCGGGAGCACTTTTTTCGTTTCGCCTGTCACCCGGCATGGGGTCATTCTGTTTCGTCGACCTGTTACAAGCAAATGACCAAGCTCGGCGACCAGCAGAGGAAGGATGGAGTAAAATTAACGTGAATGGAAGTTATGTCGAAATAATGCGGTGACACGACTTCATCGCTGTCCGATCTATCCGCTGGAGCTGGAGCGTGTCGGGCAACAAAAATCCTACACACTACGGGCCTGATTGGGTGCACAAGGGTGCCCTGGCTTATTCGTGTGCATGGCCAGCCCAAACCAGGCCCCGGTAAGTCAATAGGGCCTTGATTGGTTGGATGTATAGGGGACTTTTGATCTGGTAGAACTAGTTGGAGGTGGAGTTACCATCTCTTCTCTTCCCCCGTACCGCACGCCCAACCCGCCCCGCACACGCGCCCTCGCACGTGGCGGGCCGTCCCCGGGCTCCTCCGCGGCGACGCTCGCCGGAGCCAAGCTCCATCGGCGCCGTCCTCCATCGAGGCGCCGCCCCGCCGAGCTCAAGCTCCTCTGCGGCTGCTCCGCCGCCCCCGATATCCACCCCGGCGCCGCTCCGCCGCCCCCGAGCTCAAGATTCTCCATGGCGCCGCCTCCAAGCTTCACCATGGCGCCGCCCCCAAGCTCCTCCGCAGCGGGAACCGGCTCGCGTCTTCGCAGCCGCATCCTTCCCCCAAATTTCCCTACGCCATTGCTCCGGCGAGGTGGCCGATGCACCCTGGACCCCGGCTCCGGGACCCGCAGCACGTCGGTTTCGGCGGCGTCGGCGACCCTCACGCGACGCGCCACCATCACCTCCGCGCACGCCGCCCCACCTTCGCCCGGCGCGCCGCCCCCAACTCCACAGCTCCTCCTCGAGTCCTCCATGGCGTCGCCTGCGCCGGCCTAGCGGCGCCACCCCCGCGGTCCGCGGCGACCCCGTCAAGGCCGGCCACCTCTGCGGCTCCCCCATCGAGCTCCTCCATGGCGAGCCACGGCGGATCCACCTCGAGCTCCGCCGCGACGCCCCCGCGGTACCGCCAGCAACATTCTCCCGTCGAGCTCCTCGACGGCGAGCAGCAGCAGCTCCCCCTCGAGCTCCGCCGCGACGCCCTCAGCAGCGGTGGAGATGCACCCGTCCTGCACATCTCGCGGTGAACGTGTTGGAGCGGTGACGGGATGGGGGAGGAAGTCTTGCACGTGGTGGGGGACCAGCTAAGCCAGCCTGCACAAGCCAGGAACGGGGGAAAATGTATCTCCATGCTATGCAGGCCGTACGTGCCTTTTGGCCCGCCGGAGCCTGGCTAAGACCTTGTGCAGACAACCAGTCAAGCTCTGGGTGGACTATGGAAGCCTGGATAGCCTCTAGTGCAGGCAACCAATCAGCCCCTACGTTTCCTTATCATCATACAAAACTTAGTTTTGGCTCTCCACTAAGAATTTCTCTCATCTCTCATGAAGCCATATCATCACCTCCCACTAAGATGCACTAAAAACCTACTAAGATATATTAATTGACATTTCTCTCATGTGTACATCATCTTGAATTCTCAAATGTGAATTGATTATTACCTCACTTTTGCATAGTTAGTTGACATTGTAATACAAATACAAGTATGATTTATTGTTTATCGACAACATTTTCAAATCCCGCAGCAACGCGCGGGAATCACCTAGTTTAGATTAAAAACTGTGCTTACACGGTGTCATACTACAAGGATGCTTCAAGAAGGCCTTAAAGAAGTTCAAAAAAAAAAGAAGGCCTTAAAGTAAAATTAAGCAGATATAGAGCTACAAGTTAGAACAAATTAACTGGTGAGACTGGGTAGTGTTTGGTTGAACCTCCGGTAACGCAAATGATAATGAAATCAAGTCACACTGTAATCAGAAGAGGGATCACTGGTTACACTCTTTGTTTGGTTTCAAAGTGTAACGTTATCGAATACCAGGGTCTGACTCGTCTGGTGCTGTTGTCAGATTGTGGAGGTCCACTTCGTGTCCACGTCTTCAGCCGTCATAATAATTTGTAGGAGCCATAACAGCTAGGGAGCGGTAGGTGCCGACTTGCATGCTCGGTGCTGCAGCGGTAACAGCGATAACAGCGGAAGATCAGGGGAATCGAAAATGAATAGCGCGGTATCCGATTACAGGGTACCTAATTACTGGACATATCGAACCAAACACCTTTAACGGAATCGTTTACCCGCCGTAATCCGATTGCGTTACAGAACGCTGAACCAAACACTACCTGAATAATACCTGCTTATTGCGGCCCGGGTGACATGAATAGAAATTAATAAGGAATGTAAATACAAACTGTTTTTCAATCCGTCATCGGAAGAAACCGAAACTCCGCATGCAACCCCAGAATCTCAGCCGCAGCCAATCAGCGAGACGCCCCTCCCTCCACGCAGCCCGCTCATCCGCGGCGCGCAGCACCGCCTGCATCGCGTCCGCGGCTCGCCTGTGCTCTCTGCACGCGAGCTCCAACCGCCTCGCCGCGCCGCGGACGGCGCCGGCGGCGTCGAGCCGGGCGCCGGGCGCCCGCTCCAGCGGCAGCGCTGCGGCCGCGCCGCCGAGCTGGTCGACCGCGCCTAGCCTCCTCGTGCCGGCGTCCGCGTTCCGCAACGCGGCTGCGGCCAGCGCCAGCTCGTCGTGGGGCACGCCGAGCTCCCCGGCGGCGAGCTTGATGTCGTTGGCCAGCGCTAACAGCTTGGCGGCCCTTTCCTCGAGCAGCGACTCCTCCCCAAAGTATTTGATGAGTCTGGCTGTGGTGTCCACCATATCTTCCATCTCGTCTTTACCTTCTTGCACTTGTCGTTGGCTTTTCTCGTTTTCGTTTCTTGAGTACGCGCGAGGGAGGGACGGAGGAGGAAGAGAAGAGAAGACAGGTACGATCGCGCTTTAAACTTGCATGCGGCGGTGGGCCCGTCGAATCCTCTTCAGAGTTCAGAACTGTTGCGTAATCCGGCTCAGATCCATCCCAGTACATCCACCGTAAAAGGAAATTGCAGGGACTCTCGGTAAAAAAAGAAACAATCTGCTCACCGTCTGTTAAGGGAACGCCGCCGTCCGTCCACCGGTTTACATGGGGTTTCCTCCCTCCGTCTGGTCGACCCGCCGTCCGGAGGATCCTCACGCAAAACTGTTGAGACTTTATGCGGAATCCTTAGCGATCGATGGCCTCTTCTTGGGGATGGAAGAAGGCCTCCACTTGATGCCACAGCCACCGACAGAACAGGATGAACCGCTGTTGAGCGACGCCGCTCTGAAGACCGTGAGGACCTTCCTCAAGGTGAGGTCCCTGCTTCCTTTTATCTCGACTTAGCACAATAACAATGGTCGTAGGATGTGTGTTTTGTAATTTTGTGGGGGGACATATAGATTAAAGTCAGAGCTCTTCAACTAGTATGACAACATTATTAAAATTGACAGAAAACCTTTTTCTTGAATGGGACCACACCCCCTTTACATTTTTTTTGGTGTAATAAGTCGTACTCTTTGCGTTTCAAACTATGATTTTTACCATGTAATAAGAAGAACGCACATAGAACAAGCACATTCAATAAAAAATAAGATTGCATAAGGACAAAGTACATTGGTGTGGTCTAATATCCGGTCTCATTGACATATAACTTTGATATGACTTATCAGACAACCCGTACAATAAATTTTTATTTTGGTTATTTCGCAGTAAGACCATATTCCTTAATTTACGGGTGAAATAAATGAATTTTGATGAGGTGCATGGCAACCATAACTCGCACAATGCTTGACGAGTCGTCTCATACTACTAAAGTTTAGCTTACGGGGCGGTTAAAACAACCTTCTTCTCTCACCTCAATCTCTCTCCTCCACATCAACAAAAAAATCCTATATTATACTTGTAACAATAATGCACGTGCGACACACAAGTGTTACCTTTATTAGGGGTTATTTTAAACTATTTGATTGGTAGGTACGTGGGTGGGTAAAGAAATTCCATGGTGAGAAAAGTAATGACTCTTTAGAAACATTGTTTTTCTCTTATTTGTGAAAACTTTCCACGTCTTTTTCATTGTTAGACCTACATGTGGTCCTCTATGAGGGGTGAGAAGAAATTGTTTAGGTGAGAATATATTTAAAAAAACTGAATTCTTATATAGATTAAGATACGGACAAAATCCATGTACCTAAAAAGCCAAAACGACTATTAATATGGGACCCGGATAGTACCGTAATACTATACAAGATATACAAGGTTATTTTAAGAAAACCCAAAACTGAAAGCAGAAGTACAAAGTTAATTAGAATATGTTAGCGAATACGTCTGAATATTATATGAACTTATGGGTGTGATGAATGAAAATAAAGTTGTTTGAACAAAGTGCACCATGTGCAAATATCTTTATTTCAGAAAATCTTGTGCCCCGCATACAAAGCATGGAAGGTTTTTATTATTTTGGCCAACGCGTGGCACACCTAGCTAGGATTACCCATTTTTCTGTCCATGTTTTTGCAGGGATTTGTAATCGCAACTACCATTGTGCTTGTGGCGTGTATTATTACGATGACATCATTATCTCCGGGGCCTGAAGAGCTGAATCCTTACCAGTCGGCATTTGTTATAGCTTTTATTCTTTTTCTGATGGGGTTTTCATACGCAGTTATATCGTAATAAGTTGTTAACTAGCTAGCAAGCTGGAGACATACGAAATTTGCAGCTTGTACAAAACACTCCTTTGTTTTTTTTCTCCAGCTTGGTATAGCTGGGAATGAATCTGGCACAAGAGGAGAAAGGAAAAGGATTTCCAGTTTCTATACGTTTACATTTCACAGTGATGTTTATGAATTCTCAATTTCTGTTGATTCCTGATTTTCTGAATTAGCATCATAGGCGGTGTTTAGTTCCCGAAAAGAGAATGTAAAGTTTGGTGAAAATGTCACATCGAACACTGTAGCGCACTGTAACACTTTTCATTTGTTTGTGGTAATCGTTGTCCTATCATGACCTAACTAGTTTCAAAAGATTCGTCTCGTCATGTACATCAAAACCATACTTATTTTTTTTATTTACTTACGTTTGGAGTTTCATGCATGAGGAGAGAGATTTGATGTGATTTGACGTGATAAGTGAATAGTAAAGTTTAGAGAGAGAATTTTTGGTTTTTGAAGGAAAGGGCCATAAAATGGTGTTGAATCAGATCGATTTTTGCACGCACGATATTTCACGAGGCATTCTTAGGCAGCCTGGCAACATTTTTAATGATGCCGATTTTTTTTGAGAATTTTTATGATGCCGATTTAACCAATGAAGAGGTTGAGCATTGGAATTCCACGAGGCCCAGAAGCCCCAGCTGGTTGTGCCAGACGAGGTGCACGGAAAAAGGCCAGTTCACCATTTGGGCCTTGTTTAGATGTAAAAAGTTCCTCCCAAATTCACTATGTAAAAAGAAGATTTCCCATCATATCAAAATGTCATAACATGCATGGAGTACTAATGAAATAAAAAACTAATTACACAGTTTTGTTGTACTCCGTAAAACGAACATTTTGAGCCTAATTAATCAATTTTTGGATAATTTTTCGCACGTACAAACGAAATGCTACAGTAGCGCAATGATTACGAAGTGACATCTTACTCCTAAATTCAACCTCCCAAATTCAACGTCTAAACAAGGCCTTGGCCCATGCAGTAGAACATGCACCTTCCCGGCAGAGAGTATCTGGATGGATGCGTGACGTGGGAATGGAGAGGTGGAAATGACAGCCAAAGCTGGTTCTTGTAGGTTCTCAGTTCTCACATCCCCATCAGGTATGGTGTAGCCACGGAGAAATTGCTCAAAGCTAGCCGAAAGGCTTGCAGCAGCATCAGCAGCGCCATCAGGAAGTGGCACCAAGAGTTGATTCGGGGCAGGTGCAGCATACGGCTCAGCAGGAGGAACAGTGTACATATTTATCCTCTCATGCGATTTATGCTGTTTCTCATCGATCTAGGACACCTCGCTCTCTATCTAATTGATTTCAGGCAAGTGTGTTCATTCAAAACGATGTTCGTATAAAGTACGAGGGGTGTGTTAAAAATCAAAATTAAAGCATCCGCGAACGTGTACAGTTGGAATAATGCCTGAATTGCCGGGCTGGTTGAGCTCCTATCATGTACTGTACACAAGACCGGCACTTCTCCCAGTTGACTTTTGTGTGGCTTCCGTTTTGACAATCAAATCTATCAATCAGCAATGCAAACTGAAGTATGCATGCCCTGCTCCTACTATCTGTCACAGTTACCTACACCAGCAGTGACACTCAGGATACTACACCAGCAGTGATACTCATTTCCACTTTGTGTTGCTTTCGTTCCTAAAAGAATCAGCCCCCAACAAATCATCCCCGGGGTCCTAGTCGCCTCGTCAAGCATCATCAGGTGCGGCCTCGCGTGAAGGACTGAAGTAAAAAAAAAGGCACTAAGGGGTTATCGCACTCACAAGCAGAGATTGGTATTAACGACCATCCTAGGAGATGAAGCATGGTCTCAAAACAAAAAGGTGAGTAGAAGAAGACATACCTCAAACCATAGTAATCCATGGGCCAAAGCAAAACCGACGCATACAGCGGCCAGGAACTTGGTAGACATTGGGGTCAGCGTCCATGAGCAGAAAAAGAAGACTAGAATGGTAACTCCTGTACTCCACACAACAATAACATGTTATCAGACAATAACTTGGTAGTTTGGTATGTGATGACAAGTTATTGTTGTCTGAAACAAAACAGAACGAGATGTTTTGGGGCTCCAGATGTACCTAGTGTGGCGGCATGGTGGCAGAACCTGCCGAACTGCACGATCAACCTGAATCTCTGCCCTCCCTCCTGTGCGAGGAAACCTACTGCAAGCCCACCCCACACAAACGAGAACAGTACGCCTATCCACCACAGATATGCATCAGTGAAAGCATTGGTGTCGTGCAGCACGCCTGCACGCCCAATGTATGGAAGAAGGCTGATAGCGCCGGACAGCGCAAATCCGACTGCATCGACCTGTACAGATTAGTGTTGCGATCGGATCAGCGAAATTATTGACTGATCGGAACCGATTGAATTCATGCAAATGCAATCATGCCTAGAGAGCTAATAATGTTCCTAGCATTCAGATTGCAAACTGTGTTCATTCCTACCCATTTCTACTGATTCCTGACTCTCCCCTGACTGCGCCTGCAATGTGCGATCAACCCCATTGCAACTAAGTATCAAAAACAAAAAAAAACCATTGCAACCCGGCAACCCCGCCCCAGCCTGACACCACAGAACGAAGACCATTCAACGTTGTGACCCAGAAAATAAGCACACAAAAAAAAATTCCCCCTATGTCTGACTGACACAAAGGCCCACACGTCAGGGCCGTCTTCCTCCCCGCGCCCATCAGGAATCGCCTCTGCCTTCCACCCCAAAATCCCACCGACCTCGCCACCTCCGACTTCGTCCCCCCAAATCCACCGACCTCTCCGCCGTCTCCCCCTCTCCCCACACCCCAAATGCTCTAGGACCGCAGTATGGACGACGTGATGCTAATCTTGAGGCCAATTAACTTTCTTGGACAGCAGATAGATGGTTCTTCACTTCTTGGCTGGGGGAAAATTCCGTTCGGTGAACGTACCTGCAACTCGCCGGAAGTGGCTCGCCGCGGTGTGCGGGCGACGCACCACGACCCGAGCCGTCGCAGCCAGCCGCAGCAGCCGCAGCGCGGCTGGTGAGCAAGAGCGCTCGTGTACTCCGACGACAGCCGCATCACGTCCGCGGCCTCGTCGACGACATCCATCGCCGCCTCCAAGAGCTGCTGCATCCCCGCCTCCTCCGCCGCGACGATCACCTTCACGCAGGCGCGAAGGAGCGCTCCCGCTGCCCGCGTCCTGCCATTGACGCCGGAGACGGAGAGCGCCGTGGCTGCCTCCTCCACCGATGCCGCCGCAGCCGCCAAGAACGGCGTCTCCGCCATGGACAGCCGCCTGGTCAACCAGGCCAAGTTGTTGGCATGGCCGACCAGCGTGGCTGCGCGGTACGTCAGGTCAGACGCCCGCATAAGCTTCTCGACATCCTCCATCTCCGGTGAAGGAGAGAGGAGGGAACGGGTGGCCTCCTCCATCTCGGGAGGAGGAGGAGAAGGGGAGATTTCGCCGGGCGGGTGTGAGATCGGGGGGCTTGCCGATTCGGCGGATTAATGCGGAAGGAAAGGGGGCGGCGGAGGTGAGGAGAAGCTCTGGGAGGAGGCGGAAGGAAAGGGGGGCGGCGGAGGTGAGGAGAAGGTCTGGAGGAGGAGGGCGCGGTGGCAAGAACCAAGAAAGCAAGAATTGCAGAGATGGTTGCAGGGGAAATTGGGTTCGAAGGCAGAAGATTTTATAGGACCCAATTAAATTTGGCGACTGATGAAGCCTCGCATTTGTGCCGACTTGCATCTTTCAGAGTTTCAGGTTTGGGCTTGGGAGACTGCGGTGGTGCATCAGCGTTGGGATGAGATGAGCGCCAGGCTGCCGTCGCGGCGTCAGGAAATGGATTGCTTCCGCGTGGAAGTAGAAGGGAAGGGAGCTGCTCTGAGACAGAGAGCTCCGTTGCGGCGGCGGCGCGCGGCGGTGGCTGCTGCTTTGGTGTTGGATGGAGAGCGCACAACAGGGCATGCCGTCATTTTCTTCGTCTCCTCTTCGGCGCTCGCCATGCTTGGAGCAGTGTTGAAGTGGTTCGGCAACAGCGAGACCCTGGCCGCTGCCGAACCGCCGGACGGCACGGCCTGCTTCGGGGTCTATTGGGCCGAGAGGCCGTGCTGGGCTGCCTGCACCCTCACGTTCTTTTGGAGCAATGGGCCCAAGACTATAGAGCCATGATGAAGAAACAAACCCACAGCCAGGAGCAGCAGGGAAAGAGGGAGAGGAGCAAGTGAATGTCACGCGACGCATGGGCCAATTGGGCCTAACACAACAACTGTAACACAAATCCTCCACCGAAACCATTTTTATTTGGGAAAATTAGTAATTCTCAAAAAAATGGAAAATTAGTCAGAGCACACCGTTAGAAGGTGTCTTTTGCTCTAAAACACTAGAAAAATATATCTTTGCCAAAAGACACGGTAATTCTGTGCCAAGTTACTAGTAGACATTATGGACGGTAATTCTCAAATAGGTAAAGAAAAACACTCATGCTATGTCCCTGATCCGTTCGCAGTTACCTGGAGGGGTCAGCCTCGATTGAGGCTCATGCGCGCCCAGAGCTGGCGCCGCGGCTGCCTTGAGCGAGCCCCATGCGCGCTCGCCAGGGGGCGGCACTACCTGAGCATTTTTCGGGCCAGGCCGGGCCTGAAAAAAGTCCGATTATTTCGGGCCGAGAAAATTCTGTCCATGACCGTCCCATTGGGCACACCGGGCCTCAATTTTCAGGCCGGGCTCGGGCCGGGTCCGGGCTTGGGCGGACCGCCCGTGCATTTTATAGTGTAAATAGCTAAAAACAGCATTTCGGGCCGGGCTTGGGCCAAGATTTATTTTCTCGGGCTGCAAGATCTGTGACCACGTCCGTCCAGTAAGGTCCGTGGGCGGGTCGGGCCCGGGCCGGGTCTGCGGGCCGAGTCGGTCGGGCTAAAAATGCCAGGTAAGCAGGAACGTTGCAGGCGAGGGGCTGACGCGCGGTCGGTGTGTGCTGGCGCAAGCGGTCGGCTGGCTTGGCTGAGCCGAGCGGCCGGGCATGTGAGTAACATAACGCAGCCATGACATAAAAATGGACATGCCCCAATCTTCCTTGCTCGAGTCCTCAGCACGCTGCATTCGAACCTGCTGTATCTATCTTGTGCCTCGTTCCAACTTAAGAACCTACCGATTGAGGCATTGAGCTACGCATATGCATATCGATCGATTCCATGGGAGGGGAGATAAAGAACGACGGCACGTTGTGTGGGCCCGAGACCCGTTCCCCTTCGTGTCTGCAGATACCGGCCGCGCTGTTCGTTCACCTAACGTGAGTACAGGTCAAGGCCCGCACACACGTGGCCACGTTCATTCATCTGGAAAAAGGAGAAAAAGCGGAGAAACTGCGCGCCACGTTTCAGTCAGGACAGATATTCGTCCGGGCATATTTGCGCCGTTAGCGTCCAAGGTCCAAGCAAAGATCTGTGATGCTGCATCTCAGATCGCCGCTTTGCTGCATGCAGCACACGCAACGGAATCACACACACAGAGATGCTGTGTATGGGCACTACGGCAGCATACCTGCAAGCATGTCCTTATCCCGGCTGTTGAGTGTGCGAAACATCTCTTTCTACTCCTGTCTCCACGCACGCATCATCGTCATCAAAAGACACGAAAGCTTTGACAACTGTGTTTGTCGTGCCTCGAGCTATACCTTTCTGAGCCCCCCTCCCCTCAAATCGAGTAATGAGTGCCTAGTCCAGCTCTTCTCACCTCACCTGTTGTCATTAGCAAGCATCGAGAAGGCAGGTAGTCATACAGTACTCTGCTTAATCTAACCACAGTACTAATCGTTGAATGATGAACAGGAAGCTCCCATCCCACGCTGGGTAATCAGTAATCACCAACCACTAACGCGGCGACACCCAACAGATGCACGCCCAAAGCAATCACGCCACGGCGAGGACACGGTCGCTCCTCGCTACCGGAAAGGACAGGACAGGTGGTGGTGGAGGTGGACCAGCTCAACCGTATGGAATGGAACGCGAGACATATTCCTTTCCATTCTTGATGCCGCTGTCCTCCTCTGCCGCTTCCGGCTCGGATCGCACGACACACCACAGCTTTTGGAGCCGGCCGGCGATCCAGAGAATGCAATGGGCAGCACGGCCGAGCAGAAGCGGCGGAATCTCCACTCTGCCCTCCGTCTCTAACCTGCAGGAGCGAGGAAGTGGAAGAGCAGCTGGAGGGCATTATGGGTGTTTCCACTCTAGTCTAACCTGCAGGCCGAACCGAAGCGAAGCAGCCAGCCTTCGACCCCTGCGCGTCGCGCTCGCCGGCCGGCGGGCCCGTCCGACGAGGCCGATCTGTCAGAGGCCCAGGAAAGAGGCAAACAGAAGGTGCCTTTTTCCCAAAAAGCCCCCCGTCCCCGGAATATTCGCCCCCGCCCAGCCAGCTGCCACACGCGCTTGCCTGCCGGCTACGAGTAGTAGTATCCCAGCAGCCGGCCGAGCCGGTGAATTTACAGCGGAGGGAGGCGACCGTTGCGGTGCCTCGCATTAAACTACCCCTGCCGTCTCCCACCCCCACGGCTCCACGCGACCGGCGGCGGCGGCGAGGCACGTCGCCCGGCGGGGGGTTGAGTCGAGTTGAGTTCAGCCGGCCGCGCGCGGGGGCGGGCGATCGCGCCGGTTCCGTCCGGACTCCAGGTGGGTGGATCCGTCCTGGCTCCGGGTTTCTCGCCAGGATTGCTCGTGCTGCCGCTTCCGGGTGTGATCTGGAGCGTGGGCTTGAAGAAAGTCGCGTGATCTTCCGCGGGAGTTTTGATCTGATCGGGCGCGGCCTTTCTCGGATTGCCGATTCGGTTTCCGCGACGCCTTTTTTTTTCCTCCTGGCTCTGCACGTCGGATTTGACTGAAGAAATTGGTTTTCTTCATCACGAGTTGGAGTGGATTTGGTCAAAGTCAGGCCGACGTAAGGGGGATTTCCCTGGTTTGGATTTGGTTTTGGCTTCGACAAAGGGCTCAAGTGGAAAGCGGTTGGTCATTCATTCGCCGCCGCTGAACTCTCTCCTCTTCGAGCCCAATTGGATCGACGAGCAGTTCACTGTGCCAACCCCGAGAGTAGCAGAACAAGAGGCTTACCGGGAGCTCTGCTGTAACTGTTGGCTTCTGTTGTGTGAGCTCAATTGCGTCCAAAGTTTGGATTTTTGGGGGCCTCAAGGGTACACCGAGGCATCAGGAGTTCAGGACTCGCGAGTGCTTCAGGAAGACGACTTGTTCAGATAGTTCTTTGCTTGCTGTAATCGAAGACTAGGACGAAAATGGGGGTCATGTCACGGCGGGTGCTGCCCGCCTGCAGCAGCCTCTGTTACTTCTGCCCCTCGCTGCGGGCGCGCTCCAGGCAGCCTGTCAAGCGGTATAAGAAGATTATCTCAGAGATATACCAGCTGCCACCGGTATGTCCAATTCTGCATTGCTTTTGGATTTCAGTCGTTCCTGGTCATAGTTGTTTCTCTGCAACTGGGTGTGTGGTCAAAACTGTGAGGCAATTTGATGACAATTGAATTTGGCGTTATAGGACGGAGAACCAAATGATAGAAGAATTGGGAAACTATGTGATTATGTCTCCAGAAATCCAACACGCATACCAAAGGTAACACATTCAGCATCCACCCTTTTTTTCAAAGAACAGAGACACAATCACTGTACATTTCCCAAGAATTAAGAACGAACTCAAGGCAGTGAGAAAATAGAATGAAAATAGTACAGGAAAAATGGAAAAAAAGAGAAAATGTTCATTAGTTGAACTGAATAATCACCATAATGGAGAATTCCATAGTCTTTCTGTACTTAATGCTAATATTTCAAGAAATGAATGAATGGGCTTGCTGAAACCAGGATTCATGGTCACACTCCAACCTTTTTTGGGCAGATCACAGAGTTTCTTGAGCAGAGATTCTATAAAGATTTGAGGCATGAGAATTTCACTTTGGCCAAAGTTGTGCCATGCATCTATAGAAAACTTCTCTGCATATGCAAGGAGCACAGGTACGTGTTAAGGTTCTGTTCTACCAATCATCATTCCTTGCTCTCATGCTTATCTCATTTTTCTTGATTCAGGCCATTGCTAGCCACAAGCTCATTAAGCACCATTCGCGCTCTTCTTGATCAGAAATCACATGATGATCTACAGATTCTGGGCTGTCTGATGCTTGTTGATTTTCTCAATGGCCAGGTTGTTCTCATAACTTGCAACAATTTTTATTCGCCGACAGATATTGCCATCAATCTATTTAACTTAATTAAATATGTTTTGTAGGTTGACAGCACACACATGTTTAATTTGGAAGGTCTCATACCAAAACTATGCGAAATTGGTCATCAACTAAGAGAAGACGATAAAGGGCTCCGTCTTCGGTCTGCTGCACTTCATGCTCTTGCTTCTATGGTAACATTTTTTATTTAACTAAATTGTTCATCGGAATAGTATAAGGATAACCTGGAGATTTTTAGGCCCGTCATGTATATTACACTTAGTCTGAGTTTAAGTTTTCCTGGTTGCTTTGCGATGCTGATTCTCTTTTTTCCTTAGCAAAAGATATCATCAATTTAATCTAGCACAATCAAGTTGGGTCAAGAGAAAAACAGCAACAACATAGCCTTTAGTCCCAAGCAAGCTGGGGTAGGCTAGAGGTGAAACCCAAAAACAGAAATTAGAGTTAGGGGAAAAACAGAAAAGGAAGTAAGGATCACGGTTCGGGCACATTGATTTCTAGTCTCCAAGCGCTCCTATCCATAGCTAAATCCATAGAGATATTCCACTCCTTGAGGTCTCTCTTAACTGACTCGTCCCAAGTCAGTTTAGGCCGACCTCTACCTCTCCTAACATTATCAACCCGTCGAAGAACCCCACTACGCACTGGCGCCTCAGGAGGCCTCCGTTGGACATGTCCAAACCATCTCAACCTATGTTGAGAGAAAAACATGGCCTTTATTTTATTTCATTTGCAGTGCGGCTTGTATCTACTCACGCTGATATTCTTCTTCGGTTTACCTAGCCATGACTTTTTTCCCTAATATTTTACCTTTTTTGTTGTGTGTACCGTCTGACTGTCATCTTCTGTAATCAGGTCCAATACATGGGTGACCACTCTCACATTTCAATGGAGCTTGATGAAGTAAGTTTTTACTGATTTTATATTTGTTATAAGGTGCATAATTAACTTTGTACATGGTTAGCACTTACACATTTTGATTAATCTTGATAAGTAAGTTTTTATTGCATTTTATATTTGCTACAAGATGTCTCAATAACTTTGCAGATGTTCTTGATTTTTCTTGCCTGCATTTTATATGATTTGGTGCAATCATCTGTAATATGAATGAATGGATTCGTTTGGTATCAGAAATAGGATGACCAGATACATGCAAGTGATACAATCAGAAATCAGTGACTTCAGGAAATATTAGATATAGGCTTCTTAATAGAGAAAGGAGTTCAACATAAATCTTAATTGATAACTGCTGAGAAAGGAAACAGAAAAAGTAGCATTACTGAAACTTGGAGCTCTTTGTCTGAATTCTGTATTCATCCTTGAACGCAGGTTGTTTCAGTGATCATAAGCTGCTATGAGGCTAATCAAACTCTCTCAATAAAAGAGGTTGTTAGACTTCAAGATGATGATGATCTGGTCATTAATGGGAACTTGGCTGTGGTACCAGTGTCTGGGCAAAATAGTGCCAAAGTGGCATCTGATACAATGTGAGCTCTCCTGGCAGTGTAACAAGCCCATTTCCAGATCCTTGTTCATCTTTCATTCCGATAATGGCTTAATGTGTCAACAGGTCTGCATCTGAAAATCCAGCACACTGGGCAAGGGTTTGCTTGCGTAATATGGCTAATATTGCAAAGGAGGCAACAACAGTGCGGCGTGTTCTTGATCCTCTTTTCCGCCTTTTCGACAGCCACGACTATTGGTCCCCTGAAAATGGGATTGCCCTTTCTGTTCTGCAAGAAATGCAGAAACTGATGGACAAATCAGGTGCAGCAATTTCCACCCATGTAATTTCTTTTTCTCCTTTTTAACCCCATCTCAGTATGCCTTCCAATCGCTCAGCAGACAAATTAAACACTCTGTTAACTTCCTGTTTTCCCCTATATTGCCAGGGCAACATGGTCATTTGTTGTTATCTTTCACTATAAAGCACATAGATCATAAGGTTATTGCCAAGAAACCTGCCAAGCAAATCAACATTGTAAAAGTTGCTTCAAATCTTGCAAGGCATGCAAAGCTGAAGGCATCAGTGACAATAGCAAGTGCAATCAGCGACTTAATAAAGCACTTGCGCAAATGTATGCATTTTGCTATTGAAGCATCTAATGCTCATGTTGATGATGACAAGTGGAATAGTGCACTCCATGTGGCCTTGGAGGATTGCCTTGTGCAGTTGACAGAAAAGGTTATCATATTGTTTTGGTTCCTTTTTCCTAATACTAACTGCCCCTTGCTTTCATCATTGAGATATTGAAATTGTTCATTTCATTTCATAGGTTGGGGATGTTAGTCCTATTCTTGACATGGTTGGGGTAATGCTTGAGAATCTCTCTCATACTGCTACAATTGCAAGATCAACAATTTCATCTGTTTATCGCACATCACAGATAGCAGCTTCTGTCTACAAATCATCATACCATCAGAAGGCAAGTTCCTTGCATGCCCACTACTGCATGAGAAGTATTTTTTCCTTTAAAAATAATAATGGGAAATTGTTTGTGCACATCTCAGGCATTTCCTGAAGCTTTGTTTCACCAGCTTCTCTTAGCAATGATGCACCCAGACAATAAGACAAGGATCGGTTCACACCGTGTTCTATCCACCATTGTTGATTAGTTGAACTGAATAATCACCGTAATGGAAAATTCCATAGTCTTTCTGTACTTAATGCTAGTATTTCAAGAAATGAATGAATGGGCTTGCTGAAACCCGGATTCATGGTCACACTCGAACCTTTTTTGGGCAGATCACAGAGTTTCTTGAGCAGAGATTCTATAAAGATTTGAGGCATGAGAATTTCACTTTGGCCAGAGTTGTGCCATGCATCTATAGAAAACTTCTCTGCACATGCAAGGATCACAGGTATGTGTTAAGGTTCTGTTCTACCAATCATCATTCCTTGCTCTCATGCTTATCTTATTATTCTTGATTCAGGCCATTGCTAGCCACAAGCTCATTAAGCACCATTCGCGCTCTTCTTGATCAGAAATCACATGATGATCTACAGATTCTGGGTTGTCTGATGCTTGTTGACTTTCTCAATGGCCAGGTTGTTCTCATAACTTGCAACAATTTGTATTTGCTGACAGATATTGCCATTGATCAATTTAACTTAATTAGATATGTTTTGTAGGTTGACAGCACACATATGTTTAATTTGGAAGGTCTCATACCAAAACATATCTAATTAAGTTAAATTGATCAATGGCAATATCTGTCAGCAAATACAAATTGTTGCAAGTTATGAGAACAACCTGGCCATTGAGAAAGTCAACAAGCATCAGACAACCCAGAATCTGTAGATCATCATGTGATTTCTGATCAAGAAGAGCGCGAATGGTGCTTAATGAGCTTGTGGCTAGCAATGGCCTGAATCAAGAAAAATGAGATAAGCATGAGAGCAAGGAATGATGATTGGTAGAACAGAACCTTAACACGTACCTGTGCTCCTTGCATATGCAGAGAAGTTTTCTATAGATGCATGGCACAACTTTGGCCAAAGTGAAATTCTCATGCCTCAAATCTTTATAGAATCTCTGCTCAAGAAACTCTGTGATCTGCCCAAAAAAGGTTCGAGTGTGACCATGAATCCTGGTTTCAGCATTTGTCCATCAGTTTCTGCATTTCTTGCAGAACAGAAAGGGCAATCCCATTTTCAGGAGACCAATAGTCGTGGCTGTCGAAAAGGCGGAAAAGAGGATCAAGAACACGCCGCACTGTTGTTGCCTCCTTTGCAATATTAGCCATATTACGCAAGCAAACCCTTGCCCAGTGTGCTGGATTTTCAGATGCAGACCTGCTGACACATTAAGCCATTATCGGAATGAAAGATGAATAAGGATCTGGAAATGGGCTTGTTACACTGCACTGGCAGGAGAACTCACATTGTATCAGATGCTACTTTGGCACTATTTTGCCCAGACACTGGTACCACAGCCAAGTTCCCATTAATGACCAGATCATCATCATCTTGAAGTCTGACAACCTCTTTTATTGAGAGAGTTTGATTAGCCTCATAGCAGCTTATGATCACTGAAACAACCTGCATTCAAGGATGAATACAGAATTCAGACAAAGAGCTCAAAGTTTCAGTAATGCTACATTTTTTGTTTCCTTTCTCAGTAGTTATCAATTAAGATTTATGTTGAACTCCTTTCTCTACTAAGAAGCCTATATCTACAATTTTTTGAAGTCACTGACTTCTGATTGTATCACTTGCATGCATCTGGTCATCCTATTTCTGATACAAAACGAATCCATTCATTCATATACAGATGACTGCACCAAATCATATAAACTGCAGGCAAGAAAAATGAAGAACATTTGCCAAAAGTTATTGAGACATCTTGTAGCAATATAAAACGCAATAAAAACTTACTTCATCAAGTTTAATCAAAATATGTAAGTGCTAACCATGTACAAAGTTAATTATGCACCTTATAACAAATATAAAATCAGTAAAAACTTACTTCATCAAGCTCCATTGAAATGTGAGAGTGGTCACCCATGTATTGGACCTGATTACAGAAGATGGCAGTCAGATGGTACACACAACAAAAAAGGTAAAATATTAGGGGAAAAACAAGTCATGACTAGGTAAACCGAAGAAGAATATCAATGTGAGCGGATACAAGCCGCACTGCAAATGAATAAAATAAAAGGCCATGTTTTTCTTTTTACCCAACTTAATTGTGCTATACTACATTGATGATATCCTTTGCTAAGGAAAAAAGAGAATCAGCATCGCAAAGCAACCAGGAAAACTTAAACTTAGACTAAGTGTAATATACATGTTGTGCCTAAAAATCTCCAAGTTATGCTTATACTATTCCTAGGAACAATTTAGTTAAAAAAAATGTTACCATAGAAGCAAGAGCCTGAAGTGCAGCAGATCGAAGACGGAGCCCTTTATCGTCGTCCCTTAGCTGGTGACCAATTTCGCATAGTTTTGGTATGAGACCTTCCAAATTAAACATATGTGTGCTGTCAACCTACAAAACATATTTAGTTAAGTTAAATAGATTGATGGCAATATCTGTCGGCGAATAAGAAATGTTGCAAGTTATGAGAACAACCTGGCCATTGAGAAAGTCAACAAGCATCAGACAACCCAGAATCTGTAGATCATCATGTGATTTCTGATCAAGAAGAGCGCGAATGGTGCTTAATGAGCTTGTGGCTAGCAATGGCCTGAATCAAGAAAAATGAGATAAGCATGAGAGCAAGGAATGATGATTGGTAGAACAGACCCTTAACACGTACCTGTGCTCCTTGCAAGTGCAGAGAAGTTTTCTATAGATGCATGGCACAACTCGAGTAATGTAAATGTACACTTGAAAGAATAAACTCCAAGAACATGGAGCAAGAAAGGGTGGCGGGGAATGACTCGAACGACTTGTAAACTCTCATGTATACACTTGAAAAGTGAAGCCCCAAGCTACCGTCCAGCCGCTTTTAGGAACTTGTCATATGGGCTTGCAGGTGGCAGCCTGAACGAACAATCAGATTCACTGGATGCTGAATCACTGCGGCACATGCGCCCCTTCCTAGTTGATTGCAAGTCAGGCTCTGATCGCAGAGATAACTGCAACGCATGACAAGTGA
>OAMR01000006.1:3940536-3964942 GCA_900205405.1 Echinochloa crus-galli
GAGCTCTTTGTCTGAATTCTGTATTCATCCTTGAATGCAGGTTGTTTCAGTGATCATAAGCTGCTATGAGGCTAATCAAACTCTCTCAATAAAAGAGGTTGTCAGACTTCAAGATGATGATGATCTGGTCATTAATGGGAACTTGGCTGTGGTACCAGTGTCTGGGCAAAATAGTGCCAAAGTGGCATCTGATACAATGTGAGCTCTCCTGGCAGTGTAACAAGCCCATTTCCAGATCCTTGTTCATCTTTCATTCCGATAATGGCTTAATGTGTCAGCAGGTCTGCATCTGAAAATCCAGCACACTGGGCAAGGGTTTGCTTGCGTAATATGGCTAATATTGCAAAGGAGGCAACAACAGTGCGGCGTGTTCTTGATCCTCTTTTCCGCCTTTTCGACAGCCACGACTATTGGTCTCCTGAAAATGGGATTGCCCTTTCTGTTCTGCAAGAAATGCAGAAACTGATGGACAAATCAGGTGCAGCAATTTCCACCCATGTAATTTCTTTTTCTCCTTTTTAACCCCATCTCAGTATGCCTTCCAATCGCTCAGCAGACAAATTAAACACTCTGTTAACTTCCTGTTTTCCCCTATATTGCCAGGGCAACATGGTCATTTGTTGTTATCTTTCACTATAAAGCACATAGATCATAAGGTTATTGCCAAGAAACCTGCCAAGCAAATCGACATTGTAAAAGTTGCTTCAAATCTTGCAAGGCATGCAAAGCTGAAGGCATCAGTGACAATAGCAAGTGCAATCAGCGACTTAATAAAGCACTTGCGCAAATGTATGCATTTTGCTATTGAAGCATCTAATGCTCATGTTGATGATGACAAGTGGAATAGTGCACTCCATGTTGCCTTGGAGGATTGCCTTGTGCAGTTGACAGAAAAGGTTATCATATTGTTTTGGTTCCTTTTTCGTAATACTAACTACCCCTTGCTTTCATCATCCGAGAGCCCATTGGTTGACGACAATGGAGGGAAAAAAGCCCAGAGGGTGAAGTTGCTTCGCTCTACGGCTGACCTTCCTATCCCAGCAAAGGGTGATGACTTGCAGAACTTGCGTCTGTTGGCTCTCTCAGCTTTCTCTTCTGAAGCCATAATCAATGAAATGAGGACCAAAAACAGGATCCAGGAATCCTTGCAGAAAAATGACAAATCGGAAGCTGTAGTTGGTGCTGAGAATGGATACACACAGACAGAACCATATACAAGGCAGTATCTAGGGAGCCAATGTTTGAATGAACATCATCTTACAGCATTTAATGATGAAGTATGAAATCCAGCTGGCATATGTACACTACCTTGTTGTCTCTCCTTTTTGGGCATTGCATGTTTGTGTCCAACTGATGTATTGTCTTATTTTGTTCATGCAAACAGAACTTAAAGTTCATGAAGTTGAACAACAACCAGATTCTTCTTCTTCTTTCGTCTATTTGGAGTCAAGTATCTCTGGAGGATAACTCACCTGCAAATTTTGAAGCAATGGGCCATACCTACAACATTGCTTTATTTTGTTCGAAATCGAAAGTAAGTCAAGGTTCAGTATATGTATATTACTATTACTATTGTTATCATATAGCAGAGCTACTGTTTTGTGATATCTAATGTAAGTTCCTTAAAATAGATGAAACATATGTTACTAAATTTGTGGGCATAGATGTTACTGTTTGGTTCTGAAGGGGAAGGTCCTCACTGTTTGCGTTAAGTCACCCATTTAAAATTTATTTATTACATAGTCTTTGCAAAAGTTATTGTCAATAAAGCATGAAGTGCACTCTTAGATTCCTAGCCTCCCAGGCCAATTGGGTTCACCAATGTCATCATGTTCTTTAGACTTGTAGTGTACAACATTTGTGACTGATGAATTTTCATGCAGAGCTCCAGTCATGTGGCACTAGTTCGCTGTTTCCAGCTGGCATTCTCTCTAAGGAGAAAATCTCTTAGCCAAGAAAGTAAGTTCCTTCGCCATTGCCTGCTTTGTTCCCTTTTCCATTTTTACATAAGTAAATGATGTGTATGGCCGATTTCCTTTCTTACCCTTTTCACTGTATTGAAGATAATTTGCAGCCATCTCATAGAAGGTGTTTGTATACAATGGCATCAGCAATGCTCATCTTTTCAGCAAAAATAGTTGATCTTCACCAGATAATTCCTCTGGTTAAAGCAGCAGCACCAGAGAAAATGGTTTGTTGATTCCGACCATGTGAATATTACATGTGTACCTTTGTAGCCTTACTTTGAAAATTTAATGTAATAATGTTCAAGTTGCATTTACTCTTCTGTTGGTTTTGCAGGTTGATCCTCATCTTTGTGTGATGGATGACTGCCAACTCGTTAATACCTCTAGTGAGGTGGTTTATGGTTCTGAGGAAGATGAAAGTAATGCACAGGCCTTTCTTTCAGCTATAAACAAGGATGATGTGGAGTTAGTAGAAATCGTGATGTCTCATTTTAAGAAGCAGTTTGAAAATTTGCCAGAGGTGTATATTGATTTATTTAGCATTTCATTTTTTTTGTTTGTGTAGAACAAAGAACATAATAGATAATTGAGTGTCTTTACTGGTGATCTGCAGAAGTTTAATGGGTTAGAAGAACAACTTCTTCAAGAGTTTTCCCTGGATGATTCATTTCCTCTTGGCGCTCCACTATTCATGGAGACACCACACTCTTGTTCGATGTACGCTGAAAAGGACGACCACTGTTTTGATGAGGTCCCTACTGATCCTTGACAAATAGTTGATCTTGCATCACAATGTTAATACCAGCAGTTGCATTGTTGCTGTTCTAACCTTTTCTTTTTGTCTACTTGTCTTCTGCCTCAGGATGCTGTTCCTTCTGAGCTCGATGTCGACGACATCATTTTCGAGCACAGTGGGTCTCAATCTGACAGGAAAACATCTGGTTCTATGGCTTCCTCAGATGTTCTAACTGTCAATCAACTAATAGAATCTGTATGTGCCATCTCTACTAACCATCACACCTGTTAGTTCTTTGTTAGCTTTAGACCATGTGCAGTCCCATCAATTTTAATGCATAACTGTTTGCCATATAGGTTCATGAGACAGCAAGGCAAGTCGCTAATGTTCCAGTTTCTGCCAACCCTGTACCCTATGACCAAATGAAGAGCCAATGTGAAGCCCTGGTTATGGAAAAGCAACAGAAGATGTCTGTTCTCTTGAGTTTCAAGCACTCGAGGACTGACTCCCATGGCTCAACTGGGGTGGATGGGCTTGAAACAAACGAGGCATGTATATCTTACCTGCAAAATCTAGCCATCACATGTATCATTCGGTTTCAGATTTTTTTTCCCTTGAGGAAAATCATATCTTAACATAACTCTCATCACTTGTCATGCGTTGCAGTTATCTCTGCGATCAGAGCCTGACTTGCAATCAACTAGGAAGGGGCGCATGTGCCGCAGTGATTCAGCATCCAGTGAATCTGATTGTTCGTTCAGGCTGCCACCTGCAAGCCCATATGACAAGTTCCTAAAAGCGGCTGGACGGTAGCTTGGGGCTTCACTTTTCAAGTGTATACACGAGAGTTTACAAGTCGTTCGAGTCATTCCCCGGCACCCTTTCTTGCTCCATGTTCTTGGTAGTTTATTCTTTCAAGTGTACATTTACATTACTCGACAAGTTGTACAAATTTCTTACTCAGAATAAACGCGAATGTATAGGTAATCGCCCATGCCCATGATCATATTGTATTTGTTCATTTATTGGTCGTGAAAGTAATGTTTTTTTACCCAAATTCTTTCCGTTTTGTTGCATTATCTTCGTTGCAGCTTGTAATCCTGTATCATAGAGATGTATGGATGATCTACATGAGTGACGGACGAAGCTCTATGGCTCCAATTTCACATTGTCCTGGGCTTCGTTCACTTCAGTTCAGCGACGGATGTATGCTTGAGGTGGGATTCGATTAATAATGCGTCTCATGCTGCAGCTAAGTCAGTGGAAGATGAAGAAACAGCTTTTGTTTTCAGAATGGCGCCAGGCGAGGTTGATGGTCGAGAGCCCATTGGTTGACGACAATGGAGGGAAAAAAGCCCAGAGGGTGAAGTTGCTTCGCTCTACGGCTGAACAACTTCCGGGCCACAACATATAAAAAAAAACTTCCAGGCCACAAAGTTCCACCAAGGCCGAAGCCAGCTTTATAGATAAAGCATAAAGATACTGGGATTACCAGTTTACAATGAAGCACAAACCGCTAGAAGGGTCAACCCCAAACCGAAAAATAAACCCTCTAGGCCCCGCGCCAGAGATAGAGAGACCACTCACAGGGAGAAAACTAGAAGGAGAGAACCAATACAACACCGGTCGGACCAGACCTTCAGCGGAGCCTATTGCTCCATCACCAACGGCTATCGGAAGGATCTCCAAATAACGCCTTCAGGAAGGCAAAGGCGCGAAGGCGCCAGCGTCCGGTTTTCACCTCGGAGAGCTTCCGGGCCACAAAGTTACTCGTGTTCTGGATCTAATTGCGCAGACACGGGAAGGGGAAGGCGATAAGCGAGAAGAGTGCATGATGGGCAGGTGATGCATTAATTTGGGATACACTTTGCAATGATCCATCAGCTATCCGTATGTCTGTATGGTATTGATTTACCACGAGTTCTATTTTTGCCAGGTTTACGGCTAGTAAGCAACTAATGATTTACCGATCCTCACATAAGTTAATGACTTTTCATCATAAACTAATTCATCATGGCTGCAAGGGTTGAAATTGTTTCATATTCTGACACCCAATTGCTTGCAAATAATCATAATCTGAACTTCCTTTATGTTATGCGGCGCATCTCATGTTTCTTTCGCCATTTCTTATAGAGCAGAAATGGAAGCAACTTTCTCAAACCCCAAAACAGGGTAACTGTAGAAGAATCTCAGCATCTACCAGAAGCCATGGTCCATAGTTTTGTAAAGAGGAAACCATAAACTTCAATGCAGGGAACCGGTAGTTCAAACTCCGAACGTCACACGTCTTGAAATCACTTCATTGGAAGGCCTTATCTGGACAACTGCCATCTATTTTGGAGTGATGAGGGAAGTCGTACGGCATGTCTTCTGCTTTCAGACCAGCATTTCTCAATGTTTTTACTACTTCCTCGTGGACGACTGCGTTTCCTTCCGGTGTCAGATGTAGGCCATCACTGACAGAAACATTTCCAATCATTATCAACATATTAGGTTGTGGAAGAAAAATAGGGGTTCAGGAAAACTGTTCCCTTCTGCTTACAAGACTAAACAATCAAGCTTGTCTACACTGCCGACAAAAACAAACACACAAAGTCATTGGCCTCTTTAATTAGGCCAATACTCAAGTGCACCAAAACATCTTAAACAACGTGGCTATTTCACAATGTGAAGCCAATATTCCATAAACAGCAGTGTGAAACCAAAGTATGAAAACAAATTGAAAAAAGTTAGAAACAACAGTATGAATCCAAAGTATGAAAACCATGCAGGACAAACACCATGCCATGAACCTAGATTTCACATAACAAATTGAGCTTACATTTACAATTGATGGAAACAATGCAACATTTATAAATCTATTTTTAAGTTCCAACACCAAAATATAATATAAATAAAATGTCTAATCTTCGGAACTTTATAGTGCATCAAATTATCAAAAAAGACTAATAATAGGAATGGACACATAGGACATCTACTACACTACACTTGTACTTGAGATATAACATAGCGGTTACATCTCCTATATATACAAAAAAAAAAGCAAATAAATTCGAAACATAAGTATTACCTTAAGTAAAGTGTCTGCCATCCTTCAGTTTCCTGCATCTTTGACCAAATATTGATGCATGGTATATGCATTTCTCTGGCTAGCTCAATGCACTGACCCGCATATACACCAGTCATTTCATTTGTCCTTTCAGGTAGCTTCCTTGCTTCCTCTCCATACTGTGACCTTTGGGGAGAAAATCATCAAAATAGCTATAGGCCATGTAAGCATGTTAAACCTCGTGGTAAAGCAAACTTATTGGTTACTACATGTAGACAAAACAAAGGAAAACCTAACAACAACAACAACATAACCTTTTAGTCCCAAGTAAGTTGGGGTACACTAGAAATGAAACACACAAGTCACCAACAAAAAGGGAAAACTTGTACAAAATATTAAAAGGCCTTGACAGTAGTGATATTAGTAGCGAATGAAAAGCCTAGTGTAGGCACGTGGATTACTCCTTTCCATGCCCTTCTAAGGATATATTAACAAATGAAAATCTAATGACAGTTCTAGAACATGTAACCAAGAAATACAACTGAAACTGATGGGAAAATAAATAGTGTAAATAGATTACAACTCACTTTGAAACAAGTCTAGAGAAGTTCCATGAGCAAATAGAACTGTAGCCCAAATATTATTTATACAGTAATAGTTTGTATCATTTCCCAGTCACACAAAAAATTAGAATCACCACCATATCTTTGGTTTTTATTTAATTCTTTCTTTATCAGTCACAAACTAGAACTACAAGGACAGACATATGAACAAAGAGTTCAGCAAGTGAGACTGTACCAACCGTGCAAATCTTTCCCTTCCTTCTTCATCTACAGGAGGTGGCGTGATAAGTACAATAACCATGGAATTGGAACAATCCTACATTGAGGTTACAACAAAAATTAGATTGCAAAACAAATTTAAAGAATAACAACTGAATAGGGGTAATACCCAGTGCTGAAAGCTCCCACACAAGGTGGGGTCTGGGGAAGGGAATTCCTAGACAGCCTAACCCTTACAAAATTCTTTTAATTTTTTTGCAAAGAGGATGGTTCAAACCCAGGACCTCCAGGCTACAAGTGAAGAATCTCTACCACCACGCCAGATCCACCATTCTAAAGAATAATAACTGAATTTCAATCCAAAATGTCTATTACTAAAACAGTACCAGGATTAAATATTTATCTTTCAACAAAATTAAATATTCATCTTTCAATGATTATATTAAAAAAATAAGTAACTTGGAGTTTCAAATCTCAATAGAAGGGTTTAAAACATGAAGATGGTAATATATTAGGCATGAGGTGCATGAAGATGTGTGCAGTTTTACTTTTCTTTCACAAAATCATGATTATCTAACTTAAATTATGCCCATTTAACAGAAACATTTTGTTCAACAGTCCATAGTCCTTATGTACACGAGAAGCATACAAGGTCACAATGTTTTGCTTATAGATGCAAAGCATGTCATATCATAATTATAGAATCAGTCATTTCACATAGCCCATTAAATGCACTAGAATAAGAACGAGTTTCAGGGGACGGCAGCAGAGTAATTAGGAGGAGCTGAAGACGTGAGGAGGGAAGCGCACGCACCCGGAGTGGTACCCGAAGAGGAACGAGGTGAGCGTGGCGACGCAGACGTGCGGCAGCGACATTCGCCACGACGGCCCTGCCCCCGCGCCGGCGTCCGTCGTCACCTTCACTGCGCCGGAAATGGAGAGAACGGGATTCAAAATCTCAGATAAATTAATCCAAGACAGCCTACATGGCCGTTGAGATCTCCTCCTATGAAGAGTTTCTCGCTGATAGGCACGGTACTAACCATGCTATCCAAATCCTCCCAAAACTGCATCTTGGTGCTCATACGCATCTCTGCTACACTCAGTTGTTGTATATGTCGCCTTTTAGTATGCCAACATTCAGCACCGTATAGCATCGCCTGGCGAATCGCCGTCCTATAGAACTTACCTTTTAGCTTTTGTGGTACCCTCTTGTCACAGAGGACACCAGAAGCTTGACGCATATGATAATTATAGAATCAGTCATTTCACATAGCCCATTAAATGCACTAGAATCCTGTAAATAGAGAAAAATGTCACCAGCATATCCATCATAAAAGGCATGATAAAAACATTAACTATTTAAGACCAAAAAGAAATTACCTTCAAATGATTAACAATCTTCTTGAGATTCTCTTTATACTCTGAAACTGGGACATGTTGTCTCTCACTAGTTCTTCCTAAAAGGGCCGCATCATTTGCTCCGAAGAATATAGTGGTTGCAAGAGGTGGTGCAATACCATCCTACAGCGCATATGATGATTTGCAGCATATCAATCTGTATGCTAGAATACTAACTTGACCACACAATGCACAAACACCAGTTGCAATAAGCTGGATGGAAGTGTCTTACCAGCGGAAAGATGTGATGCATCAAGAAAAGCGCCCATCTTGTGTTGTATCCACTATAGCCTCTGACAACTACATCAGCCTGGTACAAAGAACATCACTATATGTAACTATATAAATAAAGCAATTATTCAAGCATCCAAACATTGAGATGTAATAAGAATTAACAATTTGCTGAAGAAGCAATGCGGGTAAGCCCCATGATGGAAGGAAAACTAAACAACACGGGGAGGGACTCAATATACCTTGCGGGAGTAGGTGTCAGTGAGTGCAGCGCCCCAGCCACCAGGCTGGAAGGACTGCTGGGTGATAGAATCGCCGAAGAGCACCACCCGTGGCCGCACCATTCCTTGTGATCCACCTGCCCAAAGTCAAATATAAAAAATAACGGAGAGATTTCGAGGGCGTGGACTGAGAGGCACTGGCGGCTATGCATGGAAGATGGAAGGAGAATGCAACAGCATGTACCTGAGGTGCCAGCAGGGCAGACGGGAGGATGGACAGTGACAGTGGCCGTGGAGCAGGAGCCAGATGCCGTCATGTATGGTACTGCGACTCTGATGAAAGGAATGTGATTGCCTGGTGTTGGGAGAGGAAGAAGATTTTTCCACACAGGGTTGTTGATCCGAAGGGACTACGGTGGCGTTGGTGCAGACTGCAGAGACCCAGGGGCAGATTCAGGAAAAAAATAATAGAGGCCTGAAGATACTGGAGTACTAACCAACATCAGTTCATTATGTCTCATTTTACCACATTTCCGTTTAGAAGGAAATGTATGATTAATAAGCTGAGTTACCCTCAAAACACATGCCCTCTTTACTAGGTCTCAATTTGAGGTGGATAACCATCGATCGGTTTGCGAGATCACTAATTATATCCAATGAACGAAACTTTGTCCTAGGCTTCTTTGGAGACTAGCCCACTCATCAATGTGTTGAGTCCTGGAGTTGGAGTATCTCTAATATTTTGCTTGAACTGGAAAAATATGTGAGCAGTGTTCTTTTCGACAATGTTCAGTTCTTGACAAATAACAATATATCCTTGTTCAAATTCCATCTAACAATCTAAAGCGGTATCAATTATCAAAACATATGCTAATTACATGTAGAAAGTTGCATTTTTATACCTACTACTGGCTACTGCTTGCGGTTGCTTGCTTCTTCCTGGGAAGAGCTGGACCTGCGCCTGCTCGCACTTCGCAGCACGCAGCTCGCGCTACTCACGGCCGCTGGCGTACCTGCGGGCTGCGCCTCGCGGCTCGTACGCTCGCGCCCTGCCGGGGCCTGGGAGTGCCGCCTGCAACCTGCTGTCGGCTCGTCCGCCGCCGCCGTCTCAGATCTCAGCACACCCAGGTCGGATTTAGGGAGAGAAGGCAAGCACAGCAGCAGCTGTTTGTCTAGTTGGGCTTCGGCCGGGCTTATTTTTTTCACATCACCCAAGGCCGGCCCAATATCAGGAGGATTTCCTATCGTCTTCTATCTCCAGCAAAGACCACCATGGTGATTTGAGTTTTTCGCTCCAACATTTCGAGTCCAGAGTTAGCAAAACCGTTGCTAATTCTGCAAATAGGTGTTCTGATGGAACTAATTCGTGGGCTCCGTCATCATCATTCAAAGCCGAGAACTCGCCGATCGTTGGCGGCATTGATCCCCTACCTTCCTCCGAGAGGTGAACCCTTTGTCCTTTGGAGGCTGGATCATCTGCTACCTGCTAATCCTTTGCAGCGTCCTTTTTGATGTGAATGCGTTGATGGCAGGCCTACAGAGATGGCGGCGGGTAACAAGGGGATCTCAGCACAACTAGGAAAGTGCCGCCGACCAGCGCACGAGGGAAGAAGGCTACTTCAACAGCGGATTCCGGGATCTAAGGATGCAGTGAAGCCTAGCTATCTCAGTGACGACTGACGAGGGGTGGAGCTGAATTGTGCAGACACTGAAAGGGGATAAAGGGAGAATGGGATCCAGGTGTACGGGAGAAGGTGGGGAAGGCAATCAAATCGACACTCGGCAATGATCCATGGCCTATCTGTATGGTATTGATTTACCACATGAGTTATATTTTTGCTCTTCTGAAATGCTCTCGATAATTTTTGATCAATTTAGTCTTGGTGAGCCTGATCTTCAAAGATAACAAGGACGGATGTCTGAAGAAACCTATGAAACCTGTAAGATTTTGAGTTGCTCTGATCGATGATGGTTTAATAGCTTCATTGCTCATAGGCTAGCTAGTCGATACCATGCCAATATGGCACACTGTGTTATGCTATGACATTAGGGTAATGAACTAATGATTTTCCGATCCTCACCTGAATTTTATAATGACTTTAAAGTGTCTTCCGTTTTAGGAATTCTGAATCTTGTTTGGACTTTCTTTGATTGTGCCTTACATAAATGCTACTCGGTGAGGGACTAAGGATTTTCTTTTTTCACTTGTCATCACAAAAGTGAAGTTGCTCTTGCTCTATACAAGCTTTGACACCCTTTTGCTTGCAGATAATTATAATCCGAACTTCCTTTATGTCATATGGCTCAACAACTGGCATAAGATGGCAATAGAGGACTATGTTAACGCCCAAGCATCAGGGTTCTGAGTTTATCTACAATATCAGTGAGTTGATAACTTTTCGAGGACTCGGAGATTCCATATACTCAATCCTCTATTTAGTTTTCTTCTTTTTTTGAAGAAAATCTTTTTAGTTTTCTTGCTGAATGATTTTCTCAAGTAAAAGATAAGAAGAAACTAAGCTCAATATAAAGTAGTACAGTTGTGTCTTGTGTGCCACATGACTGGTGTGGGATAACCAAGCTTGTAGTCACATGATATTTCCATTATAAGTAAAGTTAATATAGAAAAAACAGGATCTCAGAGGTGCAGAACATGTGAGCAATCTGTAAAGTATATATTACATATCTTGTTGAACAAGCATAAATATACTTCTAGAGAAACAAACAAGGCACAAAATCATCTCTGATAAGCTTGCCAGCCGTTTAGCATGCTTGAGTGCAAAACAGATGCAACCATTCCTTGTGCTACAGGATCAAAACTTTTTTGCTTTGTCAGCATGAGTTATCTTTTGCCTCCCACGCCTATAAAAATAGCATTTCTCAGATCAGGATTCATAAATAGCTCTTAAAAGCAGCTGAAAAGACATAGCATAGCCCATTGAAATTCTTGTTTACCTCTGCAATGGAAAACAATTGCTCATGCCCACCACCGAGCAAGGGAAATCTGATCACAGTCTTGAGTATTGATGGTGGTGGAGTTAAGGGTATCATCCCTGCTACCTTCCTCGCATTCCTTGAGTCCAAACTTCAGGTTGATCATACGTTTCTCTGTTATATATAACTTAGCAATTTTTTATCGCATTATCAATTTATTGTTGTAACTATGTTTGAATGTGTACTACCCTTTGATCACTGAAATTCAAGTTTGCTGTCTTGGTGACCGGCATCTTTTTCTCTGCAATCTGCACACATCCATGTTGGGGTTTATTTATTGTTGTTTTGTTTTACCATTTTTTAGGAACTTGATGGGAGCAGTGCACGCATAGCTAATTACTTTGATGTCATTGCTGGAACAAGCACAGGTGGCCTCATTACTGCTATGTTAGCAACTCCATCATTGAGCAATGCTAAACAACCATGCTATGAGGCCAAGGATATTGTGCCGTTTTATCTCAAGCATTGTCCTCACATCTTTCCACGCAGGTTTGTATGCTTGAGAGGCTGCTATTAATCATATTCTTGGAGGGTTTCTAAATGTTCGTAAATAGCTTATGTCTGAAGTGAATTATATTTATTTGTTATTATTATTGGAGAGGAACATGGGAGTACTTTACCCTATTCCTTCTTCTCATATCACAACCAGGACTGGGTTTTTGGGTTGGTTCTTCAAGATCCTATGCATAATTAAGATGATCATTGGGCCGAAATATAATGGAAAGTACCTGCACAAAATAATCAATGATTTGCTTGGTGACACAAGAGTGAAAGAAACATTGACAAATGTTGTGATTCCTACTTATGATGTCAAGTGTGTAAAGCCAACAATATTCAGCACATTTAAGGTTCGATTTCTATCTTGGTGTATGTGATGCCTTCACTGATTCTTTAGGATGAACTAATAGCTTTGTAATTGTGCAGGCAAGATCTAATACCTTGATGGATGCTCGTCTTGCTGATGTGTGCATTGGCACATCTGCAGCACCAACCGTTCTTCCTGCACACTATTTCAAAACTGTGGATTATCACACTGGTGCATCGCGTAGCTTCAACATTATTGATGGGGGGCTTGTTGCAAACAATCCAGTATGTTGAATTCTTTGGTGTTGTTATCCGGTTGGATTTTCCTATCAAGCTCCTACTTATATGATCTATTTCTTTGATTTAATTCTAAATTTTTATTACTAGCAAATTTAGACTAAATCTTTATCTCTAAGTTCCTCGACCTTTTTCTTATATCTATGTAATATCACCATGTAAGAACTTTTGCATGCTTCCCTTCTTAAATGATAGAGTAGCGCTCCTGCAAACTTTTCAAAAAAAATTACTGCTAAATTTGTGGGCGTAGTATATGTATAGTTTTTCCCCCTTACGATCTTGTATAACCTCATGCATTAACCTTTGTTTGCCAAAATGGACATAAGAGAATGCAAATGCTGATTGACCACTTTGTCCTCTAATTTGACAGACTCTGGTGGCAATGGGTGAGATAACAAAGCAGATCCAACTGAGGAGCAAGGAATTCCCTGAAACCAAGCCCTTGGATTACCATAGATATCTGGTAATATCATTAGGCACAGGTCTTCCAGAGCAAGACATCAAGTTTGATGCATTGCATGTTGCCAAGTGGGGTATTTTTGGATGGCTTGGCGGCCACCATACCATGCCTTTGCTACACATGTTCTTAAATGCTAGCTCGGACACGACTGATAGCCATGTTGCAAACCTTTTCAAAGCAATCGAGTGCTCAGACCAACTGTTGCGCATCCAGGTAGATAGACTGTGTGTTTACAAGCCAATGTCGATTTCCAGTTCTTGTCCTGCGAATGTATGCTGAAGTTCATCCTACTGTTTTGCAGGACCACAACATGCCAATAGCAGCTGTGTCAGCCGACCTCTCAACAGAGGAAAATCTTCAAGGGCTGATTAACATTGGAAAAAACCTTCTGCATAAGACACTAAGCAAGGATGATTGCAAGATCAACTACATCGAGCCAATGCTGAAAGAAAAGCGTTCTCTAACCTATGCTGATATGCTCACACGGTTCGCAGAGCTCCTTTCTGATGAGAGGAAACTTAGGCTCCAGAACATGAAACTGGACGCTGGCCATAGCAAACCATGAAGCGTGAGATCTTCATAACGGATGACTCATGTGCATCTTAGCAATTCGTGTAGATTACTATAAGCTGTTGTGTGTACTACATGTTCTGGGCCTGTAAATGGCAAAGTGTTCTGTTTGGAGGCTTCCAATCGGACAAAATGTAAATGGCCTTGGCGCGCCGGGCTATCTGTATATAATGTGGTGGACTATGGAGCTATAATAATGTAAAGGAGGTAATGTAAATTATCCGTTTCTCGTATTGAAAATAAAGTATGTTGTGATTATTCTAGCAGCCCAGCTCTCGATTGGTCTTGGAACGCCAGACTGTTTATTATAATAATAATAATATTATTATTATTATTATTATTATTATTACCATTTAAAAAAACAATCTAGCTAGTACAGAGTAACCGCAGAGATTGTCCTATAATAAAGTTGTGATACTTTTTTCCTTTTTAAAAGTAGAGTACACACTGCGAATTATTTGGCTTTGAACCGTGGTATCCCGAACTATCAAAGTACATACAGTGGGCCATTAGGAACTATCAAAGTACATACAGTGGGCCATTAGGTTCCCTCTTTTTCCCTAGTCTTATTTTTCATAAAACTTTTTCCTTTCCGTGTCCTTTGTGAATATGTGAATTTTCCCCTTTTAATATATGTTTGAATTATTTTTCCTTTCAGCATATGTCTCCAGCTCAAACATGATTGTCCCATGCGTCTCCTTTCGGATTAGAAGACTTTCCTTCTGGTCATTGCTAAGCTTCTAGCATACATCTATCAGCTGGCTCTCAGGCACATCCATCCAGCTATACACCCCTTATCAGAACACCCTGTCCGCCTCAACCTCAATGATGCAGTACTACTAGTCCTAACCATGTACCATACTAATCGCTTATTTTATCTAATAAGCAAACTGCCACTGTACTTTCTATACGTATATAATAAGTACAATTCTGCCGGCCCGTCGTTATAATTCTGCATGCTCGTTAGGGAAACCTCTTGGCTTGCACGTCACAGACTCATCACAACTGACCTCTCATATGTATCATCGTGCAAGCAGTGCACCATCAATCGCCTATCTTCCCATCGTTACACCTAACCACAGCTGGCTCGAGCTCGACACTTGATTTGAACCAATCCAAGTGCATGCCTTAGCTCATATCGACATATAGGAAGCGTACGGGGTACTAGCATGCACTACCTGCCTCAAGCAACACCTTAGCTTGCTGATGCTGCTCTGAACTAGCTAATTCGACAGTCTGTTTGAGCTTTCAATCTTCTTGAGCACATAGCTTCTAATACATGCATGCACCAAAAAACCAGTAATTGGATCGCAGGATCTTCTGGTTACCCTGTTATTTCTTCCTTTCAGAGTTGGAGTTGTTTGATGTGAAATTCCTGTAAAATTCGTTTATTCCAATGCATATAGTCGGACTGTCGGAGCAATTTATCGGAATCCCAGCGCACAGTCGTACCATCTGGACATGCAACGGTTATTGCATTGGCATTTGCTCCTGCACACATATCTGACAAGGAACGGTCGTCCTGTTATTTTATTTTAAAGTAAAATGCACCGTGGGTACATGAACTTGCAGCGCTGTGTCAAATAGGTCCACGAACTTAGAAACCAGACATCCAGGCCCTCCAACTTGCGAACCTGTTCACCGCAGGTCCATTCCGGTTTTGCATGGCACTGTGCAACCCGGATTTGCTACAGTAACCGGTTTTGTTTTCCCTTTTCTAATTTATTTTGGCTGAATCTTTGAAAAATCATAACTCTTCGATACGACATCGGATGAAGATAATTTTTATATGAAAATTGTAGCCCTCGACGAGATCTACAACTTCTAGTTTTGAGTTTTTTCATTTAACAATATTAACGTGCTCAAAAAAATTATATAAAATTACAGCACCATAATAATCGCGTACTTTTGCTTCTCGAAAGTTCGGCCGCGCTCCTTCCCGGACGTGGCCGGCCCGCCTCCTCGCGTCAATGTCAGCTAGTGCAGCTCTTAAGTCGTGGTCGAGGATTTGGGGGACGGACTAGCGTCATCCAAAGTCCATTTCTTATAAGAGTCATATATAAGGATTTGAGGGGTGGACTAGCGTCGGGAACGCGTGCATTTCTACCAAAGCACCATCGATAAATGCCGCGGCATCCGAGTCCAACATTGACCGCCAGAGGCGAAAGGAGTGCGTCGCCCTATGTACTTCACGGCAGCAACGTCGAGGCCATGGGCATCAGGAATGCTGGTCGGAGCCTCATCTGCACGCAGCCAGGGCGAGCGGTGGCGACGTCGTCAGGTAGCGTGGTCGCCTGGACCTCGACCACGACTAGAGAGCTGCGCTAGCTGACATTGACGGCGAGGAGGCGGGCCGGCCACGTCCGGAAAGGAGCGCGGCCGAACTTTCGAGAAGCAAAAGTACGCGATTATTATGGTGCTGTAATTTTATATAATTTTTTTGAGCACCTTAACGTCGTCAAATGAAAAAACTCAAAACTAGAAAGTTGTAGATCTCGTCGAGGGCTACAATTTTCATATAAAAATTATCTTCATCCGATGTCGTATCGAAGTGTTATTGATTTTTCAAAGATTCAGCCAAAATAAATTAGAAAAGGGGAAAACAAAACCGGTTACTGTAGCAAATCCGGGTTACACAGTGCCATGCAAAACCGGGATGGACCTATGGTGAACGGGTTCGCAAGTTGGAGGGCCTGGATGTCTGGTTTTTAAGTTCGTGGACCTATTTGACACAGCGCTGCAAGTTTATGTACCCACGGTGCATTTTACTCTTTATTTTATTATGAGCGCGAGAACTACTGAACTAGGCTAGGGTGTTGCTGGTTTCAGAGACTGAATCGGGAGAGCTGAAACTGGCTGATCCACCTATCTAGCTAATAACGGCCTGCACGGTGCACTAGCACTATGATATGTATGGTGTAGCGTTCTTAAAATATATTAAACATAAGTTTTTAGCCGATGGCCTCGAGTCCCGCTTCGATCGACCAGGAAAAGGATCTCATATCCATCAGCTCTAGCTTGAAACAGGCCATCGCAACAGATATATAGAACACGACGCGATCGACTAGTAGCTTTGTTTATCGCCGAAATCAGATGCATGCATGCCTAGAGCGTTGTGCAATCATCAGCTGCGCGCCTGCGCCTGCGCCTGGATTCAGGCATTCAGCATGCGGCGCTGTGCGCCGCGGGAGAACGCAATGATCGAGGGGGCCGGTCATAATTAGTCGTTAGATTTGGTAATGGTGCTGGATTGGTTAGAAATTAAAAAAATAAGAGATCATGGGCCGCTCATGATTAGTGTGGCGAGGTGCCGGACCTTCTTGTTCTTATAGTATGGAGTTCGTTCAAGCTTCGGCATGCACATTACTTTAGTAATATTGTATAGTACTGTAGTATAGTCATTTGAGACAACTCATTGCAGGACTTGAATAAATTGGGATCATCATTATCACTAATTATCGCAATAATAATGTATGGTCGCCATGCTAGCTGCAGGCCGCGTTGAGGCAACTTCTGCTAACGTCGGCGATAGAACTTCGTAATAGGAATGCATCAAGTCGATACCCAATTGCATGCCGTTGTATGTTACTCTCTTAGTTCACTTCCATCCCACTTCTTCTAAGAGAAAACAAAGCTCGCGTTATTTAAATTCGACGAAAAAAATAAGGGACGTACTATAACATGAACTTAATTAATAAGTGAAAACAATAGAGTTTCGGGCCGAATCGACACTAGCTGCGCAGCTGGTTTTATGCGTGGTCCACATCGATCATTGTGGAATGGGTGGATCAAATACTGTCGCTAGCTCGCGACCTCGCAAGATTATTATTCTCAGGATCGACTGCGACTTCACGATGCATCACGTACCATGTGTTTGTAATTAATGCATGGTTGCATCGCCTGAGTTTGCCTGCAGTCCACAAACGCATTCCACGCATGCATGCATGTGCATACGCATCCTACTACACATCGCAACAGGTTTATTTGCACAATTGTTTGCTAGTACTAGTATGGTACTTGCATGAGTTGCGTCACGACCCCAGTTGCGCGTTGTTTCTCATCGTCTCCTTTTTTGTCTGGTGATAGAGGACAACACGACCATACTGAGTGTCACGTTCAGGGAACAGCATCTTCTTCTTCTTCTTCTTTTTTGCGAATACATTCAGGGAACAACATCTACAGTACAAAACATAACAACGGTATACGTTGCCAGCCACGTAAAGGGTGAAATAAAGCGAGGCACATTTGGCATTGTATTGGTCCTTGAATCATGAGGACCACCCTTGCCCAGCACACACCAGCTCGACCGACCGATCGATCTGTCCGATCGAGACAGTTACGTGGTCTCTCGCTGCGTGCTGCAATGCAAGCCGGCAACGAGGCAGATCATGGGATCAAATTCGTGGCCAGGGACACACTGCTGGCTGGCACCAAGCGGAACTAACGAACCCAACCCCGGCCACTCGTGCTGCCAGGAACACAAGAACACAAGAAGATTCCAGGCCACCGCTGGGCTCCATGCGCCACGCGCACCAGGCCCCGGCCAGGGGGGCATCGGCATTTCCCGGCCTGGGCGCCACCACGATCGATCGAGTCCACTGCGGCGCGCCTCGCCGCGCCACGAGGGGGCGCCCCGGCGCTCTCGCCGCTCCTCCGCCACAAGCTCCCCGTCCCGTCCCCGGCCGCGCTTATCCGGCCACGTCGGCGCCCGGCCGCGCGCTCCCCACCGCCGGTGCGCGCCGGGCCCGGGCGCCGTGTCCGGTTCCTCCACCGGAACGCGCGGGCTCATCTTCACAACGACAGCGACACGCGCACATATACTCCATATGCGCAAGTGGAGTCGCCGCGAAACCTTTTTGGGCAAGGCACGTCCGTGCTGCACTCTTTTGAACTGATGAATGGACATTGAAATCGAGCGGCAAAGCAAGGTTAGCTCAGACGCTCAGTGGATGTTGTATAAAAGACTTGCCGCGACAAGTTCACTGGTGATTGATCGATGAGGCCACGGGGGAACGCTACGGTGCTTTTGTTTGCAGCTCCGTCATCAGAGTTTCTGACTGACGACTGGTGAATGCTGATAACTGACAAGCTGCAACGTTCGGTCCATGTCAATTTGCATCTTCAGTTTGCTGAACTAAGTTTTCAGGCAGCGTTGTACATACAGGAAGGACTTTAACCAAAAGCTAATGACAGCTACGTTTCGTATGTATACCTTCTAAGAGAAAACAAAGCTCGCGTTATTTAAATTCGACGAAAAAAATAAGGGACGTACTATAACATGAACTTAATTAATAAGTGAAAACAATAGAGTTTCTCAAAACTTAATTAACAGCATCACTCATTATTAACTAATTAATTATAGTATACTACACATACACATACACAAAAGTATGCACTTCACATTTTCCAATTTAACTCCACAATCAGCACCAAAATGTTCTGGTGTCTATTCATCACATTGTGTAGTGATAATCCTATAGGAGAGTAGAGTGAAAAATAAATACACGCATGCATATCATCCACTCGTATGGGATAAATCGATACCACCGTGACCTGTCAAAATACTGATACTGATGCGATCATGCATGCTACTATATACTCACGCTATACTACATGGTACATTATTTAAGAGGACACTGCAACCACACAAGTCATTATTTAAATAATTATTTAATGACTTGTGGTACATGGTACATTATTTAAGAGGACACTGCAACCACACATATGTCGGTAAAAAGAGAAAAAGAAAAGGGCAGCTATATTGTCTTGACCACTAGCTAGATCACTCTCGGTCATGGATCGGATATGTAAAAGAAACTACTTTTCAGCGTTAGTAGCTGCCCTTTTCTTTTTCTCTTTTTACCGACATATCTTCAAAGTTTGAAATGCTACACCTCTACGTTCTCATATCTCCCTCTAAGTTTGAGGCTATCTCCAACGGATAACCTAAAAGGAGACCCAAACCCAAAATGGATCTCCGATGGTACTATTTCAGTCTCTAACAGAGTACCCATACCCAAACTCAAAATAGGTTTTCAGGATAGAGAGGAACTAATTCTGGGTATCCTCTCTCTTCATGACCCATTCGCAGAAAGAATTCTCTTTTGGGTCTTTTGTTGGAGAAATGAGTTTATGGGTCACGGACCTTTTTACTGTAGGCAACCTAAAGTGGTAAATGGGTCTTCGATTTGGGTCTCCATTGTTGGAGACAGTCAGGGTGCAACTTTTGCCGATGTCGGATGTTTTTTATCTGTTGTTAACACAAAGGGCCGGGCATGCACAAATCGACGTCCAAAAGCAAGCACATCACGACACATTATTTGTCGTCTCAATTCGAAAATGACTTTTAATTTGTGGGTGACCATGCTATGTGGTGGTCCAGTAAATTTATAGCGCCGTTGAATTCTTCGATCGGTACGGTTGAGAGGACAATGACCCGGCAAATTTGGCTTCAAAAGTTTATCCATATCTTCTTGAAAAAAAAATGTTTTTGCTGTGTGCTAATGCTAGCTTTCGGGTAGCCACGGAAAAGGTTTCTGCGGGGCCGAATCGACACTAGCTGCGCAGCTGGTTTTATGCGTGGTCCACATCGATCATTGTGGAATGGGTGGATCAAATACTGTCGCTAGCTCGCGACCTCGCAAGATTATTATTCTCAGGATCGACTGCGACTTCACGATGCATCACGTACCATGTGTTTGTAATTAATGCATGGTTGCATCGCCTGAGTTTGCCTGCAGTCCACAAACGCATTCCACGCATGCATGCATGTGCATACGCATCCTACTACACATCGCAACAGGTTTATTTGCACAATTGTTTGCTAGTACTAGTATGGTACTTGCATGAGTTGCGTCACGACCCCAGTTGCGCGTTGTTTCTCATCGTCTCCTTTTTTGTCTGGTGATAGAGGACAACACGACCATACTGAGTGTCACGTTCAGGGAACAGCATCTTCTTCTTCTTCTTCTTTTTTGCGAATACATTCAGGGAACAACATCTACAGTACAAAACATAACAACGGTATACGTTGCCAGCCACGTAAAGGGTGAAATAAAGCGAGGCACATTTGGCATTGTATTGGTCCTTGAATCATGAGGACCACCCTTGCCCAGCACACACCAGCTCGACCGACCGATCGATCTGTCCGATCGAGACAGTTACGTGGTCTCTCGCTGCGTGCTGCAATGCAAGCCGGCAACGAGGCAGATCATGGGATCAAATTCGTGGCCAGGGACACACTGCTGGCTGGCACCAAGCGGAACTAACGAACCCAACCCCGGCCACTCGTGCTGCCAGGAACACAAGAACACAAGAAGATTCCAGGCCACCGCTGGGCTCCATGCGCCACGCGCACCAGGCCCCGGCCAGGGGGGCATCGGCATTTCCCGGCCTGGGCGCCACCACGATCGATCGAGTCCACTGCGGCGCGCCTCGCCGCGCCACGAGGGGGCGCCCCGGCGCTCTCGCCGCTCCTCCGCCACAAGCTCCCCGTCCCGTCCCCGGCCGCGCTTATCCGGCCACGTCGGCGCCCGGCCGCGCGCTCCCCACCGCCGGTGCGCGCCGGGCCCGGGCGCCGTGTCCGGTTCCTCCACCGGAACGCGCGGGCTCATCTTCACAACGACAGCGACACGCGCACATATACTCCATATGCGCAAGTGGAGTCGCCGCGAAACCTTTTTGGGCAAGGCACGTCCGTGCTGCACTCTTTTGAACTGATGAATGGACATTGAAATCGAGCGGCAAAGCAAGGTTAGCTCAGACGCTCAGTGGATGTTGTATAAAAGACTTGCCGCGACAAGTTCACTGGTGATTGATCGATGAGGCCACGGGGGAACGCTACGGTGCTTTTGTTTGCAGCTCCGTCATCAGAGTTTCTGACTGACGACTGGTGAATGCTGATAACTGACAAGCTGCAACGTTCGGTCCATGTCAATTTGCATCTTCAGTTTGCTGAACTAAGTTTTCAGGCAGCGTTGTACATACAGGAAGGACTTTAACCAAAAGCTAATGACAGCTACGTTTCGTATGTATACAGATTGATGATGCCGACGTCGATACACGTACTGCAAGGAAAAGATAGCAGGCAGCTGAATCGAACCGTGCAGGAACGAGTTTCGTGAATGGAACGTCAGGACTCCTGCTCTAGCTTTTTTTTTAATTATATAAAAAAAAGAAGTACTGCTCTGTTCCAAATTTTAATACGAGCAGTTTAATTATCAACCCTTGCAGTAAATATTAATGTTCACAACTAACCAGGAGGAGGTACTGAACACTCGTTCACCTAATGGTGTAAAAATGAACATGAACATCATATTCTATATTCAAAAACAAAAGGATAATTAAAATAGAAGTAGCTTTGGAGAATATTTTTTGTAACAACTAGCTCTAACTAATACAATCATGGATGTAGTTACCCAACAAAAACTAATCTCATAGGATGCCCCACAAAAAAAAGACCATTTTTCATATTTTACCAAAGACGAAATTATCGTTCAGTTTATAAATAGGCCAGACACGCCGAACCAACCGGAGTACCTGAGGCGCCATCCGCCAACCAAACCAAAGCCGATCGGAGAAAATGGCGGCCATCTCCTCCACCTCCTACTTCTCCTCGCAGCCGCAGCTCCCGGCCTCCGCCGGCGACCCTACCACCACCACCACGGCCGGCGGCAACCTGGCGCGGCAGCCGCGGCGGAGCAGCAGCTTCGTGATGGTCGAGGCGTCGGCGTCCTCCGGCGGGGTCGTCAGGACGAGGAGCCTCACGGAGGACGATCTGGAGGAGCTCAAGGGTTGCCTCGACCTCGGCTTCGGCTTCGCGTACAGCGAGATTCCCGAGCTCTGCGGGACGCTGCCCGCGCTCGAGCTCTGCTACTCCATGACCCGGAGGTTCCTCGACGACCAGAGGGCGCCGCCGCCGCCGCCGCCGGGTCAGGAGCCTTCGGCGACGCTTCTCCCCAACTGGAGGATCTCTGGACCTGGTAAATCATTCTTCTCTCCTCATGTTTTGATTTGTGAACAAATAAATTACTCTAGCGATGTTGTGCGTGAACAACAGTTTTGGGGGTGTGTGTTTTTGGAGGTTTACTGGTCAATTTTGAGATATTGCAATTGAAACTTCTGCTCCAACTGAGATGATTCTGACAAAGCATACTTCACTGTGTTTGAAAATAAACGGTACCAATAAATCAGGTATTCATGCCGAAAACTAGTAATTTGTTTCAAAACATTATGCGCCCCAACTGAGCTAGAATTATGGGCGTTAGGAGAAATAAAATTGGCAATCGTGAAGAACAATCCAGCATCTCTTCTTATAGGAACCATCCAGATTGGTTTACGGACATCTTTTCTGATGAATTAAATGCTCTTTTAGCTGCTATAACAATTTGCTCGATTCAATTGGTGCACCATTTTTTAAATTCTCGCTAGAGTACTGAACGCCTCCTAATAATTTGCAATGAGTTCTTTCTGGAAGAATACTTTGCAACAACAATGTCATTTAATTGTTGCAGATGTGTTGGAGAGTGGATCAATGTGTCTCTTTAAGTAGGGACTGCCTTTTTCAGACCTCTTTTTTTGGTTTAGGGAGGATACTGCCATCTTGATTCGATCCTTTTATTTTTGATGGGTCGTTTACATATTGCCTTGATGACTGTAGCATTTCCTTCATAGGAGGTTTGGCATGGAGTAGAAAAAACCTTTTATTCTACTCATTTCATAAAAGGAATAGGGATGATAGACGCTCCAAGATTCTACCCACTTTTTTTGTTGTCACCCATACCTTGGTTTTGGTGGCATCTAAATTTGAAACCGAGTGAAAAGAATTTTTTTTCATCATTTTGAATCATAACGATAGTCGCATTATTGGTACGTCACAATATGGAAGCGAAGAGACTGGGGAAGTGTTTTCTCATTGATGTCACTTTTCTTAGTACTAAGTGCTAAAAGTCTTCTCCAGGACTATCTTCACGACAAAGCAAAGCAAGACTAGGCTCCACTGAATTATGTTAGCTCCTTTCCAGCACACTTTTCCTCAAAAAAAGGGGACGTGAATTTGAAGAAAGATTATTCTACCTTTACCAAAGGTCCATTTTTCCGAAGCCAGGAAAAGGGCTCACTTTTGTAAATAGAATTTTACTAAAAACAAAACAGCAGCGCAAGTAGTACACAATGTCCTCCATTTGAGACGTATATATTACCTGGGTTGCCTGTTTCCATACTGAGATTCTATTCTGCCCGTGATTGATTTTTACTATGAAACACATCCTATTCTTTGCTGATCAGTATTGGTTGTGACAGGTGATGACCCAGAGGAAGTGAAGGCTAGGTTGAAGTATTGGGCTCAAGCAGTAGCATGCACTGTCAAGCTCTGCAGCTAATGGAGGCTGGCTACCTGTTTTCTGGTAGTGTATGCCATGACATGCTGAACTGAAGGTTGGCTGGAAGTTGAGAAATATGCTTAATATGGGTTTGGGATATGGGGTCATGGGGAGCAAATACTCCTCAGGAGCTGCTTCTGCTTCGTGAGATCGAAGCAACACGAGTGATCTCTGCTTCTGCAAAAACTTTGTAGGGGAGGAATCATGGCCTTGGAATTACTGCTGACAAAACTCGGTGTGATTCATGGTCTGTGCTTCTACGGAAGAGTCAGAAGCTCATCATTCCTCAGCGTGGCTTGCATAATGCAGCGTTTGCAAATGCGGGACCTGCTGGTTCATTTTTTGTTTTGCCTTTCCTCGTAATGATCACTAGGTGCTCTAATTGTTTCACACCTGTAATAATGTACTGAGTGAAGTTTTTGGGTACTAATCCAAGGGTTGGTCAGTTCCAATAATTCTTTATTCTGTGCTTCTCAGATTACAGAGTGTCTTACAAATTTACAAGGGTGCAGAAA
>OAMR01000006.1:3970975-4032527 GCA_900205405.1 Echinochloa crus-galli
ACGCCGAACCAACCGGAGTACCTGAGGCGCCATCCGCCAACCAAACCAAAGCCGATCGGAGAAAATGGCGGCCATCTCCTCCACCTCCTACTTCTCCTCGCAGCCGCAGCTCCCGGCCGCCTCCGCCGGCGACCCTACTACCACCACCACGGCCGGCGGCAACCTGGCGCGGCAGCCGCGCCGGAGCAGCAGCTTCGTGATGGTCGAGGCGTCCTCCGGCGGGGTCGTCAGGACGAGGAGCCTCACGGAGGACGATCTGGAGGAGCTCAAGGGATGCCTCGACCTCGGCTTCGGCTTCGCGTACAGCGAGATTCCCGAGCTCTGCGGGACGCTGCCCGCGCTCGAGCTCTGCTACTCCATGACCCGGAGGTTCCTCGACGAGCAGAGGGCGCCGCCGCCGCCGGGGCAGGAGCCTTCGGCGACGCTTCTCCCCAACTGGAGGATCTCTGGACCTGGTAAATCATTTTTTCTCTCCTCATGTTTTGATTTGTGAACAAATAAATTACTCTAGCGATGTTGTGCTTGTGCGTGAACAGAACAGTTTTGGCGGTGTGTGTTTTTCGGAGGTTTAGTGGTCAAATTTTGATTAGATTGCAATTGAAACTTCTGGTCCAACTGAGATGCTTCTGACAAAGTATACTTCACTGTGCTTGAAAATAAACGGTACCAATAAATCAGGTATTCTGCCGAACACTGGTACAGTAATTTGTTTCAAAACATTTATGCGCCCCAACTGAGCTAGAAGTATGGGCGTTAGGAGAAATAAAATTGGCAATCGTGAAGAACAATCCGTGAAAAACAATCCAGCATATCTTTTTTATAGGAATCATCCAGATTGGTCTACGGACATCTTTTCTGATGAATTAAATGCTTTTTTAGCTGCTATAACAATTTGCTCGATTCAATTGGTGCACCATTTTTTAAATTCTCGCTAGAGTACTGAACGCCTCCTAATAATTTGCAATGAGTTCTTTCTGGAAGAATACTTTGCAACAACAATGTCATTTGATTGTTGCAGATGTGTTGGAGAGTGGATCAATGTGTCTCTTTAAGAACTGCCTTTTTCAGACCTCTTTTTTTTTTGGTTTAGGGAGGATACTGACATCTTGATTCGATCCTTTTATTTTTTATGGCATTCCTTCATAGGAGGTTTGTCATGGAGTAGAAAAAACCTTTTATTTTACTCCTTTCATAAAAGGAATAGGGATGATAGACGCTCCAAGATTCTACCAACTTTTTTGTTGTCACCCATTCCTTGGTTTTGGTGGCATCTAAATTTGAAACCGAGTGAAAAGAACTTTTTTTCATCATTTTGAATCATAACGATAGTCGCATTATTGGTACGTCACAATATGGAAGCGAAGAGACTGGGGAAGTGTTTTCTCATTGATGTCACTTTTCTTAGTACTAAGTGCTAACAGTCTTCTCCAGGACTATCTTCACGACAAAGCAAAGCAAGACTAGGCTCCACTGAATTATGTTAGCTCCTTTCCAGCACACTTTTCCTCAAAAAAAGGGGACGTGAATTTGAAGAAAGATTATTCTACCTTTACCAAAGGTCCATTTTTCCGAAGCCAGGAAAAGGGCTCACTTTTGTAAATAGAATTTTTACTAAAAACAAAACAGCAGCGCAAGTAGCACACAACATGTCCTCCATTTGAGAGGTATATATTACCTGGGTTGCCTGTTTCCATACTGAGATTCTATTCTGCCCGTGATTGATTTTTACTATGAAACACATCCTATTCTTTGCTGATCAGTATTGGTTGTGACAGGTGATGACCCAGAGGAAGTGAAGGCTAGGTTGAAGTATTGGGCTCAAGCAGTAGCATGCACTGTCAAGCTCTGCAGCTAATGGAGGCTGGCTACCTGTTTTCTGGTAGTGTATGCCATGACATGCTGAACTGAAGGTTGGCTGGAAGTTGAGAAATATGCTTAATATGGGTTTGGGATATGGGGTCATGGGGAGCAAATACTCATCAGGAGCTGCTTCTGCTTCGTGGCATCGAAGCAACACGAGTGATCTCTGCTTCTGCAAAAACTTTGTAAGGGAGGAATCATGGCCTTGGAATTACTGCTGACAAAACTCGGTGTGATTCATGGTCTGTGCTTCTACGGAAGAGTCAGAAGCTCATCATTCCTCAGCGTGGCTTGCATAATGCAGCGTTTGCAAATGCGGGACCTGCTGGTTCATTTTTTGTTTTGCCTTTCCTCGTAATGATCACTAGGTGCTCTAATTGTTTCACACCTGTAATAATGTACTGAGTGAAGTTTTTGGGTACTAATCCAAAGGTTGGTTAGTTCCAATAATTTTTTATTCTGTGCTCCTCGGATTTTGTCAGTTGTCACTTTGAACAATATGTAGATTACAGTGTCTTACAAATTTACAAGGGTGCAGAAAAGTGTTTGGTTGCTTGGCAAGGTGCAGTCATGTAAATTGATCTGCATCTTCAGCATAACTGACAAAAGGACTGAAACTCTGTGTATCTTAAACTGGAAATGCATGTGACTTACTGCTCGTAACACACAGATTACATAAGTAAATCTTGTTTGATTCATATAGTACTAGTTTCAAATCCTGCTACATATCGAAGTGTCCTATGGCATGACATCTTCGTTACAGATCACAGGACGATGCATTTCCACTTGCCGCTGAACTGTGCATAGAAGAGGGGTAAAAAAACTGTCGGTGAGTGCCCGTCCGCACACGCAGCACACGTGCCGCGCGCACGGCTCCCAACGATTCCGAAGCTTCCATGTGGAGCCTTGACTCCTGTCGGCTCGTCCGGGCCTCCTACCTGCAATAGTGCAATTAACTGATTTCCCCCCTAACCAAGTTCGGTACAGCCACACCAGTCTAGTGTCGAGTACCGGGAACACCCCTCCTCTCTTCGAAAACCTGGAGGGGGGTGCGTGCAAATCCGCCAACAGGTCGGGGTAAATTTGGAATTTCAGCCGTGTCGGGTTGGTCTCCACTTTGTCGTCTCTATCCTCAGCAAGTCAGCGATCTCCTCGGCGGGGCGGTGACGATGGTGGCCGGTGCCCAAGAAGAAACGGCCGTGGCAAGTTTTCAGTTTGGTCCCTGGGCTTTCTGTATGTAGGGGTTACATGAATTAGGTTTGTGGTAGAAGTCCTGTATTTTGTACTATGAATGGATCGACCTACAGGACCTAGGCTGAACTTGGCAGCGCGAAAAGCTTGAAGAATCGAAGCCATAAGTAAAAATGGCCTTGTAATAATAAGAACAATTCTAGCATGTATATTATAGTATTGACTAGGTAAAAGAAAAGAGTGAATTGGAACATATGCAACTAGGTTTGACTTAGCATATTATAGAATTTAAACGACGTTTTTATTTTAGTGATAGGCTACGCGTTTGTTGACAGCGAGAAGCTTGTGATAACTTTATACTTTTTTGGAGGTGTTCATAAGAATAAGGTTAGCGTCGTATATTTATAGGGTTGATTGTTTATGCGTGTGAGCTTGTGTGTCTGTAGAGCAACGTTAAAAGGCATGGAGTGTATATATATAATATTAATGTAACGTGTTTGTTTAAAGTATGGAGCAATATAACATGCTTTTATCCACGGGTGAGGATGATGCAATATTTGCGAAAGTTTGTACTTAAAAAAAACTAAGGGCTTTTGTGGAAACTGAGATCTTACATAAAAGTCCTCCCCTGTTTCATTCTCGGGGCATATTCGATCAGAATAATAATTTAGTTATATTCACATCTTCCGCTCCCCCACCTCCGCTCGCCATTGCGGCATTGCCCTCCTCCCCGCCGCCTCGCCCACCGCGCCTTCGAGGAGCTTCGAATCGCGATCGCCCGCTGCGGTCTCCAAGAGCTCACATGGTGGGGGCGCGCACAAGAGGCTAGGGTTCCCAGTTCCCATCATTCTCCTGGTTCGCCCGGCTTCGCTCCTGATTTTCCCGCGATTTTTGCTGATTTCCCCCCTGATTTTCTCGCCGTTTTGGTGCAGCTGATCGGAACCGCAGGGTTTTGGCGAGCCTGTGGCGGTGGCGGCGGCGGAGATGAACGGGGAGGTGGAATGCAGCAGGTGCCACGCGAAGGTGCCGGTGCCGGCGGCGGTGTCCAAGGCGTACGACAGCCACCGGAGCACCGTGTCGTCGCGGCAGCGCGCGCTCAACGTGCTCCTCGTCTCCGGCGACTGCGTCCTCGCCGGTCTCCAGGTGAAGGCCGCTTCCCTTCTGCATTTGGTTGGTTTTGATCGGTGCGCTCAGTCTCGAATCGCAGTGTTGCATAGGGATCGTTCAATTGTAGCTGACGGGTACGATTTCAGCATGCGGAGGCGAATTGAGTAGCAACGCGAAAGCATAATATCACGAATGTTTGTAGCCAGGTGAATTTCGTTAGCTGTACCGGAGCTTCAGGCCTCTATGATTGTTCTGGAACTAATTTTTGTACTGGACTCTGTGGAGGCTGCAGACAGTGTTGTGGTCTGTTTTTTTTTTCCTTTTTCTGAATTTAGTAGAATGTTTGTGCAAATTTGTAAGGTCAAGCTACGCCCCTGCACTGCTAGGACAGGATTAATTATCATGATCAGTACATGACATGAATCGTTAATAGCGAACTCACTCCAGGCCCCATCTTTATGAAATGTAGTACCCCTCATCAAATTGCAATTGCTATATGTTAGTGTAGAGAACTCGAGGTGGATTACTTCTGCCCTAGTATCTATTGCAAAATCATCTGGCATACTAAGCATGTTCTTTCATTTTCTGTTTGCTACGGAGTACTTTGTAAATTTTTAAGTTGCTTAACACAGTTCTACCTCATTTTTCTGTAGCCTATATTAGTGTACATGTCAAAAGTGGACGGGAAATTCAAATTTAGCCCGGTCAGTGTGAATTTCTTGACAGAGATTACCAAAATTGTCTTTGCCATCATCATGTTATTCATCCAGGTATGTGAAATCCTCTGTCATACATATCCATGATTTATTTTGTATCCATATTGTTTAGTTGCATGCGACTGAAGTGATAATAATGGTAATGTTTTGTGTGGCAAGATGCCCCCCTTTTCTTTTGCAGTTACATGAGTATGCTATTAAACTAGCGCATTGATGTTATGTTACTTTCTCACATTTCATTGTAGCGCCAAGTGCTGTAGACTTCTACCTTCGCTGATACTTTGTTGTTCTTACTTAGCTGGTTTCGTCTTTTGCAGGCTAGACGTTTAAAGGTGGGGGACAAGCCGCTTCTCACAGTGTCAATATTTATGCAGGTAATGTGACCTATAAGTCTAAAATTATGTCACATTTATAATTTGGATCTGGTATTCCTTCACTGTTTGAATTTTGAGAATTGATCTTTCTCTTGGGTCTAGTTCTGAAGAGAATCTGATCCTGACCAATGTGCTGTCATTTTTTATACTTATATAGCATATCTTACTAGAAATCTCCTGCAAACTTCCACAGAAACTGCACAGTGAATGATTTACTACTTCCTGCAGCACATAGGTCTCCCTTCATTTGCTATAAAAATATATTACTATATGGAGTCAGTGATCTTGTCTACCACGCTAATGATCCTTCTTCACTGGCCAGGCAGCTCGCAATAATGCTCTTCTTGCAGTTCCTGCTTTTCTCTATGCTATCAACAACTATTTGAAGTTCATAATGCAGGTAAAGCATCACACACCAAGAGTCAGAACTTGGTGTGCTCTGGTTTTCCCCTTCTTTGTCTGTAGGAGCCAATATAGTAGATTCTAACAGGTGTATTAGCCTAACTTGGATTTGGATCTTGTACATCTCCTCTAACTATTAGTCCTATGACTTATGCAGTTATATTTTAATCCTGCAAGCGTGAAAATGCTGAGTAATCTCAAGGTATGCCACTATGATCAACTATTATGTTAATCTTTTATTCAAAAAATGTTAGGATTATTAGTAATGCGTGCAGTTAAATGCCTGCAAATATGTCCATATGTTAGGGCATGCACCAACTGGCACATGTTTGTATGCAGTGGCGTAGCTAGGATTTAAGTAAAGGGTATGCCACGACAATTTTTTATATACAATTTGGTTCGACCAAAATTTGAATGGTATGATCCATACTGAACAATTGAGTGCAAAAGTTGCATAAAGTAGGCACAAAAAAGCTTACACACCACTTCAAAACATATTTAAGTCTAAAATATGCATAAAGAAGCTTAATTACGTTCAAAGATGATACGTGTAGCACTGTAGCATGCTATTTCTTGTCCATCATGCTGCCTAGCCGATGAAATACAGACGCAGACGCTAGACGGCCAGATGGAGCAGCAGTTAGGCAGCGGATAGCCGGACGACGGACGACCGGATCGGAGGCGCCAAAAGAGATGCGATGCGGCTGCAACGTGAGCTGCTGGGCTGCCTGCCTCCCACGTGCTCCGGCCTGCTGCATCTTGCTGAGCTTCCCTCGCGCTGGCCTGCTCACGGCGCTGGTGGCCTGTATAGCTCTATTGGGCTGAAAACTACAGGGTATGCCGCGGCCCACCTGGCATACCCTGTAGCTCCGCCCCTGTTTGTATGTATAGTTGTATACACATATGCACTTGGGCATGCACACTCCCTTTGGTCTGTATGTTTTAAAGATATGTAATATGTTAGCCACCACCTTGTTATATGTTTGTCTTTGGTGTTCAACCTCTGTTTGGAGTTTGGTCGGACATGGCACTAATCATGTATTCGCTATTACTGAATACTGACATTTGCAGGTTCTGGTAATCGCAGTGCTTCTAAAGATGATAATGAGGAGGCGGTTTTCCACAATCCAGGCAAGTTTGCTCTTTACGTATTTTCGTGTGTCTAATATTACTACTTAAAAAGTGATCCAAACCTAGACTTTCTTTGAAGCTGTGCAGTTTTCATTGGTGCAATTGGTATTTAGCAATTTGTATTCTGACATACATGGATTAGTCTCTGAGTGTGATACAGTGATTTTAAGAAACTGCGTAGCTGACACCATGCTTTTGTACATTGACAGTGGGAGGCCCTTGCCCTTTTGTTAATCGGAATCTCTGTTAATCAGCTGAAATCATTACCTGAAGGTTCTAGCGCACTAGGTCTTCCTGTTGCAGCTGGAGCCTACCTATATACATTATTTTTTGTAAGTTCTCATTTTCTCATAACTGGGATACCACACATGTTGATGCAGTGTAAAACACATCTCCCATGAAATTGGAGATACTAGTTTAATTTCTGTACACAGATTTCTTTGACGGGTTCTTTTCTCTCATATATAGCATAAGCATTGTGTTCTGACTTCTGGCAGTCCCCTTGACTGCCGCACAGTCTGCACTTGACATAAGCTGTAGTAATATAAATTTTGCAACCATTCCACCTCTTTACATATCATCAGGTCCTTTTGTTTGGCACTTCCAGGTTCTAGGTATTGTCTATTTCAGCCATATTAACTGATCGAGGTTCATTTTTCTCTCTCCAAAACTTCAGCATGTACAACTACAGGATACAGAACTAGTTCCTTCGGAGCGAAAAAATAGGCTCTAAGCACTCTTTGAATAATTTGCTAGTTTATATGCTTCACATAGAGACCATATGTGCCTTTTTGCTCATTTAGTTGAAACTGAAAATTGTAAAGGGCAGAACTAAAGGTGATATATGACATTCGTACCAACTTTGTTCACAAACAGGTAACAGTTCCTGCGTTGGCTTCAGTTTACAATGAAAAAGCTCTTAAAAGCCAGTTTGATACCAGTATCTACCTTCAGGTTTGTGTCCATTTTCATGGTTGTCTTTCTCTGCCATTCTAATTTCTAAGCTATCTTGCTAATGCTCTTATGTACCTTTTGATTGCAATTTTTATCTCGTGTTTTCAGAACTTATTTCTGTATGGTTATGGCGCAATATTCAATTTTCTTGGGCTAGTAATCACTGCCATCATCCAAGGTAATTATTGAGAATGCATGTCTACTTGAAAGCAACATGTATTTTGCACATTGTAATTTAAGGCAGTTTTAAACTATCCTATTCTGCCGAGCAGAGCTGTCAATTACTCATGGTTCCATAAATACTAGTAGTTTTTCTATGTCAGCTTGGTGCTTTTTATAGGCTATTTTGGTTTGCCCTTGTAAGTTTGTGTTGTAAGTACCATATCCAACTCTCAGATATCTAAAAACTTCAGCTGCTTGAATCCATCTTGTTTATCTTGACTTTGTTATGGGATACCATCATTCGACTGTATGCATTAGACTGGTGACCCTTGACTGAGAATATCAGAGTTCTTGTACGATTAAGTACTTTGACGGTTCCTCGCAAAAAATAGTACTTTGATGGTGTAAGAAATCAGCTATTGTGTACATTTTTCAGGGCCCAGTAGCTTTAACATTCTGGAAGGACATTCAAAGGCCACAATGTTTCTTATCTGCAACAATGCTGCGCAGGGCATACTGTCGTCATTTTTCTTCAAGTATGCAGGTATATTGCCAGCAAAGAAAAAAAAAACCTTAGTTCTTGTTCGATATGCTATTAAAATGGTACAATATATCATACACATATCACTGAAAACTTGTTATCATGCATGCATGCACTCAGAAAGGATTACTTCACATTAGCATGCATCTTACTCTTACCAAAGTCTTGGCTAAAGGTTGAATATGGGCATTTATTAGGAGTTGAAAGATTGCACGCTTATTAGTGGGTTGGTCAGATTAATCTGTTTGTGGTGTGCGTGGTTATGGAATTCAGCTGGTGTGTGTCTTGTTCTGTGGTGTTGTTTGTTTGGCTTGTAATCGGGCTGTATTCTTCTCCTTAATACAAAGGCACGTAGCTCTACTGCATGTTCGGGGAAAAAAAGGTTGAAAATGCAGGCATTTGCATGTGTCTCTGCTATGTTTTAGTTTTTGCAAGTGAACTGTAGTTATTTTTAAGCGAATCAACATTGAATGCAGATACAATTTTGAAGAAATACTCCTCGACAATTGCCACGATCTTCACCGGAGTAGCATCTGCTGTATTGTTTGGACACACTCTGACCATAAATTTTGTTCTTGGAATTTCGATAGTAATCATATCTATGCATCAGGTAATTTGCTTTTTTCCCTTGCATTGATTCATTAGTGTTGAAGTTCTACTACTAAGATTTATTTTTTATTATTTTTCAGTATCTTTCTAACCAAATTAAGGACGAAGTGCCGAGCAGCAAAATTGAAATGGCTGAAGCTCACGACCACAGGTTTGCCTTACAATATTGTTGACTGTACTGTAGTTGCTTAGTTGGTCGTTTGACGCAGTTCTGAAGCACCATTCTGCATCAACCGTTCCCCATTCAGGCGACATTTATGGTTTTCTGTTTTAGTTGCTGAAAACTTGATACAGTGCATGTTATTTCATTTAGTGGACTCTCGAATTGATAACAGTATTATTTGATTTATGGTGCCCAGCAGAGTAAAGGAATCTGTTTATGTCAATGTGACTGATTCAGTGGCAAGTGAGGTAAACATCTGCTGCCTAGAATTTCTGGGGTTTTTTTTTGTGCTATGTAGCTAATGGTCTTTCTATCCATCATGAAGGCTAAACACCGCCATGGATCTGACGAGAGGCAGCCACTTCTTCCTGTATAATTTTACAGCAGAGGTTGTCCTCTTTTTAATTTCCCCACTTTCCAGATTCTAGTTTTTTATATTGCTATAGAGATGTCCTAGATTTTTCTAACGAGTTTGCATCCTCCATAACATCTCTAAACTCCCTTTTTTTTTTTGGCAGCAGGCATACTGTCTCTTTGACGAGAGCAGCAGGCATCTGACCTACCTTAGTGGGTTTTCCTCTTTTTGACCTATGTCTGAAGCCACATTGCTGCCGTGCTGTTGGCCGAGTAAGAACACGCATATTGGCGGCAGAATGATGAGCTTCCTGAAAGAGTAATGAATGGATGAGGCAATAGCCTAGTGGTGGTAACACTAATGCGGTAGGATTTGCGAGGAATAAAGTCTATTTCACCATTTTTTTCCCCTCTCTCGAGAGTTGATAGTTTGATACAACTATTAGAAGTGGTTCTATCGAGTGACTCCTTTTTCCATTCCGGCACCAATGTAAATAGTACTCCTAGTTCGTTCGCTTGTTACGTGCGAGTTGCATACTTATGTTATGGTGTGTCCCGTACACCCGTGCGAGTTACTGGACCAAGAATACGCGTGGTATTTTTTAAAACTTTTTATAAAGCTATACTATTAATTTTACATAATTATCCTCCCTTTGTTCCAAGATGTTTTTAACTTCGTCCAAGTTCCATTAAATCTACCATGAAGTACATAATTAAATTAGACAAGGTTGATTCAAAATACTTTCATTTAGGACAAAGCAAGTAGCATGAAAATATTTCAGAATCGAGTTGTATAGTTTATGCATAACAAATATACTTATAATTTACTAAATATGAGCTAAAGAATGTATAGTTTCCCTTTCTGAAAATAAAGACGCGTCTTTCTAAACGAAATAAGTAGGATTATCACTATGCCAGCCAAAAATGGTGGTTTTCTTCCGTACAGCCACCAACTCCCTCGATCTTCAATACCGTTACAACTGGCGCCACCTGCTCTTGGTAACACAAACATTGCAAATGATAACAAAATTTTAGGAAATAAATCAACGCACCAATTTTCCAGTCCACATTACATCATTACATGTAGCCCACAGAGAAAAATATAATGACAGGTCAAATGTATAAACTGGAATGTGTAGATGCCTAATTTACAAGAGGAATTCATTCATAATAGATTTGACCTGTCATTATATTTTTCTCAGTGAGCTACATGTAATGATGTAATGTGGACTGGAAAATTGGTGCGTTGATTTATTTCCTAAAATTTTGTTATCATTTGCAATGTTTGTGTTACCAAGAGCAGGTGGCGCCAGTTGTAACGGTATTGAAGATCGAGGGAGTTGGTGGCTGTACGGAAGAAAACCACCATTTTTGGCTGGCATAGTGATAATCCTACTTATTTCGTTTAGAAAGACGCGTCTTTATTTTCAGAAAGGGAAACTATACATTCTTTAGCTCATATTTAGTAAATTATAAGTATATTTGTTATGCATAAACTATACAACTCGATCATTCAATTCCTATAGCCGGCCAAAATGCAGACTTGCTGCAGAATCCATGTTTCTGAAAGATGAATATGAACATTGCTGCGGAACTGCAGATGCCCCGCCGTCATTGCAGTATTAAAAACATCCTCCATGCAGTTAGTTGTCGAAATCTGAGAGGTGAAATCAATTGTGTGTATTATCCAAGCTGTTGTCCTATCATATTTGCAACCTGACACATATTGCAGAGAGTGAACTGCTTGTCCAAATCAGTATGTTACAGGCATTCTCCACAACTGAAAATCATCAAATGTAACTTCCAGGCCCATATATGTGATAAAACATCCAAGGAAAAAGAACTTACTATGGTTAATTCTATGCATCAACTGTCAACGGCAGGTGGTGGTGCAGGTGGAGTCTGCTTACTTATGAGCAGCTGAGATAAAGCCTTGACCACAATGTTCATACTTGGGCGGAATTCAGCTTCGTATTGCACACACAAAGCTGCTACAGCAGCAAGCTGCATCAGGACAAACCAGTGATATGAGGAAATGTGGAAAGATGAAATAGGCTATCAAGTTGTTTGAAGCGGTTTTTTTTTTCAAAAAAAAATGGTGTTCCAATCTTATGCACACAGCACATGCGAGAGTAAGGGGGGACCTTAGCGAGTCCTTTTGCTGGATATTCACCCATCAACCTAGGATCTACACACTGCTTCACCTTGTCTTCAGTTAATCTTGGTGTAGCCTGCAGAACCAAAGAAAGGCATTCTCAGAGAATTGGTGTGAAAAATAATGTCTGCATTTGGAATTGGGATGTGTCATGTTATCATGAGACCAGACTTTTAAGATCATACAAAGTGTTATTTCATTATCCAGCAAGTTTTGAGGGCATCACTGTGCACTCCGGTAATAACTATAGTAGTGCTGCAGACACTGTAGGGGAATTTTAAAAATTCTAAGAAGTATGGCACATAAGCTAAGGAAGACAAAAGTTCCAGATCTGTGATTGATAGAGCACGTGATTATATACTTGATGAATACCCACATTATTATATACATCGTTTAGCTTAGACCCTCTGGACTAAATAAAATTTTTAGAAATCCCATTATTATACGTAGGGGCACAAATTATTGCTTCACACAAGAACACATTTGACCAAATAAGGCGCCAATTGCAGCCACCACTAATGGTAGTAATTGAATGATTCACATCTAACTGCAAAAAGAAAAATGAGAAGGTAACAAGTGAGCATTACCCAGGTTACCAAGCTCTGCTGCCCTCTAGGCATTGTATGGTCTACCGGCTTTCTACCGGTCAAAAGCTCCAAGAGAACTACTCCAAAGCTATATACATCACTTTTCTGGGTTAGCTGACCAGTCATTGCATACCTGGAAAAGTTTTCAAATGTGCACATCATTAAAGAATGGAATAAAAAAAGAAGTCAATTTGTAGATTGGTCAAACAGAAGTATCACATCAAACAAGAATCTAAAAAACAACACTGATTATCAAACTGATTACCACTAGGTGGAAGACCAGAGGATACAAGATTCAAACTTACTTATAATAATTAAGTAATTGGTCGGCAGCAGGATAACAGCAAAAATAGCACAAAAAGATATGGTTGGCCATTGACTAGGCAGAGACTAGACACTTTTCACTAAACTTCTTGTATGAGTGCTATGCAATTATTCAAAGTTTATGTGTTAGCTTGTAACAAGAATGTGAAACTGCGCAGCAGCTGCCAGCCTGCCATCAAGTCTGAGCCAACAACAGTCATGAACTAGTCTAACCTGGTGTGAGAGGCCTATAGCACATTTCCAAGGAACTAGGCAGGTTACAAGATAAGCTTCTACAGTTCTATTTTAACAGAACACAGTATCTATCTATCTATAATTGCATACTGTGTTAGATACTGTGTTCTGTTAGAAAATTTATTAGACAACAGTACAAATGCAGAGAAACAAAGCATGACAAAAATTAAATAGTGATCCAAAAATATTAACATATAACAAACACAAAAATAGTTTGAGCAAAAGATTTTTACTCTGGAGCATGATATCCAAAGGTTCCCAGCACACGAGTAGAATGCAACCGGGCAGCCATGTCCGGAGCCTGATTTGAGAGATTGAAGTCTGCTATCTTTGCCTTAAAGTCCTCAAATAAGAGTATGTTACTTGATCTAATATCCCTATGGACAATCGAAGGCTGAACTTTCTCGTGTAGATATTCAAGTCCTTTCGCAGCATCAATAGCAATTCTCACTCGCTGCATCCAATCAAGTGCTGGGCCAGGTTGAGCACCTTGAACTCCTTTTCTTCCTGACATTTATTCAGAAAAGGAAATTGCAAATTATCTGCTGCAGATACTATTCAAATAAGATGTTATTTAACAAGTTACGAAGGACATGAAGAATCATACCATGAAGAACATCATGCAGAGAACCCATGGTGGCGAATTCATAGGCTAGGTGAATGAGAACAAGAGCACTCCACCACAAAACTTTACTTTATTATTGACATCGACATACTAGGAGCTGTTCTGTTCAGTGCTTATTGACGTCAACATTTGCCAATAGGATGTTAGCTTTAACGAACTTTACTGATAAGCGCAACGATAATGAACTAGATAAGGTGAATAAATGATGCATCAGGAAGTATGCTTTGTCATTTGTGTCAAGAATTCAGTGGTTGGTTCATTTTCAGTAGAATCAAGTTTCTTCACTGCCATTTTTGTTCCATTATCAAGAACAGCATAGTACACTCTCCCGTAGGAACCTTCACCTATCAAAGCTGTTGACCCAAAGTCATCAGTTTTTCCTATCAGTTCATCCAATGATAGAACAGGAATAGTGATAGGGGGAACAGCATTTTGTGGCTCGACTTTTTCAGTCGCAGAATCTTTCAATCCCTTTGTCATCCCTGAAGAAAATGACAAAATAACATCAAACTCTCTGTAGACGGTTGAGAAGTGAATTTTAGATATAGCAGCAGATACAGGGTTCACATGTAACTGGCATGCGAGTTAGGAATGTAAGAACAGTCAACTACACTGAAATAAACATACCATCAACATTATTGGCTGTAGCCTTGAGATGCCCATTTTCACGCTGATCAGATTCATCCACTTGGCAATTGCAGCAAACCCAGCGACGCCACATTACTATCTTTTACTCCAATTTACACCTATTCTGCAAACCAGAAATGATTTTATCAAGAGAACTATCACATTGTCAGTGGACATATTCCGACATCATGCACGTTGACAGTACTCAGAGATAACTGTTGTTCCAGTAGACAACAACATAGTTAACCCCAATGGCAACTTCTAGATACAAGTACTCTTGACTTTAAGACGGATTCCAAATTCACTGTACAAAGGCCATCCGTTGCAGTAGCAGTAAAATGGGGATTCTCGTAAACATTTCAGATATAACGATGCAGTAGTAGTAAAATGGGGATTCTCGTAAACATTTCAGATATAGAAAAAAGGCCACCAAAATAACTTCAGACAAATTCCCCAAAAATCATATCAGATAAACCTCTACGGGCAGCACCTCGCCACCAGACCTATACCACCAACCACTTCATCACACAAACCGCTTACCCGCACGATCGCTTGCTCACCTCAACCGCAACCAAAATCCCAAGCACACAAAGGCGTAGCAAAACCGAGATCCAAGCCGCGGTATCGGAACAACAAAACAGACTAGGCAAACGAAGCGCGGTTCCCCAAAACTCTTGCCAAATCACACCTGGAAGCGCCGCCCTACAGCCCCCACTGCAATTCCCGCCGAATCGTGCGGTTCCACCGCCCCCCGACCCGATCATCGCCCGCATTTCGGCGGATGGGCCGCAGGAGCTCGGGGGAGGAGGGGACCTGGGGAAGGGTTCGGAGCTGGTGTTACCTCGAAGGAGGGGCCAGCCGCTGCGGGGCGTCGGTGCTGGAGTGCTGAGCTCGTCGTCGGCTTCGTCTCGAATGCGAGAGAGAGAGAGAGAGAGAGAGAGAGAGAGAGAGAGAGAGAGAGAGAGAGAGAGAGAGAGAGAGAGAGAGAGAGAGAGAGAGAGAGAGAGAGAGAGAGAGAGAGAGAGAGAGAGAGAGAGAGAGAGAGAGAGAGAGAGAGAGAGAGAGAGAGAGAGAGAGAGAGAGAGAGAGAGAGAGAGAGAGAGAGAGAGAGAGAGAGAGAGAGAGAGAGAGAGAGAGAGAGAGAGAGAGAGAGAGAGAGAGAGAGAGAGAGAGAGAGAGAGAGAGAGAGAGAGAGAGAGGTCAGAGGTGGGAGGCACCGCGGAGGGCGGTGGCGCATTTTATAGCGCGTTTCCTTTTTTTTTCCTCCTCCTCCTTTCTGAAGAAGTTTTCTCTGTTGCGCGTTTGCCCAGTGCACGTCGCGCTGTACTCTGTTGCGCGGTTTCGGGGACGCGCCGAAGATGCTGGTGGGAGCGGCCGGTATAGCCGGCGGCCGTGGGACCACGCTTAGGTAGGGCCCACGCGTCAGTTACACGGCTGCAGCCTGCAGGTGGGGCCGTGCCGGAGAAAGATCGTGGTGGTCGCTTAAATGCTTTTCTGTTGGCGTTCTGAAAATGCCATTTTCGAAGAAGATTCTGCGAAATGTGAGATGTTGTCTCACCTGTGGGTTTTGCTTGTTTGTGGTTCAGATTTGACCTTGATTTTGTCTTTCAGATATCTCCGTGTCATTTTTACGAGAAGAGAAATTTCAGCAGAGTATTCCGAGCTGACGTGTGAAGATTGCATATTCTTCCAGTTCCAGCTGTGGTGTTTAAAACTAGAATTCTCAATTGGGAATCGGAAGAATGAAAGCGAAGCCGCGTTGCATTTGGAGAATTTGCAGAAACCGAAAGAGTTAAGCAACCACTAATGACACTGTCAACTGCAAATTACATATTGCCCGGAAAGGAGAGGAAACAGAGTTGTCCTCGAATTCCATCACTACTTTCGGTGCCGAGAAGACCACCCCCACGCGGCAATAATAACTGCCATTATGTTATGCCGTAAGGAAATCATGTCCCTACTCGATCGGCCGCCTTCACTTTGCTTGTACAACACCCCTATCAATCAGAAACAGCCCGTTCGGTACCCCAGTCTGAACTCGGAAAGTAACAAGGACCAGGTGAAATTTGGCAACTGCCAATCAAGGCCTACCGTTCTACACGACGCAGCACAACCTGTAGATTGCTTAGCGACCAAACCAAGGCAAAGTCTAAAACAGAATAGTATAGCTCCTCTCGCATGTACATCACCGGCACCGCTCACAAGATATGTACATACACATGTACAGTCAATACAGCTATACATTACAATTACAGAATCTGAGAATCTAGATTGCTTGGTTCCAGCTGCACGGCTAGTCGTCGGAGCTTTGGAAATCACGCTGCATATTGGATCGAAGAGATGACGTCCAGTGGAGTCAGTGGCTCAAATATATTGGACTGATCATACGTGGATCTGTAGTTCTGAATCTCTGATGCTCTAAAAAACAAAGTTCTGAATCTCTGACCGTAGAATAAGCCGTTTACCCTTCAACTGAATACTCTGTAGCAACACCCTGGTCGCCTGTATACTCTTCATATGTACAGGTAGTAAGATCAGCCCGCTTTTACTTAAAACATGAGAAGTCCTATAACTTATCACCATGAAAATGAAGGGCTTGATGACCCTGGTTCTTGGTTCTCACTTTAGCTCCCTGGGAGTGGGAGGGAATTGTCCACGATGAGAAGCTTCTCAGGATCCAGGGGCCCATTTTCAGTGTCAACGATTCGGCTATGCCATCGTAGACGGTCCGCATCCTTCTTGACTTTGAGAACGACATCAGCTCTGTCCCGAACTATAGCGGCGCCCCCTGGCTGGAGAATGCGATCCATCTCAACCAGGATGTCGATAATGGCACATCTGAGAAGAGCTTGGTGTCAGGAGGGGGGAACTGAGCTAGAGCCAATTTAACTGCACGGTACTATTATGCACTAGTAGAATTATTCACGTGCTTTTTTGAAAGCGTTCTATGCCTTTCTTGTTCTCTTTCAGAGGCTTGAGCATGGCAACAAATCATGAGGGATCAGTGGGTCACTTACTTGTGAATATGTGAACTGAAGATTCCATTAGCATGTATTAGATCATATGTCCGTGGATAAGTGGAGAACGCCTCGCACCTGAAAATATATTAAAATCAAGATGGTGAGTTATTTCCTATCTTACTGCATAATTTGGAAGTACTGATTTATTCCAAGAAAAAGAGGTTTTAATGAACATTACCAGTCTGTGTATGTTCCAATCAGTCCACGCTCATAGATGACACCAAGGGTATTGTCTGTTATATTAGTAGGAATGACATTCATCACCCAAACAGGATACTTGGACATAGCAGCAGCAAAGCCTCCAAAACCAGCACTCATGTCCATGACATTTCTGTAAGATCCATTAGATAAATATTTTAGATATGTTACATAGAAATTAACCCTTTCCTTCCAAATCAAACTGTCGTGCTTATATGCCTGGATGGACAGCCACTTCATTTCCCCACTGGCTATCCTTGGTGGCACTGCATCAAGTCTTTTAGGCCACTTCTCCATTGCACCACCAGCACAACCATTAACAAATTCAGCTGGAAGACACGTTATACACATTGAGATATTTGCATACCTGCAATGTAACAAAATTTTTCTTTAATGAAATTGTCATTGTGGAAGAACTTAATAACTGAAAACTTCAATGAAGAGTCCAAGTTAGATTATCCCATGGCCAACATGTGTTTTCCCCCAGTTTGGCAGCAAGTTCCTTGAAATACACTGGTGCTGTACTGAACTTGTCGTGTTCTTAGTTGGGTTTGCCTCATTGTAGCATTGTACTCTTGTTAACTTAATATTATCTGTACTGTTAACTCTCCTGAAATATTCCTGACACTAAACTTTACAATTACACATGGAGTTCAGAACAAAACCTATGCTTTTAGAATAAGTTTGTACTGCAAGTCAAACTTTAGAAGAAACAATGAAAACAACTAATTATTTATCCAGCAAAATTATCATATGCATAGTCATGTCACCAGGATATTACGAAGCCCCCCAAAAAAGAACAAAAAAGAATTGGATGAGATGGTGCCATACTACCATTGTTGATAAGGCAACAAGATTGCAATCCTCTTGCATTCTTTCAATCTCAGAGCATGTTCAACCCTTCCTCAACTTTAAAGTGCTAAATATAGTCGAAGCTAAGATTTGCAATTTTCGCTGCAGCTGGCTGGAAATGCAAAGTGACAAGGAGAAAATGATAACCTTACCAAGCACTATCTGGGTCTTCACCTCTGCAGAGTGGTGGCAATCCTAAGAGCTTTGATTCTTGGTCACACTGGAGATGACAAGTAGGCTTTTTCCAAACAGAAATTGTGCCCTTCTCAGACAGCTTTGTCCAATGAAGCTTATTCGCCATATCATCCATGGTTAATTGCTTGTCCTTGTCTCTGATTGCTTGATTCGAAATATTGTATGCAGATTTCCAGCTGACAGGTGGCCCAGAGAAAACCCAATAGCCACCGGGTTGGAGAAGGCGGTCAATTTCCAGCATGTAGAGCCCATCTGGAATCAGCTATAGGTGAATGAGAACAAGAGCACTCCACCACAAAACTTTACTTTATTATTGACATCGACATACTAGGAGCTGTTCTGTTCAGTGCTCATTGACGTCAACATACTAGGAGCTGTTCTGTTCAGTGCTTATTGACGTCAACATTTGCCAATAGGATGTTAGCTTTAACGAACTTTACTGATAAGCGCAACGATAATGAACTAGATAAGGTGAATAAATGATGCATCAGGAAGTATGCTTTGTCAGTAATAGCATGATATCTTGCATGTCCTACCATGAGCAGTCCATGGAACAAGGCAGTCCGCACAGTGCACCATGTCAAAGGACCTAGATGGATATGGTAGCCTGTGAGCAACAAGCCCTCCGATCATCGCAGGCAGTCCACGCTCCAACGCAAGCTGCACTTGTGCTCCATATCTATTCTTCGGAGCAATGGACATCGTCAGTACACCATAGTTCAGCAGGTAATCCCCAAAGCTTGCAACCTGCCAGTGACTCACATGAACAGAGAGAAACATCAAATTCACACTGAGAAGGCATAGCAATCAAACAGTAAAAACTTTTCACTATTCAATTGCAGATACGAAACGCTCTCATGTAAGACTCACCCCGCAGCCGATGTCGAGCGCCGTGCGCACCACGCCGCCGCGCAGCGGCACCACGCGCGCCAGCTGGTTTTCACTATTTCATGGGCTGTTGGTTTGTGGTGCCCGCACTCTTCAATAACTCTTTATCTCTTACCTTTGTCAAACATTCGGCAAAGTATATCGGATGTATAGCGCGCATTGTTGCTGGCATCCCCCATTCTATAAGAATATCGGTTATTTCTGTATCAATCTGTGACATTTCACAAAGGAGACATTAACAATGACAGGGCCTGTTGCTAATAAAAAAAAATGACCTACAGTACCTGCTGAGAGCAAGAAAAAGAACTTATTTGAGTGGTGGCCGCCGCGGCTGCCGTGTTCGTATTTGAAGGGAAAGGCACGGGGCTGCCGCGCGGGCCCCGGCCGTTGGGGATTTAGTGGGACCCGCACGGCAGTGGCACGTGCTCGATCGCCTCTGTCCATGGTGGGGCCCGCCGCTGGAAATGCAAGACGAGTAGACGACGCAAGAATTTTCTCTCTTCGTGCAACCCCGCAGAGAATCGAGTCTCGTATGGATTTCAAGAAATCACATATACTCCCTACCACACTCTGGTTCAACCTCCAAACCGTCCGGGCCTCCTCTTCGTAGAGATTGGAAATTGCCGCGCGAATTTAAACGAGCAAACTTCATCAATGCTTAAAAAGGTGATCAGCACAATGATGTGTCTGCACGGTTTTTAGAGTAAAAGGAGGTCACTAATCCCGTTTTAAAATTAGTGCGAGTAGTAGCTACTAGGAGGACAATCTAACTCGCAGCTAACGCGCAACACACTACAAGTCCAAAACTCCAAAAGCGGCCGTGGTACAAACCAACTCATCCCGTACCGCACGAACCCATGTACCCAATGCAACACATCTTTTTACCACGATCGATCGAATCGAATCGACCAGGATCTGAATCGAAAGCAACGCGCGTCTGAATGCTAGCTAGATCCGTTCCCCGCAACAACGCAACGATAAACCGACGATCACGGCCGTTGTTTTCGACGACGGCGACGCGTCATGATCGTAGCATCGCTTGCAAGCAAACAGGACCGCGTGCCCCCGGCCGTCGCGCTCGCTCGGCGGCATAGCAACGGCTCGTTCCGCGTCCAGCGCGCTCGCTAGCTCTCCGGCCCCGTCGCGGCACGGCGACATGTGCTAGCTTGCAAGGTCACGAGAGCGGCCGGACGCCATCGACAGGTCGGGCTCGTGTGTGGCCGCTGGCCGGCCGGATCGGACGGCCGGGGTCTCTCTCCCGCCGGAGACTTGCGCGCTCTCGACTGGACAGCGCGATCTGGCCACCGCGTCGCCGTCTCGCCGTACGGTCGCATAGAAACGACCAGGGGATGGAGGAGGTTATCGAAATGATCTTTCGTTCTCTGGCGCCTGCACGTCTGCTGTGCGTGTCCTCCTGGCTACGAATCTGCCCTTTTTTCTGCTCTGATTTCTAGTGGCATATATACGACGCAAGAGGCGTCTAGGATGCCCGCCGGCACTGGCCGTGCGTTCGCTCGAGCGTCACTGTTTTGGGGTTATATCAGCGATTCAGCGTGGGAAACATTATCGATCGCGTAAGCTCGGTCACTGTCTTATCATAGCAACGGCTGCATAAGAAAAGGGCGCCTTTTCGAAAAGGTATTCACAAATCACAACAAAACATATGGGCTCCATGTATATATAGGTTTCTTTGCTGTGTAAATTTACATGGGAAAAATTACACGTTTTTTAGTTCTCTGTGGAAACAGCGTATTAGTAGAGTACAGTAGCCCACGCCCCGACAGCTTTCGGTGTTCAACCGAGGAAAGGCACTCGAAGCTTTATCCATTTTTTTTTCGTTTCTGTATGTGAACAACGACACATAATCACAGTTGCGTTACATTTATTCAGGCATGAAAGAGATGACAGCAAAGTTAGTTACAAGTTGGGGTAAAAGGAACTGATTCGAACACCAGATATCTTTTAAAAAAAGATAAAGAGAGCTGATTCAGGCCAAAGATATCTTATTACTCTGCCCTTTCTTCTTGCAGCTCGTTATTACTGGGAATTTATTATAGCCGACAAAGCTTGGTTAGCTACCCCCTCAGTTGCAGATGAAGCAACCCATGGAATTTAAGAAACTATAATGGCCACAGTACCAAGAAAAGTCAGGTAGTTATATGGTACTCTGAAGTAACATTACCCGCTTGCCATACATGGAAAACAGCTCAATTGTCATTATCTCCAGCTTGTAGATCATTGAATCAGTGCTAGTTCCGTCATCACTGAAGTCAAATCTTGATTTATCATCATCTGAATATTTTCTTAGAGCAAGTCAAATAAAAATTGGAGGAAAGGGGGTAACTGAGGTGCAATATTTTAATCAACTAAATTACCAATTAGGCGATTGGTTCCAGAAATTGACTGTGTTTCTCTGTCGTATTCATCTGTTTCTTTTACTACATCAGAAATGGCATTGAATTGAAGAATAATATTGAGAAAAGAAAAGAAGAATCTTCATATCTGAATTGCTATAGAAATACCTTTCCAGTCAGATGAATAACTATCATTGTTGCATTCGCCATGAAACAAGCTCCTCAAGTAAGATTCTTCCTCTATAAAGGCAGGTCTCAGATATCCTACAATAGAGACACCATTTGATGGACTATCCATCTTCTCCCGACGATTATCATGAACAGCCTGTATAGTAAAAGAGCAGGTAATGTAATTGCCTAGCTCTCTGAAACTTGAGTGATTTGATATGTGACACATTTAGGGCTGTGCTTTGTGATCGTGAATGCTATGAGATGTGCTTTACTGAATCTTTTACTCTACAACAAACTGATACATGAAAGCTCTGAATAAATAAAAGAAGTTCAGGTTGGCACATCTATAAAAGCCACAATGTTATTTAAGTACTCTGGAACTAATGCAAAACCATCTTGATTTTCTATCCTTGCCTTTGGTTTTCGGATCTTCATATGTGTCAAACCGAGTGATCAGGGCTGTTAGATGGTTCACTTTCAACTCTTCATGACAGCACCAAAATTACTAGATCAATCTAAAGTGCAGGATGTTAGCTGAATTTAACTAATCATTTATAGCCCTTTGTCAGGTTGACCATTTTCACTATTTCATGGGCTGTTGGTTTGTGGTGCCTGCACTCTTCAATAACTGTTTATCTCTTACCTTTGTCAAACATTTGGCAAAGTATATTGGATGTATAGCGCGCATTGTTGCTGGCATCCCCCATTCTATAAGAATATCGGTTATTTCTGTATCAATCTGTGACATTTCACAAAGGAGACATTAACAATGACAGGGCCTGTTGCTAATAAAAAAAATGACCTACAGTACCTGCTGAGAGCAAGAAAAAGAACTTTCTTAGCAAACCTTGCTGTAGTGCACATCAGGGACGTCCATTATGTTTTCACCATCCATGTAATCACTAAAATCACTAATCGCCAGGCTACTTTCTCCAATAATGGGCCCGTCAATTCCAATCAAAACTGTCTGCAATCAGAACGTCACTTTAAGGGCGTGTTTAGTTCCAAAAAGCAACTCCCAAATACACTATGCAAAAAGAAGATTCCCCATCACATCAAAATGTCATAACATGTATGGAGTATTAAATGTAGATGAAATCAAAAACTAATTGCACAGTTTTGTTGTACTCTGCGAGACGAACATTTTGAGCCTAATTAATCAATTTTTAGACAATTTTTCACACATACAAACGAAATGCTAAAGTGACACAATGATTACGAAGTGAGCCCAAACCCCCAATTCCCCACCCCCGTATTCTCCATCTAAACAAGGCCTAGAAGAGACTACCAAAAGTAGGGATCGACGACTACCTATTTATCTGTTTATTGCTACCTGAAGTTATGTCATCTGCTTGCATGCCGTGGAGCAGGTTTATGTTTTGAGGCGGCAAGGCAGCAGGGTTATGTTTTTTCCTCTCGCTGACAAGTGGGTCCCGGTGGACAGGAAATACCAAGAGACAAAATCTATATTTTCTTAGAAGAAAGACCAAAAGTATTTATGGGTTTATAGGATTAATAATGAGCACAGAAAGAATTGAATCGGTGGTTATTATTAGCCCCAAAAATTAGTTGGATTGCATTATGAAATAAATATAGGCGGTCAGGGCTCGAACCCTGGTCCTGCATGCCTTCAAGCAAAGGCTGGGGCTTAGGTCCTTTCTCTAAAAAAAATGACGAGTGCTTCTTGCCAAATTATTATACTAAAATAAATATTTTTATAAGTCATTGGAATAATTTACACCCACTAGTCAAGTTATTATACCCACTTAAGCATTTCACAAGTTTTTGGACTAATTTATATCCACCTGTCAAGTTTTTGTACTAAATTGAGCATTTTATAAGTTGTTGTACCAAATTATTACGCCCAACTGCCAGATGTGTATAAGAGACAGGCGTAGGAGTTCAGAAAAGGAAGTGGCACGTACTGAATGTTCAGAAAATTAATACACTGTTCAGTGTTCCCGTTTGGAAGAAGATAGCTCAAGAGAAATTCGGCCGGAGGCATAAGCCTAGATACAGCAATTGCGGGCTACAAACTGTACTCTGCTTTCGGACGCGTATATAGAACCTGAAAAGCAACAACGGCTTCTATGCCGTAACTCGGTACGATTTTTCGCTCGTGTTTACTCACATTTTTGCTATAGGGGAGGGAGGAAATCTTTGACGAAGGCGGACGGCCTCGCAGAACTTCGCAGTTATCTTTCTCCAGATTGTTTCCTGCGTCAGGTAAAACGTGACAGTATGAGACCCACAGCAGGACAGATTACGAGGCCAAATCAATTAGCCATCGGAATGGACAGGCATAGATTGACAAGTATCAGGTTGCAGGTCGCAGCAAGTGGCTAACACTTAAGAAAGGAATTGGATTTGGGGGTTGATAACTGTTGCTATTCGTATGATAAGATCAGCCAGAGATGTACCATGGAAGCTTGAAGTTGTCTCTCCAGCGACCCTGCTTCGCACAGCTTGCGTGTATCTTGTTCAGCCGCACAATTATCTCCGCGAACGTTGGCCTGACGGAAGGCGTTGGATCCCAGCATTCTTGAATCAGCCTGCAGCGTGCCAAAGAAACATCATGAGCAGCCAAATGGCACGACGCTACGCAAATATCCACTCTGAGCGACCATGAGCCCAGTGGGTGCATTCAAGAGGTTCTCACTATCAGGTACTTCAAAGAATATGTCTGTAAATAAGATCCCAACAGGTTAGCTACACAAGAAGAGCACTGCTAAGGCTCCCCCCTCCCACATCCATTTAAGGCATTACCTCCATAGTCATCAATAACATATTGAAACTCTGACCAGGCAACATGTCCATGAGGTTGATTGTGTACCCTTGCAGGAAATACAAGCAATCCCTTGCTATTGGCCTAAACAAGATGGAAGATATAAACCATCAGTTTGAGGAATTTGTGTAAGCTTTTACAGAATATATTTGGATTAGTTTGAGGAGCTTTATACTCTGCTATCAGGGCGTCTTTATGTAATATTTAGATATGGAGAATTTAGTTGCACCAGGTTACCTCTACTACTGTTCTAGCTGTTTCAACATCTGTTAGTAGCAGGTCCTTCTTCTTTGGACGCTCTTTAACTTCTTCAAGTGGATGATAACCCCTATCTCTCGTGTACTTTGCATCTGGCATTGAGTCTGAATAATCAGCAGCCACACGAACCTTGATTAGTGATGAGTCCTGATCAGTTGGCAACCAGCAGCGCTGAATTGATCCAAAAGAATTACGGCATCGAAAACTGCTAGAAATGGTTGCAGCTGTTAGTTTAAAATGCAAAGAAGCCATTCAGAGTAAGTGCTCGCAATGAAGGTTGGAAGGACCTTAAACTAGATAGATCATGAAACCTCCGGGAGTCAAATGGGGTTTTAACCCAGTTTAAGGTGGCTCCTGCCGCCATTGTACACTCCGGCAGAGAACAATTAAATGTGTTCTGCAAAGGTAAAAATATATTTGTTAAAAAAAATTGCTGATGGCACAAGTACTCAATAAATACTTGTTTTGAGGAATATGAATGATTGTGCATGGATGGTATTTCTCTTGACACAACTTAAATATGATGTAATTTGACAGATTGAAACAGAGCTTACATGTCTTCTCAAAGAAAGTAGGGTAGAAGAGGAAACTAAAACAAATGGTGACCAGACACAAAAGAAATGTTGGTTGCCATTTTTGAAAGCAAGAAGAAATGACCAATTCCTTTGGCAAAGGCAGTGAGCATAACAAGCATTTCCACCCTCTCCAACAATCAGCCGAATGCAGTATTGTGATGACTATCAACCAAATACAACTGACTAGAGAAGAAATACCTTTCCAGTCGGATGAATAACTATCATTGTTGCATTCGCCATGAAACAAGCTCCTCAAGTAAGATTCTTCCTCTATAAAGGCAGGTCTCAGATATCCTACAATAGAGACACCATTTGATGGACTATCCATCTTCTCCCGACGATTATCATGAACAGCCTGTATAGTAAAAGAGCAGGTAATGTAATTGCCTAGCTCTCTGAAACTTGAGTGATTTGATATGTGGCACATTTAGGGCTGTGCTTGTGATCGTGAATGCTATAAGATGTGCTTTACTGAATCTTTTACTCTACAACAAACTGATACATGAAAGCTCTGAATAAATAAAAAAAGTTCAGGTTGGCACATCTATAAAAGCCACAATGTTATTTAAGTACTCTGGAACTAATTCAAAACCACCTTTTGCCTTTTGTTTTCGGATCTTCATTTGTGTCAAACCGAGTGATCAGGGCTGTTAGGTGGTTCACTTTCAACTCTTCATGACAGCACCAAAATTACTAGATCAATCTAAAGTGCAGGATGTTAGCTGAATTTAACTAATCATTTATAGCCCTTTGTCAGGTTGACCATTTTCACTATTTCATGGGCTGTTGGTTTGTGGTGCCCGCACTCTTCAATAACTCTTTATCTCTTACCTTTGTCAAACATTCGGCAAAGTATATCGGATGTATAGCGCGCATTGTTGCTGGCATCCCCCATTCTATAAGAATATCGGTTATTTCTGTATCAATCTGTGACATTTCACAAAGGAGACATTAACAATGACAGGGCCTGTTGCTAATAAAAAAAATGACCTACAGTACCTGCTGAGAGCAAGAAAAAGAACTTTCTTAGCAAACCTTGCTGTAGTGCACATCAGGGACGTCCATTATGTTTTCACCATCCATGTAATCACTAAAATCACTAATCGCCAGGCTACTTTCTCCAATAATGGGCCCGTCAATTCCAATCAAAACTGTCTGCAATCAGAACGTCATTTTAAGTAAGTAAATCACCCATCAAAGCACTGATGTGCAAGATTTCCAACTTCAGAGTAACACCGTTTTATAGAAAGACAACGGCATGTTGACTGCAGCACTAAACTTGCAAGTTGAAAAAACTCAACGAGTGCAACCCATTAATATCGCATTACTGACGCAGAATGTGTTTGCGCTTACACGGAGAAGAAAAGGGAAAGAGTGATCTTATGTCATGAACATTAGTCCTTGAAGGAACAACTACCATGCAAAAGAACGATGATGCCAGGCAGATAGACTGCTATTAGTGGCTTATAACTTTTGGTAGAGAAAAGAGAAGTTTCAATTTTTGCCTTATTCATAAATGGATACAAGGTTACCCATTGTCCCATTCAGGATTTCTTGACTTGAACCTAAGAAATAATATGTGAACTACACAGATTTGTCTGGTTTTCCCTAATACAGGGAGCATAATATATATCTACAAAGAAAGTATCCCATTAACATGGAAAACCCATTATCTAGTTTCTAACAAGTATTTCATTGGCCGACACAGCAGAACATCTTACCACGGGATTGTTCGCAGTATCATCCTCTAAGAGGTTCTCACTATCAGGTACTTCAAAGAATATGTCTGTAAATAAGATCCCAACAGGTTAGCTACACAAGAAGAGCACTGCTAAGGCTCCCCCCTCCCACATCCATTTAAGGCATTACCTCCATAGTCATCAATAACATATTGAAACTCTGACCAGGCAACATGTCCATGAGGTTGATTGTGTACCCTTGCAGGAAATACAAGCAATCCCTTGCTATTGGCCTAAACAAGATGGAAGATATAAACCATCAGTTTGAGGAATTTGTGTAAGCTTTTACAGAATATATTTGGATTAGTTTGAGGAGCTTTATACTCTGCTATCAGGGCGTCTTTATGTAATATTTAGATATGGAGAATTTAGTTGCACCAGGTTACCTCTACTACTGTTCTAGCTGTTTCAACATCTGTTAGTAGCAGGTCCTTCTTCTTTGGACGCTCTTTAACTTCTTCAAGTGGATGATAACCCCTATCTCTCGTGTACTTTGCATCTGGCATTGAGTCTGAATAATCAGCAGCCACACGAACCTTGATTAGTGATGAGTCCTGATCAGTTGGCAACCAGCAGCGCTGAATTGATCCAAAAGAATTACGGCATCGAAAACTGCTAGAAATGGTTGCAGCTGTTAGTTTAAAATGCAAAGAAGCCATTCAGAGTAAGTGCTCGCAATGAAGGTTGGAAGGACCTTAAACTAGATAGATCATGAAACCTCCGGGAGTCAAATGGGGTTTTAACCCAGTTTAAGGTGGCTCCTGCCGCCATTGTACACTCCAGCAGAGAACAATAAAATGTGTTCTGCAAAGGTAAAAATATATTTGTTAATAAAAAAATGCTGATGGCACATGTACTCAATAAACACTTGTTTTCAGGAATATGAATGATTATGCGTAGATGGTATTTCTCTTGACACAATTTAAATATGCTGTAATTTGACAGATTGAAACAGAGGTTACAGGCATTCTCAAAGAAAGTAGGGCAGAAGAGGAAACTAAAACAAATGGTGACCAGACACAAAAGAAATGGTTGGTTGTCATTTTTGAAAGCAAGAAGAAATGACCAATTCCTTTGGCAAAGGCAGTGAGCATAACTAGCATTTCCACTTTATCCAACAATCAGCCCAATGCAGTATTGTGATGACTATCAACCAAATACAACTGACTGGTGAATGAGACCTTATATACAATATATAACATGGGAAAATGCATCCGAATGGATGAAAAATTGGATGTTCATGGAACCTCCCTTCAAAAAAGTTAGGTACATAACTATTTCTCCCAACTGCAATTGTACATAAGGGGTAAAATGGGGAAATAGATGAGTGGACAATGTCAATCATAATGAGGTTTTGTTCAGATAAACCAGTATAATTCCCTGAGAAAAGAGACACTTCTGAATGTGCAAATTACCACTCACGCCCACGAAGATCACATCAAAACCAAACCCAAGTTATGTCTATCTTTAGTCCAGCAAACCAGCAAGCCTAATTCCTGAACACCACGTTTGACGGTGGGCCCGGAGGATCAGAGCACTATACCACCTTCAGCCGCTGCAATTAACATAACATTACAAAACTTGATTTCTACAAACTAGCACTGCACCTGCAATTCCCCAACTAAAACCAAATTTCTCAGAGAGCAATCGCACACGCAACTGCTGCTGCACCTGCACTGATCAAGGAACAGGTCTCCCCTGTTCTCCAAGCATTCAGAATCGACACTCAAAAAGCAAACATCTCCGGGCGCCACTGTTCTATGACCAGAACAGGAACAACCGCACCACCGATGCTAGACGCAAATCGAATTCGATATGGAAACGGCGAGATCAACGGCACTCACCGATGAAACCAAGGCTGGCGGCTGGCCACCAGAAACGGGCCGGAAAGAGAAGAGCCGAGCCGGCCGGCCGGCCGCCGAAGGATCACCGGGCGTGCGGCGGCGAGAACGGCAACCCCACGCACCGCGGCACGGCGGGGAAACTCCCGGGCCAGACGGATCACCGCGCCAACTGTGCCGTCGCGAGCCGCGAGGTGCCGCGAGTTCTCCCTCCCTTCTTCCCCCCTTGTCCTGCTGCGCTCTCCCCTTTTTCCCTTCCCTATGGGACCGTGCGAGACGAGAGAGCCGCCAGGAGTGCAGGGCTCTTTTGGGAATTTGTTCTTTCTGCACGGATCAGGGTGAAGTTTCCCAGTAGTACAGTGCCTACAGTTTTTTTAGGTGCAGCTTCTGACCTCCAACCTCGTTTTATATTGCAGAATCTTCCTTCAATTTCTTTTTGATTAAAAAAGATGGAGATAGGTAAAGCTTGGTGATTACTAGCATGAACATGATTCGGTTTACCCCCAACACTTGAGCAGGTTGCGTACTGCATTTTTGGAATTTCCTTCACCTCTGGGCCTAGCAGCATTTGGATTATCGTTGGAGAGTTGGTGGGACTTGGATCTCGAGGTAAATTCCGCATTTAATAGTGGCCGTTGCCCCCACAACCAAAACAATGATGATGATGGGGCAGTTTGCTACCTGCTTTGAATAAGGCTGACTTCAACGAGGCGTTGCAAATTTGAGAGGCAAAATCATGTATGCCTCGTGTGCACAGTGCAGAGAAGGGAAGGCAAAAAATATGGTCTCCAACAGGCAAAAGGCAAAGAAAAAGGCAAAGGGTGCTGAAGCAGCTCGCCTCGTCGCCGCCGCCTCCACCTTCCCTCCCGCGGCCGCCTCCTCCTTCCCCGCCGGGCGCCGGCAGCTCCCTTCTCCTCCTCCCGGGCCGCCGCCTCCTCCTCATTCTGTTCCTTCTCTCCCCCATGGTCCGTCGCCGTGCCATCCTTGGCGGCGGCGTCGTCGTCCCGCTTGCCGCCGCGGATGCGCAGGACGCGGCCGTCCACCAGCTCGACGGCCACCAGCTCGACGAGGTCGTGGCGCCGGCAGGTGGTGCCGGCGCTGGAGCCCGGCGAGCCTGTTCGCCTCGCCGCAGGAGAGCAGAGCGGGCGGCGGAGCAATTGCAAAAGCATTCCCCGTCTCATCCCTGCCCCGCGCTCGGGCCGCCGCCGCCTCCGCCTCTGCGCCGCCTGGCCCCGCCACAACGCTGTCCCTCGCTGCGCCGCCCGCCGCCTCGCCGTGCCATGTGCTCGCCGGCCTCCCTCACCGCCAAACCTCCATCTCCTCCATCACCCTTAGCTCGCCAGCCACCCAACTCGTCTCCTCCATCGCCGCAGCGCCGCCGCCCCGGCCATTGCCGCCGCCGCGCGCCCGCCGCCGTGGACAGGCCTCCCTGAGCCGCCTCTGCCCAAGGTGAACTTGCCTCGCCTTCCTCTCCCTTTCCCCTCTGTTCCCGGCCGCCATCTCCGCTCCAATCGCTGGCGAGCCTGCCGCCGACGACCGCCGCCGCCCCTCCCCTGTTTCCCTCCGTGCAGTGCCTCTGCATCGATGTCTGGCTCCGCGCGAACACGTCTTGCTCGCCCCGCGCCGCCGCCGTAAGTTTTCCCTTCCCCATCGCTTCCCCACCGTCGTTCTCGCCCCGCGCCGCCGCCCCTCAGCCACGCGTCGCTCGCCCAGCTCGCTTGCCATTTGCCTTTGAGGAGAGAGGGAGTGGACTTTTGCATCCCCTCTCTCCTCCATGGGCAGTTTGCCTTCCCGGATGCCTTCTCTGTTGGAGGCGAGGGATGGCATGCACAGGAGCCGAGCGCTAGGCAAAAATGTGTTTGCCTCATCTGTTGAAGTCAGCCTAACACGTGCAGCGACCACCGTACATGTGGAACAGAACAGTAGCCACGTCACGAGTGGCGTCGTCGTAGCATGTGCCGTAGACCGTAGAGTGCTGCACTACGGCTACGGATTACACCACTGTTGATGTACTAGTGCAGTTGTGTGTTCTGTTTACCATTACTGTTGCGATGATACAGTCAGTTAACATTTTGATAGCATTTGATGTTGTTGGATGGTGACAGTCGCTCCCGTCAGAAGATCAAGGATTCCATATGTGTGGAGAGCATTTGGGCGAGGGGAAAAAAACAGAAAGAGAAAGGATAGGACAAGCTTGTATATGAATGGATCATCATGGATGTGCATGCAGGGGAAAGGGAATATGTCACTCATATTCCATTGGCATCAAAGTTTTAGGCTCTGGCCCTTGTGCAATGCCAGCCGCAGGCTCATGATCGGCTCACGAAAAATGGCTGAGCCAGGGTTGTTTGTTTTCGCCCATTTTTGTTCGTCTGTTTGCCACTTTTTTGTCACTTTGATCGCTTTTTTGGAAAAGGATGGGCACGAACGAAAGACTACGACACCGATGGCTAGTCAGTTTTTACATGGGCTTCTAATCAATTTTTTTGTGAAGCCCATGCGTCACAACTTCGAAGTCTTAATTCGTTTGTTTATACAATTATACATTACAAATTTGCAAAGTTTTGATGCGCATGGAATCTTCTCAGCTGAACTGTTACGGTGCGATGTCCTCGTGTCTTGTTGCAGGTACCACACAACTCTTAGGCCGTGTTCTCCTCCCGAATCGGGAGGCCCGATTTAGGTCTGGCATGCTACAGTGCGTATTAAATGCGCACTGCAGCATTTCGTTTGTATGTGCAAAAAATTGTTTAAAAATTAATTAATTAGGCTCAAAATATTCGTCTCACAAAGTATAACAAAACTGTACAATTATTTTTTGATTTTATCTATATTTAATACTCTATACATGCTATGACATTTTGATGTGATAGAAATCTCTTTTTGTATAATAAATTTGGAAGTGTGAATTTAGAAACTAAACAGGGCCTTACATGAACTGATTGTCTCTTAGTTCAATGGAACTATTCTGTTCAGAGAACATGTAGTTGGTGCCGGTGCACCTGAACCGACGAGGATGAGGATCATGCATGTGAAGAATGGTGCAGCCAATCATGTCTCCATGTGCTGCATGTAGACAGGCACCACATTGATCGCTGTGCCTCACGCTTTTTTTTTTTGATACTTAACTGTGCCTCACGCTTTGATCGCCAGAGTTCGATGCTCAGCGCGCAGAGAGCTTTCTCTTCCTTTTTTTCAGACTTTTAACGCCAAGATGGGGAGGTTACTGGTCCAGTGACGGCCTAGCCCAAAGGTAGGCCCAATAAACGCCGACTTAGAAATGGCCCAAGCCCACCCAAACTTTCCGGATCTTCTGCGTCCGGCAGATCCGCCGCGCCGCCGCGGTGCTTTGCTTCTGAATCCGACCGACCACCGAGCGGCGCGGATGCCATCGACGCCGGAACCGGCGGCGCGGGGACCATGAGTCCATGAGAATAGACTGCCGCATCGAGGCCAGCAGACCCATCTCTCTCTGTCCGGTGAGTTCTCTGAGCCAGTCACTAAGTCACTAGTCAGTCTTTGATAGGCTGCGTAGCTTTTCCTCGCGTGTGGGCGAAGAATGCAGAATATGTAGGCCACATCCGCGCAAAATGATTCAATTATATTGCTGAAGTTTATCGTAAACATTGTGCTGCCTATTTATTCAGTGCTTGTTGATGTCCGTCGATTTTTGGGCCTGCCGGATAAGTAGGTTAATTGCGTTCATGTTTTATCACTTTTATCTTCTGGTAGAGAGGAGAAATGCCCCTTCTGGATTCTGAATCTCATTTAGATGTGTTATGGACCTTGTCCATAACGGGATAAACACCACCAGGAGGATAGCCGGATAGAGACGGCTGTTAGGGATGAGAGGCTAGATCATAGATGAGAGGGACGAACACGAGATGAGAACTAGATTGTTTCTTTCTTGCTTTTCTCTTAACAGGCGAGCAAAGCAACGGTAAGCGTTACCGTCAAGATGGAACGAGGCCAAGGGTACCTGGAGCTTGGTGTTCGTCTTCTCCATGCGTTGCTTGGGCAGTAAGGCGGTGCCACAGATCAACTGGCCGTTCTGATCAAGGATGTCGCAGTCGCTAAGGCGCGGCGGCGACGGTGGTAGCGGCGCGTCCACGACCTTGGGCGCATCGACCGGACCAGCGGCGGCAGTGGCGGATTCCGCGACCTTGGGTGGAATCGACACATCGGCCGCAGCGGAAACTGCTGGGGCAGCGGACTCCGCAGAAGCGTCGGTGACAATGCCCTCCTGGCGCTCCAACCGCGTGAGGCAGTCCATAATGCTGGTGAGCAAGGACTTGATGTTGGCGAGGGACGTGTTGATCTCCACAAATGACCACTTTAATTCTTCTGTCACAGGACCAGCCATGGAAGCTGATACCAAGTTGTTATGGCCACTGGCCATAACGGGATAAACACCACCAGGAGGATAGCCGGATGGAGACGGCTGTTAGGGATGAGAGGCTAGATCATAGATGAGAGGGACGAACACGAGATGAGAACTAGATTGTTTCTTTCTTGCTTATTTTGATTGATACAACTCCTCTCATTATATAGAGAGGTTGACTTGACCCTAAATAATAGACTACCAATCCGGTACTATTATCTAACTAATCCCTAAGACCACGGTTACTGTAGCATTGGGCACTGTTCACGCCCACCAAAAGCCCACCTGGCCCAAAGGCGTAGCCCATAACAAGATGCCACAGTGCATTTAGTGCTCTCTTTTTTTCAGGAACAAGTCTATCTGGGTGATTAATGATTTGTTCCGTTTTCTTCACAAGAAAGGGCAGAAACAAAAAGGCTCATTTTTTTAGATGGAAGAAGTACACACCATATATTGATATATTGGATTTGTAGAGCTACTAAGAAAGCTCATCGTAATTATGATGATTACATTGTGAAGTAGCTATAGGCAATAAAATATAAACTGCAACAACTCTAGACAATGCAATGAACAGCTCTAGAATACTGAAATGGAAGCAGAAGCCTCCAGCTATGATATGATTCATCTTGATAATTAAAATAGGCTTCAGCTCTTTCGCTTATTCTGCACTATACTTTGATAATATGATTCCTCTTGATAATCGAAATAGGCTTCAGCTCACGCCTGGCCCTGAAAGGAGAGCGGAGTCATATCATGTCACTATACTTTGGTAATATGATTGTTTTCTTCAAATTTTAGTTCTGTGTTTAGGTTTTATAAGAGCCATCTTGGAACATTGAAACTTCATAAAACTGGAATTTATTTTTCTCAAAAAAAAACTGGAATTTATTTTGAGGATACAGTACACGATATCATATATTTAAAGTTTTGGATGGTGTATTTTACCATAAAAAAAACTTACACTTGAAGAGACCCAGTGTTGAAGCTTAAGATAGCGGATTTGTTGGCGGTGGGGATTGGTAGGAGTGCAGAGGTGGCGTTGTTGATGGCAGGCCTTCAATTGGAGGTGGTGGAGAGCTGTGCTGGTAAAGAGGCTGTGGAGCTGCTGAAGATGATGGTGGAGAATTCGCATGAGGGACTTTTGGATGTAGATGGTTTGGAGCATTTGGAGGCAATTGAGGGGAATACTGTGCGGGTGGCGGTGAAGATTGATATCCACTTAAATATGGAGGTGGTGAATACTGGTATGGAGGTGGAGAGTTATAGGATGGAGTTGCTGGTGATGATGGTAGAAGTGGTGACTTGTGGATGTATGGAGGTGGGGGGTGCTGGTAAGCTAGTGGTGGAGGTACATGGTTGTACTGGTATTGTGGTGGTGGAGAGTTGTAGTAGTATGGAGGTGGTAAATACTTGTGGGATGGTACTGCAGAATTGCCGCCTTGTAGAGGTGGTGGAGATTGGTAGCTGGTAGGAGTTGTGGACAGGTAGGGTGGCAGTGAAGCATAGTTGTTTAGCGGAGGTGATGGGTACTGGTAAGCTGGAGGAGGAAACTGGTTAGAAGGAGGTGGTGAATATTGATAAGGCAATGGTTGGGAGTTGTGGCTAGCCGGAGGCGGGGGATACTGGTAAGGGAGCGGCGGGGAATTGTAGGGATGTGTCGGTGGTGGCATGTGAGGTTTCGAACACGCATAGGTCTTCTTTGATGCAAATGCCATTATCTGGTTCGCTTGGAAAACCACCTCCTGGTTTGACTTGGAGTAAACACTGAGCCCAGACAAATTTAACTCAATGGGCACATTGCAGTCTGATCCTCCTGGTGCTCCATGGAGCTCAACCTTACACGAGTCAGCCCCATAGTTGTTGCTAATTGGCAAACCCTTCAGGATCACACTGTATTTGCCATTGTTTCTGGTGTAGCCAAATGCCACGAGTGCTTGGTCGTTTGCCTGACAAGTTACCTTGACCATGGCTCCTGCACCCAGATCATTGTAAACAAATGAGTATGAAACATAGAAGGACATTTAGGGATAATTTGCAAAAAGATCAGCAACCGATGTTTAAGGAAAATAATTATGAGCAAATAGGATCATTTGTATTGAATAGCATGATTGGATCACAAGAATAGAGATAATGGCGAAATTTTACCTTCCAGGTGCTCCTTCCCATGGGATTCTTCTGGGTGTGCCTCATCGAAGCATCTATAGCAGTACACCTTCCCTATCACCTTAATAACAGGTGCATATGTTGGTGACATGGAAAGTGAAGGTGGTGCAAAGCTGCTCGCTCCTTCACCGTGCATCGCAAAAGTGACAAACAACATGGTGAAGACCAGCCATAGGTGACCCTTTGGCTGGCCTGTCATGCTCGTTTTCATCCCTAGATAGTGTTTTATCAAGTGAGAGCAGGAGAGGATGTGGATGGTTCTGGCTTTGATATGGGTGGCTATTTATAATGGCCATGCTCATAAGGTTTGAGGGATGGAGCGAGAGCAGGTAGGCCGGGGATGGAGCAAAGGGGGTCAACATTGTTCTGCCTCATCGCACTTTGTTCTAAAAAGAGCACATACTGTACCTTGATTTTTTTTTCTCATGGATATCAAACAGTAGAGATTACAGTTCTCTTTTAAGATGGCATAAATGTGCTTATGTTTATTTACTACTATGCAAGTAATATACGAAAATACAAACACAATCCGAGTTAAGCAACCCAGTATTGTTCAAGTCTTGCTCTGGCCAGAGTAGATTGAGGTGTGAAAGGTGCATCATTGTCTTACAGAAAAACTGACAGGATTTCGTCCACTAAGAAGAAACAGGCTATGACAGGCCACACAATACCGAATAAATTAGCCAATATACCCTCGTCGTCATCATCTCTTTGTAGGCCAAAACTGCAACGGTGACAACATGTGAAGTACAGTATTTTATAATGTCAATGCCTCCGGCAGCTGATTCTCCATTTTATGTAAAACGTTTGCAGTAATGTGGTCGAATAGAAGTTATTCTGGAAATCATGTACCATGTGCCAGCTAAGTTATGCTGCCCTTTTCCTCAGAATGAAATTCCTTCGATCACCTGACTGCAGTTTCAGGACCTGAACATGTAAATCTCCAAAGGACCCTTTGATGCCACCCTTTCATCAAATCCATCTTAAGTCAGGTCTGGCATGTGTAGCTTCAACTACTCAGATAAAGCCCACTGACCACAGGCAGGGACAGCAGTAGCAGCCAAAATCTCAGGTCAAAAAGGCGCCTGCGGGGTCATCTAGATGGTTCAGGCTAACAAATCCGTCCTGCTCCATCTCCATGCAAGAGTTGAGCAGGTTTAACCGACAAAATGATTGTTCACCTGTTGGTTTGTTTCACTCGCAGGCTGTTGAATAATCTTTGTTGCCCATCCCTTGATACTTCGATTTGACACATAATGACATCAGGCAGAAACAAGCTGAACCCTGATGCTGGCTTTTGGAGGTAGCAGGAAGCTCATTTTGGTGCCGGAAAGAAGGGAGCGCCATTAGGTTTGGTCGGCGGCAGGCTCTAACAGGTTGGGCCCAATCTGCAGAATGCCTTGAACTGGGCCGGTACGTACTATCTTGAAGCCGAGAGGATTGAGCCCATGTAGAGTTCAAATTTTCAAAACAATAGGAGCACACAGGACAAGGAACACACAGGTGTAAACGATAATATTGAACTTTGATTGATTTCCCTGCTTAGCTTGATCGTATGAATGGAAACACTAGACAATTTAGATGCCATTAGTCTTCACCTCATGTCAGGTCATCCACCCTAGCTACCACATTTTGCCCAATTTACAAGCAGGCTTGCTAGCTCCATTTTCTACCCATCTAATGACTTGGTTAATGCTACCAGCTGGTATCCATCTTCTGAACCTGAACCCCAAAATGGCAGCAAGTGAAGATCTGATCATGGAGGAACGACCATGGACCTATATATCTTCACAAACCATCACCCTCCCTTCAGAAGAAACCCGAGCTTTAGTAATTTCCTTCCAGCTACAAAGAACTTAAGCATATGACAAATAACAACTCAATGGTCACCTCCATCAGGAACCCCAAGTGCTACTTATGTCAGTGCATGGTTTACCACGATGCTGGGCCGGCGTCCGTAGCTTAAGTGTCATTCCAGACACTGAAGAGCTGCGCGCCGCCATGGGCAACGCCCCCCATGTTATCGTTGCTGCTCGCCGCTGCCGCCACCGGAGGCGCCGATGCCGGTGTCCAGGAAGACATCCTCCCGCCTCCATAAGCAGCCTCTGCGCTCACCAGGTAGCTCTCGTACCCCATCTGCGCCGCCTGCTGATGCTTGGCCTCCTCATGGTGGTCACCTTGCTGCGGCCGGTGATGCACCTGCTCGTGGCTCACCATTGCCGCGGTGGTCGCCGCGGCAGCGCTCATCGGCATCATGTAGCCGCCGCCGACGGCGCCACCGTTGCTGTCCCCGACCCCGTTGTACACGACGGAGTTGGAGCCGGTGCTATGCTCGAGCGAGGCGTTGTCGATGCTGCCGAGGCCGTGCATCGCCCCCGCCGAGAAGAAGTCGTGCGCGCCGGCGCCCAGGTTCAGGTGGTTGAGCTCCTGCAGGCTGTGCGCGGCGGCGATCACCGCGTGGTCCTGCTCCTGCTTGCACCACCCGCGCAGCGGCTGCGCGTACGGGTGGTACAGGCCGGCGGCGGCGGCGCTCGGCTGGAACGCGATGGTCGGCCAGGCGGCGGCCGCCGCGGCATGGTAGTGCGCGCCATAGGCGGCAGCCAGGGCGCCGGCGTCGCCGAGCTGCGAGGCGATGCGGCCGACGTCGTAGCTCACCACGCCGGCGTGATGCTGCGCGGACGCGGCGGCCTCGGCCTCCTTGAGGCGCTTGGCGGCGCTGCCGATGGGGAGCGCGCTGCTGTCCAGGATGCTCTTCACGTCGTAGCGGCTCATGTCGAAGTTGGTGACGGCGTTGAGGCCGCGGAACTTGATCGCCGCGATGTCGTACGCCTCCGCTGCCTCCTCTTGGGTGCCTGCATTGCATCCACGGAATGTTGCACTTGGCTTAGCAGAGCACAATCCAAGCACACTTGTGCGCTTTGCTGCATGGTGTGCATGGTATACGCACGCATGAACAGAATGCATGGAGCGAGGTTGCATGTGACAGGCTTATTAATCAGCATTTTTAAAGGTTGGAGCTCAATAATTTAAGCTGTGGCCTGATTAGTCTACTGCAGATGCATGCTCTTGTTTCTTATTGAGGGAGTAGTGCTACTTTGACCTGATGCACGGGTGAATGGGAGACAACGATAGCGCCAGACATGGGATCAGATTTGAAAAAGGCCACTTGATCGAGGAGCACGCACTAAGTAATGCATTACTGCAATGCAACTTGGCATGACTTGATGGTCACATTTTTAATAGTCATCATATATACATCCATATACAGCAAGTGTCTTTAGTGTGAGTGGTAACATCAGCTATATACTCCGTATCATTTGCTTCTCATTGCATTGAGATGGTTATTAGTTTACTGCAATTTGCTTCTGTGGTGAATATATTGAAAAAAAAAGATCTACTTACTGAAGGTGCCCAAGTAGAGATCCTTGTTCCCTGCAACTCGTCCAATCCGTGCTTGCCATCTCCCATGTTGGTGATGCCTATAAATACAGAGTTCAACAAATTATACACCAGTCACATTCTGTCCATTTTCTGAGTATGCATTTGCCGACATCACAAATGTATTTATACCTAGTCACTCCTCTGTAAATTGATGCACCTCTGGAGAAGCCACTGCTCTTCCTGCAATCACAAACACAGGTAGTTTGTATCAATCTGATATAGAGTAATTTCTTAAATCTCATGCTAATAAAATATTATCGTAGACCGACCTTCTCAGAGACGCTACAAACTCCTGCCTTGTCATGTGCTTCATTTCCTCCAGCTCCTTTTCGTAGTTACTCACCTAGAAATACAAAAACAAATGCCTTTAAGTACAGTTCTAGCAATGTACATAATTAACAGAACATATAGAACCTTCACTCCAGCTCACCAACCATTTAACAGAATTGAGAAATAGCAAATAATATATGTCATTCAGTAATGTAAAACTACATTCTACATATACATACTGGAAAATTTGTTGTTGTGGTGGGGCCCCAATACTTAAGAGCAGCCAAATCATAAGCCCTAGCAGCTTTCTCCTCTTTGTCATACCCACCTGTATCAATAATGACACAGGATGAAAAGAAAGGTGAGAACGCAGAGAGGAAAAAAAATATGCTTCCTTCTGCTTGACAAAAAATTTAAGTAATCCAAATAAAGTGAAATCGCATACCTAGATAGACTGTAGATTAAAGAGTTGAGTTCAATCCCGCAAATCACGATGGTCAATCAAGAGATGATCAATGAGGAGTGATAATGTCAGTTAACAACATTGGGGGAAAGATCAAACACAAAAAAAAACAGATTTGAATATCACAATCTGGCATTAGTACCTTGACGGCCCTTGCGAGTTTGTCCTTCCCTTCTGCAACTGTTGTCCCACAGATGAGCCTCATACCTCCCAGTCCATCTATGCCTATAATAAATCAAAAGCAGAAACTTTTTGTTAATGTCGCACATTACAACGATCATGCCCAACATAATGACACTACTAGTCACCAAAATCATCAAATACTAGCACATCTATTATTATTGCTGCCACACCGGCCCTACTCATTTTATTCAGAAAAAGAAATCGGCATCAAGCAAAGAACTTATCTAGATGCAATCAAATCTATCATAGCATCTTGCATTCTTGCATTAGTAATTATTTCTTTAATTCAATGATTATTGCTTGATCCATTGCTGATTTATGCTAGTTAATTAGTCCCATGATTCAATTCAATGGTTGCACACGGCGGCCCTACCTGGTCACGCCGCGGTAAATCGAGGTGCGCTGGCCGAACGTGTCCACCGTCTTCCTCGCTGCCGCCGTCTCAGCTAACGCGCCGCCGCTGCCGCCCGCGTCCGTGCTCACTGCTGCCAGGGCGCTGCTGCCACCGCTATCCTCCTTCCGAGCGGGGGTTACTGCTCCACCGCCCTGTGCCGACGTGGACACACTCTCCGGCGCCCGGCCACGCTCTCCGGCGAGAAGCGGCATGCCAGCACCTTGCGTCCCCGCCATGTTCATGGACAAAGAGAGCCCCTGCGCCGCCTGCGCGCCATCGGCGGCAGTCTGCGGTGGCGGCGGAGCTGGCTGGCTCCGCAGCCAGTTCTTGATCATCGACAGCCCGATGCTGCCGCCATTATTGGCACTGGCGGCGGCGGCGGCGCCATTGGCGGTGGAAGCACTGAGCATGGCGCTGCCGTCATGGACGCCGGCGGAGGAGGCCACCATGACGGAGTCAGCGAAATGGAGCGCGGAGCTGGGGTGGTGGTAGAGCTGGTGGTAGCCGGCCGTGCTAGCACCTGAGCTCGCGTAGCAAGTGCTGCTACTGCTGGGGATCACGTTGAGGTTGGCCTTGTGATGATGCTGCTCCGAGAAGGAGATGCCACCGAGGAAATCCTCCAGCTTCGGCTCGGCGACGAGGGCTGAAAGCTCTGATCCCCTCATGCTCCAATCTGAAAAGGATCGACGAACAACAAGATTATTTTCATGCAAGCTTCGATGAGTACATATGCGTGCGTGCCATATTTAGCTATAGATGCATGTGTATAGTTATGCTGATGCTCGTGTTGATCAAAATAAAACCTTGGGGGATGTTGAAGCAGACGTCGCCGGAGACCTCGTCGGTGGCGGCGGCGGAGATGAGGGTGGAGTCCGCCTGGGACGGTGGCAGATCCTGCGGGGAGAGGGAGAAAGCCAGCCAGTTGTTCACAGTAGCCATGATTGATTATCTGAAAGAGCTGCGATTAATTTGCCCCTAATGTGTGCTACTTGAGCTTCTTGTTAGATTGATAGGGGAAGTAGAGGAGATCAAGAAGTCATTTTGGTGAGTGCAAAGGTTAGGGAAGGGGAAGTCAAGCAGAGAGTTTTGGAGCATTAAGCAAACAGTGCTAGTACTGCTAGATATTTATACAGCCAGTACACTCCATAAGATTAGTAGTAGCACTATGTGAAGACACTCTACTAGGAGTAATATAGTCTATGTAGGTTGATGGAGTATGATATAATTAAGAATATATATGCAGGAGAAGTTTCTTTCCAATAAGAAAAAAATGTAGTACTATGTGTGCAATACAAAAAAAACAGTGTGACATGATTTAACTGAACAGAAAGCACTTTTTGCTTCTGCTTTCTGGGGAAGTATCCACTATATTTTGTCTCATTTTCCCCAAAACAAGTCTATATGTGTGCCTATATCAGTACCTGATGATGTATCTGCGCATGCATGTACATGTAGTACTAAAGTGACAACCTTTTACTCGATAATAGTATTGCGCTGTCAAGGTCATTTGACTGGAAAGTTGTTGTTAAGAATGATTAATAAATTCTCTTGGAAAAAAGAAACGGCTCAAGATCTAAGCTGCAGCTTCATTCTATTTGTCTAGGATCTCAATTCGTAAGCAGATGTTCTTGTATGATCTTTTCAAACATATACACAGGATGGTGCACATGCGCGCACGGGTGCTGGGGTGCCTGAACATCTATATATGCATTCAGTTGACATCTGCGTGTATACATATGCCTCTCCAACTATGTATAGTATATTGTTATTGTGTGGAAATTGTTGCTATATGAGCCAAAACACTGATCAAGACTGCTGAAATGTGCATATGAACAATTAGGCCTGGCCTGGTCTGGGCCTCTCCTGAAACCCTAAAGCCACTCATAGCTCACCTGCAGAAGCTGAATGCCTGACATGGTTTTCACAAAGCCCTAGGCTTGCCCTTCCTCTAAGATTATTACTACAATGATATATCCTAAAATATTTTCATTGACCACAAACATAGCAAGAGCAGTAAAATTTTAAGATGTGTACTAAGAAGCACACTGCTATTCCACAATTCCACAGGTAATGGTCATGATTTAGAGGCGATATTCAAACCCTAGCTAGGAAAGTGGATTAGTCGATTCCAATTGTAGTACTAAGCATGATTCGTCCAATCAACTGTAACCAAACATGCCCTAATTGGAGCACTAGAGGTGCACGACAATCCCTGCTTGTCATGCATGCTTGAAGACTTCACTTTAAATTGCTTCAAAAGATGAAGGACAGGCAGAAAAGATGAAAAGAAAAGGGTAAGTTCATGCATGGTCGACGGAGAGGACGTGCCACCTGCACCCTAGAAGAGGACACGAACCCTTGTCTCTCTCTCTCTCTCCCCTCTTCCTCTCTCTCCCCCTCTTCCTCCCTCTCCCTCTCCCTCTCCCTCTCCCTCTCCCTCTCCCTCTCTGGCTCTCTCTCTCTCTCTCTCTAGAAAACTAATGTTGTTTTTCCTCTCTCTTTATGGGAGGAGGAGAAGTGGAGGTTAAGATAGGGCGTGTGTGTTTTTATCTTGGTAATTGCACCGCTTGCCTCCCCTCCCCACGCCTAAAACTTTGACCGTCAAAGGTACTCCGTAGCGACTAGCGAGCTCTAGCTGGAGCCGGTTCAAACTGACGAGTATCTTTAGTTACCGGCCTATTCATACTTACCCGGTGAAGGCTGGTTAATTACTGGCTGATGAGCTGCTTTTCACTGGAGTTCAGTTAATTAACCTTTAATCTTTTCGGTAGTGTGAATGTCGATACAAATTCACAGGTTTGCACTTGCTTGGGAGTACTGAATGGCAAATGAAAACTTGCTTTTGGCCTTGTCAATAAAGTGACGATGAACGTTTACTCGGGTCACCAAAAAAGAATGGCATATGTTGCAGGACGTTTGCTTGGGAGTATTAGGCCAGTCCCAGTGCAAGGTTTCATGAGGTTTCATGCACATTAAATAGGGTGCCAACTTAGCATTTTAGATGATGTGGCATGTAGTTAATGTGGAGAGAGATGAAATGGATTTCATCTAGATGAAACTCTGTATGCACAGATTCCAACAAGTCTGTATCTTGCATGCATCACCTAGGAAACATCAAAATGAAACTTTGCATTGTATGAACCATTTCATCTGTAAATTTATTGTCTCGTTGCTTATGTGGCATTCTTAGAAACACAAAAATGAAATCCCCACTGGGACTAGCCTTAGTCATTTTTTTTGCAAAATTGTTGCGACTTTTAAAACAAGTAACTATTGTGTTTTTAAAAATTTGTCTTAGAAAACTTTCGCAACATAATGCATCTAATAGGAGACCTGTTCGAATGGTTGGTGGATGGTGGCTGGTGCTGTTTTTGCTGAGAGAAAAACACTGTTGGCTGGTTGGTGGTTGGTAGTTGGTGCTGATTTTTGCTGACAGAAAAACACTACTGTCTGGTGGCTGATAAGGCAAGCGAACAGGGCGAATACAAATGTACTTGTAAATAGTGGTCATATTTACACTATTGATAACACGTCTCATAGTATAAAATATCATAAAATAGTAGTGGTCAAAGCTATTCACTGGAGTACAATAAGATCATCTTCTTTGTAGAGTGTGTGCATCACAATAAAATAGTAAGACGTAAATTTGCTTTTAAATTTTTCTCTCTTCTCTAAACCAATTCTGAATACTGGAGTACAAACCAATTAGGCTCCTCTGAATACTTAAAATTTCATGTGAATTTGCGGAAAGAACCATGTTATACTTCAATACATGCTCGTGTCATTAGTTCCCTTCTTGCAAGTTCAAATCGTGCCTCATAACACTTAATTTTTGAACTAACCATTTCGAGCTTGTTCAGTCATAAATAAAGCTTTCACCGTGTCCTCCTTCATCCCAAAATAAGTACATGTATATTTAACCAAAAGTGCACTTATTTTGGGACCAAACGGAGTAAGTATATATAAAACTTTTTTTGGGACATATATATACTCCTATTACTACTATGTTAATAGTCCAGGTTAAATACAAATGCATCTTATTATATGGGACTTATTTTTTCTAGGAGGTGGAACCGTTGTTGATCCATTGTTCCGTTCTGCTAGTCTTGATTGTCAACTTGACAGGCATCTACACCTAGCTTAAATTTTCTAACATGTTTGACTATTTTGCCGTCCACCTAGCTACTAGCTTGCAATTTATATTTTGAATTTCCTGTGAATTGTAATATTATTGTTTCCTATTTCAATTAAGAATATGTGAAACATTCGGAAGAACTGCGGCGGCATGGACAGTACACGGCGGCCTCGGCATATATCATATGATGCATGAAGGAAGCATTCGGATGAGAGGAGCTTCGAGACTGTGGAAGAACTGGGCTCCGCCTCGAGTCAAGTTTTTCATATGGTTGGTACTGAAGGGAAGGATTTGGACTGCTGACCGTATAGACGGCGACATGGCCTGGAGGCTCACGATGAGTGCTGGCTATGCGATCAAGCAGACGAGACCGTGTCTCATATGCTGGTCAATTGCGTCTTTGCACGCCAGGTTTGGTGGGAGGTGGTGGCCGGGAGAGGAGGGCAATGCCTCTTTCTGCAGCCTGAGTACTCCCTGCATGGATGGTGGTGCACGGTGCGAAGACAACAACCGGCGAGCAGAAGGAGAGCTAGGATTGGACTCCCTCTTCATGCTAATCGCCTGGAACATATGGAAGGAGCGTAATGCACGGTTGTTCGGTGATCATGCATCTTCTGCTCAAGAACTGATCCATAAAGTCAGACTCGAGATCGACATGTGGGTTTTGGCTGGAGCCAAGCGTCTTGGTTGTTTCAGTCGTGAGTAGTACCAGTAGTTACTCTGTTAGGCTACAGCCTCGTTGTTTCTGTCTTACAGATGTTGGTGAGACTTGAGATCCACCGGAGTAATGTAATCTGGAACACTTGTTCTCATTCTTCTTAATACAAAGATATGAAGCTCTCCTTCGTATTCGAGAAAAAAAAGAATATGTGAAACACACAACAGTTTAGCAGAAACATTATAAAAGATCATTCCTACCAAAACTTGCTGTTTGAAAGCTACTCATTATTGTTGATTTATGCATATATGTTCCTTGGCAAAATGAAACAAAGAAAAACTAAATTTTGAATCCAATCACTGTGCGTGGCCACGTCCAATATAGTTGTGATTGTAAAAGTTGCCTTTACTCAAGTATAGAACTCACTGGTTATACTCACTGGTCTTGCAAATTAAAGTATACACCCACTTACGCAGTTCCTTTCCTTTCTTTAAATCTGAAATTTTGAATCCATCATTACATATGGCCTGATTAAACACAGGCCGGTGTGATCACAAAATACGGCATTGCTCAAGTATAAAAACAACTGTTAATATAAGTGAATAAGTAACTGGGTACACGAGTAGACGTACGGTATGCATTCCGCGCACACACACACAGATCACAGTCCACCATCGCTGTACAATCTTCTCTTGGAACGATAAAGCGCATGTGCGCGTCCACTGGCATGTGCATCCATGCTTTGCTTCTACTCAAGTCATTCGCTAGCTACTATGGACACTCACACGTGTGGGTCTTCTTGAATGCAATGCAACAGATGATATGAGTCTCGATCTCCCTCGCATGAGTCATGCATGCATGATGACTTACGAGACATGCCCACGTGATCACCACCACTTTGCTTCATCTCACGTCTACGTACTCTGCTTGCTGTTAGCTAGTGTGGCATATGAAATTCCACGTACTAGAAACCAACACAAAAGGGTGGCAAATGATGGAAAGGGAGAGTTAGAAGTTCTCCCCGTGCCCAAATATCCAGCAAGAATCTTCTTCAGGTGGAGCTAGTAACAGAAGATACATATATTATGGGTATGTGAACTGGGATCTCACTCTTGGAGCATGCAATTTGCTTGTTGCTTGCATTGTGATTTCTATAAAATTTCCTAAATATATAGATGCAGCATATACAATAAGCTAGCTGCAAAAAAAAGAGAGAGAGAATCAGAGGTCTCCCTTTTTTAGATAATGGAAAATATATTATCCGGCCTTGTAATCAGAGATCTCCTACGATACAAGTTTCATTGTTTGTTGTTTTCAAGACTCCATGCAAAACATAAACTACCTTGAAAATATTGTAAATATGATTTCATCAGTATAAAACTCATTTCACCTTTTTTTTCGTTAATTTTTTGTCACATCATAAAAAATGCTGATATGACACTGTATTTATATTAGTAATGATAAAACTCTTATTGAGAATGGCCTTTCAGTCGTGGAACACGTATAGTACTCCATCTCAGAGTAGCGTACAATTGCAAGGATTACGTCCATACTACTACATGCTATTTAGAGTGTTTAAGCATCCACAAACAAACAATATCCTTTCATTGAACTCTGAGTTAACAATGCAACCAGTGCTTCCAAGTTGGCTTGGGTAGTTTGAGATGCAAACCAAAGGTTACCGGAGTATCTAGCGGATCGGAGGCCGGACCGCATGCATGGTCATGGATGGAGATAATTAAAATTAAGAATGGTAAAGCATGCAGGCCTGCCGCTGCATGCATGGCGTGGCGCGTTCAAACCCTAGCAAGCAGCATGCACTGGCCTAGGAGAAATCAACGGAGAGTTTAGAGAGCTAGCGCCCGTGCGCGCCTCCTCGTAAACACTGTAAAGATAACCGGCCGTCGTGTGTATAATAATAATCATCCATAATTACTCTAGCTTTGCATTGCATGCATGAGAGAGAGAGAGTCTAGAGAAATTCGAGAGAGAGAGAGAGAGGGAGGGAGAGAGAGAGAGAGAGAGAGAGAGAGAGGTGGCCGGGAGGCAATCCCACTGAAAACACTTGCATTGATTTGGGCAGCTTTTCTGGGATTAGGCTCTGCCGAGCCGTTTGAAGACACTACTGTGTAGATGGTGGCGATCGACTGGATCACATACAATACCTCAGGCTAGCAATATGAGTAGAGTAACCTGTAGCTAGCTCTGTCACAGTAGTCCAAGTCTATGGCCGCATTTTCTGATTGACCGTACGCGTGCTACTCTCTTCTTTCTGACAAAGTCTCTGGTGAATGCAAGCGATCGAAGCGCAATGCAGGCATCGCCCTGTTCGTTTGGATTGTTTCCAGCGAGCCAACAGTGTTTTTCTCTTAGCAAAAACCAGTACCAGCCACCAGCCACCAACCAGCCAGCAGTGTTTTTCTCTCAGCAAAAACCAGTGCCAGCCACCAGCCAAACGAACAGGGCGATGGAATCTGAGCATGCAGAGCTCTAGAATGCCCATGTCTTGTGCAGATCCAAGCACTTTTGTTTGGGAGAGGCATGCATGTATAGGTTGCGAAAAACACGCTATAATGCCTTGCCTGCCAATAATATGCAGCTTGATCGAATTCGTTGTACGGAGTATATACTATATGTTACCCATCAGAAAAGCAATAATAAGGTCTAGCTTTTTAGAATGAATGAATAATCATGTATGTATCGGTTTAGCTCTATTCTTGTAATAATCTTGTTCAGTACTGTGCTAGTACGTACTACGGAGTATAACTATTGCTACATCCATACTAGTGGTATCACTCTACTTCTCTCTTATATATCACTAATTAATTTGTATTGTAGCGTGCATTCATGCTTTATGCGTGCGTACAAGCAAGAATGCTAATAGTACTCCATTGAGCTGAGCCGGCCGGAGGGAGCGAACCTTTTCTTCTATCTAATCTAACCTAGTAGTAAAAAAAGAGAGTGATTACTGATTAGGCCGGGTCTTGTACATATCTGCCGACGCAGAGCCCATTTGACCATGGGCGTCGTGTGGCGCAGCTTTGCCGGAGGCCCCGTAGGTGTGATCTCACGTGACCTTGGCCTCTTGCTCCTGCACGCTTCCTCTCATCTCGTTTCCCTTGGCACGGATGGGGTGAGGACAAAACGGGGTGCTTCCTGGTCAAATGATAGGGATAAAGCTCAGATTCTCCTCTCCGTGTCCTACACTCCTACTGTACTCCTTTTCTATGTGTTTTTTTTTTTGAGGAGGAAGACTTCCTTTTCTATGTGTCCGTATCTGTACGTGTGTGCTTTGTTTGTCCTGCCTCGTGGTCCGAGATGGGATGGATTCTACTGCGGCCCAAATAGTCGTACTTGGATTGGCAGCCCACGGCAGTAGAAAGTCCGAAAGAGCAGTCACGACTCACGCGGGCTCTATTGTCCGGAAGATAACCTTGGCGGGCTATAATTCTAGCCCAACTCGCAACAAGTTATGTTAGGTTTGTTAGGTGGTTTTTGGCCCAAAACCTCGTCTGTCCTATTAGCCCGGCTTGTTAACCCCAGCCCTGCGACGACAGCCCAGTAACACGCCTCCGCTGCTTCGTCTCCCTCCCCTTGGGTAAGCACGGCTCCTGCCATTCCGGCCTGCCAGATGTTCGGCGGCGAGCCGGCGAGCACCGGCACCAGCAGCGGCAAGTGAACCGCCGCCTTTCGCCATTTCCTCGCCGCAGCGAGGTAACACGTACGTAACCTTTCTCTCCTTCGAGCTGAAAGCCAATAAAAAGCGCTGCCGTAGCGCTCGCGAAAGCCCCCGGACGCACGCCGGCCATTCTCGGCCAATCGATCCCGACGCGCACCTGAAATCGACGCCGGCCTCCGATCCAGCGGGAGCAGGCAGCCAGCTCTCGACAGCGACGCCGTGCGCGCGCTTCCGTCGTTTCAGTTGCGGGTTGCCGTTCCTGGCAAAAGCCTTCCCGGCATCTTCAGTTCAGGGTAACCAGACCGGAGCCTTTGAGATTTCAGCAGCCGATTCGAAGTGGGACACTGCCACGGCGCGCAGATGATTAGTGGCCGATCGAATCGATCCCAGCCGATCGAGCTCATCGGGCAACAGATGGTGATGGTGATTGGTGAGACTGACACTGACGAACGACATCGGGTTCATCTGCTGGGACTTGCTCTGAATACACAGTCCTCGAGCTCATTCATAACGGAACTTGGTCTTACGCAACAGGAAGCTCGAAAGTCTGCAACGGCAAGTAATACCGGCGTGGATTGCGTATTATCGGACAGCTGATCCATCACGAATCCCTCTTGGCTGGGCTAACCATGGCAGGCTCGAAAAAGACTGGCCTAACTGAACTCTGAACAAAGGATCGAGATGCAGGATGAGCCGCTGCCGCCGTCACCCATCCGTTCCGTGTCAGGCAAATATCAGCGACAGGTTTAAGCAGGTGATGTTGATGTACTCTGCGTGCGCGTGGCTCTGGTGCTCATAACTTGTTATGGTTTTTGCAGTTAGCCGAAAGTTGCCAACCTAGAGTACCCTTCGTGCAGAGCTGATTAAGAAGCTGGCCGCATATATGATAAGAAGTTGGCTTGTAACTGTAGGTCCTGCAATCAGGGAAAAAATGTGTGGCTGATCTAATTCGTTAGGCAGGTTGGCTATGTTGCAATGATTTTTGGCTTTTCTACAATACTATCTTTTCGTGTGCCTGATCTGGGATATATAAGGATATATAACACCGATGTTTTCAAATAACTGGTTTGGTCTTTTTACACATTTTTTTTCCGAATGGGGTTTTATTTTTAGCCCGAATTTGGTCGAATGTGGCCGAACTTAGAACAAACAATCGATTTTTTGAACCGAATTTGTCAGTTCAAACTAAAATGACCGGCATCAGACAATGGTTGGCTGCTAGGTTGCATAGATCTTATAAAACCGCAATGCAAGACCCTAGCAAGCTCACGCGCCCGACAGTGTCATTGTCATCTTGTCAGCAGTCAGCACCGTTGGACCGACCTGCTGTTGTCGATCTTCTAAAAAAAACAGTATCTAACCTCAGCTTCCCAACTAGAACGTGTACAAAGCTCCTATTCCTCGAATTATGGAAACATCTCTGTGCCGATCACAAACATGACGCTCCATCAGAACATACTATAACAAAACGAAAACACACTCGATGATCCATAAATTAGCCAAAAAACGGGGAGAAAAACACACTTGATGAATTCCCTCTTTGCCTCTTTGAAGTATTTACATGGTAGAAGCATGCACATGCGTTCTTCCAGCGAAAAACGGGGAGAAACTCTTGTTCTCTCCAATACTACAGCCAGACAAAATGGGGAAAAAAGGGACGTGACCCTGACTAACTGATTTCTTAGCCCTCCAAAAACGCTATTTATAATATTTAGACAAAGAGGGTCAACTCCTAGAGTCAGATCCAGCCCATTTGCTGCGCGGCCTCCTTCCACGCGAACGCGGCGGCGCGCTGCCCCTCCACGAACTCCATCGCCTTGGCGACAACGCCGCCGCGGCCGGCCACCGCCTCGGCCTTCACCGACGCCACGTACGCGCCGATGTCGTGCACGCTCCCGGGGTCCCGGAGCCTGACAAAGTCGAGCGCCAGCTCCACGCCGACGTGCGTGTACCGGTCGCCGCCGCCCGGCCAGCAGGCGGCGAGGAAACCCCTGGTGCCCTCGTTGAGCAGGGCGCCGGGGAGCATGGTGACCGGGTCCCGGACATTGGCGACGCGCAGCACCTTGACGGCGAGCTCGTCGCACCGGTCCCGGAACGCCGCGTTCCCGACCGGGGCCCGCCGTAGGAGAACACGGTGACCGGGACGCGCCGCCCGGACGCGTCACGGTTGAGGCCGTGCTCGGCGAGGTCGTAGCCGAGCAGCATGGCGAGGGCGCTGCCCATGCTGTGCCCGGCCAGGGTCACGCTCATGTCCTCGCCGGAGAAGGACTTGACGAGGCGGGACACCTCGCGGCGGAGCTGGTCGCGGCAGCTCCCCATGCCGGCGGCGCCGCCGGGGGAGGTGTAGATGCCGAGGAACCCCGACTCGACCTTGACGGCCTCCGGGTGCGCGCCGCCGCCGCCCGCGTCGAGGCGCGCCGGCTCGAGCGCGCTCCGGAGGTTGGCGGCCCACTCGGCCTGCGTCACCGTGCCGCGGAGCGAGATGAGCACGTCGCGCCGGCCGAGCCGCCGGGTCGTCTCGTCGGTGGACACGGCGACGTAGCCGACCCAGCTGGAGCGCCGCCGCCCGCTGGTGGACGGCGGCGCGGCCACGTCGTCGGGGGTCGCGTAGATGTACCGCGTCACCTCGTACCCTCCGGCGCCGGCCACGCCGGCCGCCTCGAGCACGCGGTCCCTGCCGTACTTGCAGCACATGTGCCGCGGCGACGACGGCTCCACGTCGAGCACCTTGTAGCAGGCGCCGACGAGCTCGCCGTAGCGCGCTACCTCGTCGCGGACCACGGGGTGCAGCGGCTGGAGGAGGCCGTCCCAGTCGTGGGACCCCTGGACCTGCCGCCACATGCTCGCCACCGACGCCGCCGTCCTCCTCGTGCTCGTGCTCGTGCTCGTGCTCGCCACTGGGGCGGCCGGAGCGCAAGCCCTCTCGGCGTCGGCGGCGCCGGCGGTGCTAACTGTGGCAGCGGCGGCGAGGACGCGTGCGCGGCACGGCTTGGGACGCATGGAGCTCGTAGCATGGCGAAGAAGGGCGCATCGCGGTTGGATCGTTGCAGTGGATGCCATTTGTGTTGTTTCCTGGATCGGCACTGCCGCAATGGACCAGGAGAATGGGAGCTCGTATATATAGCCATTTTGAATGGAGAAGAAATACGCGTGCCTTCTCCTTGTTGAGCCACGTCGAGTGGAAGGATGGCACCAACCTCCAACCATTTGGCAAGGGTCATGGGCAGAGCTGGTACGCGCCGGCGCGCGCATGTTGATGACGTCCCAGCAACCGTCGTCAGAGTTCGGTTCATGATGCTCTCTTTCTAGCATGCGTACCCCATTTCGTTGCCAAACCATGGAGAGCAATGTAGGTCTAAAAACGACCGTGGACAGCAACAAGAACCAATGTAACTCAGCATCAACTTTTGGGGAAAAAAAATAGGCCGTCAAAATTTCAACTTAATAATAAGATTTGCAATGTTTCCACTATGAATTTGACAAACTTTTAATGATAAATTTAACGTTTGTCTAGGAGTTCCGAAAGTTTAAACGGATTTTTAAAATTTAGAATAAAAATTAGGCATAGGTTTAATTAACATAAGAAATTCTACTAGCAAGTTTACATGCATGTACTATTGATATATCACTTTCACCTTTGATCATCTACCGTCCATTCTTCACATCTTATATCTATTTAGCCATGTGTGACAAACTGAAGCTAGCACGCGTTTACCTATTTAATAGCGTCTTTCTTCCTGTATAAGTACTACGTAAACTTGATGCACACAAGCACAACCATGTAGGTACGTCTAGCACATGCCTAAATTAAAATGTATTGTCGCCGAACCATTTTTTTCATGGAAGCACAGTAATAGAGATGTAGACACTTATATGCATCCATTCATGCATCCCTACATTTATCCTAACATAGTAAGCAGCTTCATGGGAATGCAGCTGAATAATTGAGATTCACAAACTCACTATACACATCTTTCTATTGACTAGCGAGAACGCACGTGCGGCACGCACGTTTATTGTTGACATGTAGGTAATAAAAAACAATGTTACTTTAGTGCAAAGTTTTTTTAAAATACTTTATATTCGCTCTCTCATGTATATAGAGAGCTTTATGTATTCTTAAAACTCATGATAGTTAGCATTTATTTATATGGAGAAAAACTCTCCAATTTATTGTCTATTAGCAATACGGGATAATTGTGTATAGACGTGGGTACAAATATGGGTATATTTATGTGGGTCCTTTTTTGGGTGAAAAAAGTTTTGGGTTTCGAGGGGAAAATCAACACAGAAATGTCCCTCCCCCCTCTTTTTTCCACCATTTATGTAACTTTCAGCCTGACAGGTGGGTCCTTTTTAGGTGGGAGGTGGGCCTAATCTTGGTGAGAATTGTTTTCAAATCTAATTCTCGTATAGATAAAAACATCACATACGCCCGCGCATGTTGATGACGTCCCAGCAACCGTCGTCAGAGTTCAGTTCATGATCTCTCTAGCATACCTCTCATTTCTTTGCCAGACCACGGACAACAATGAAGATCTACAAGTCATCTACGTATGATTTGGTTGCAGTTGCATCTCATTGTATAGTGCATAGTCTTTTTCACCCAGGAACATCCCTGTTTGCTTGGCTTATCGGCCACCGACCAGTAGTATTTTTCTCTCAGTAGAAATCAGCACCGGTCACCAGCCACCAGCCAGCCAGTAGTATTTTTCTCTCAGCAGAAATCAGCACCGGTCACCAGCCACACCAGCCAGCCAGTAGTATTTTTCTCTCAGCACAAATCAGCAACAGCCACCAGCCAAGCGAACAGGCCGTATAGATGGTGATCTAGTCTTCGGATTTTTTTTTTTGAAAACAGCTAGTCTTCGGATTGAAAGTCATTAATGTACTGATCTTCTTTTTACCACTTGTGTAAGGCTGTGTGGCTAAGGGTGGAGGTCAGAGTTTTTAAGTCTGGTTGTATCATCTTAATATAGCGTTTTTGAATTAATAAAAACTTCCCATTTCGAACAAAAGGTCTAGAAATGTCAGGGGACAACAACAAGAACCAATGTGACTCAGCATCAACTTGGGAAAACAATATGATTTGCAAACTTTCCACTATGAATCGACAAACTTTTCATGATAAATTTAACATTTGTCTAGGAAATCTGAAAGTCCTAATGGATTTTTTTAATTTAGAATACATAAATTTGGGTAACATAAGAAATTCTACTAGCACGTTTACATGCATGTATATTCGTATATCACTTACACCTTTGATTATCTGCTGTCCATTCTTCATGTCTTATATCTATCTACCCATATGTGTAACAAATTGAAGCTACTAGCACGCGTTTAAGCGCCTTTCTTCCTGTATAAGTACTCTGTAAGCTTGATGCACACAAGCACAACCATGTAGGTACGTCTAGCACGTGCCTAAATTAAAATGTACTGTCACGAACCTCTTTTTTCCATTGAAGAACAGTAATATAGATGTAGACACTTATATACATCCACTCATGAACCCCTACAAATACACACATCCTAACCTAGTAAGCACCTTCATGGGAATGCGGGTGATTTGAGATTCACAAACTCACTATATACATACATCTTGCACATCACATACTACCAGAAGAATAACAAATATAAATATAGTAGAATACGAGCACCCAAAAAGTTAAAGCCTAACCTCCACACAATGCAAAACATTTATAGTTGCTAGCTATTTTTATATTAATTAATATGTCTATGCATGATGGTTAGACGAGGGCTAAGTCTTAACATATTGGGTGTGTTTAGTTGTAAAAAGGGGTGGGTAAAATTTGGTCGAAAAATCACATCGGACATTGTAGCGCTTTTCGTTTGTTTGTGTTAATCCTTGTCCTACCATGACCTAACTAGGCTCAAAACCATGTACTTAGTTTTTTATTTACCTACATTTAATGCTCCATGCATGAGGAGAGAGATTTGATGTGATAGGTGAATAGTAAAGTTTGGAGATAGAATTTTAAAAAGTTTGTGGGGACTAAAACATGGCCATTGTAGTGAATTATGAATATTGCTGCTGCATCTAATCCGTAACTATGTGAGAATCAACTGTTCGTTGCTTAATTTGACATCAGTTTGACCTCTAACCAATAAAGACATGATGAGTAGCGCTATAATCAAACAAAAAGAAGTTAGTAGCTCTAATTTTGGTGATAATCCATATGATATTTTGCCGAACATGTTTGGTTGGCCTCCTGTTGTATAATAATTCTTGGCTTCGTCGCTGTCCACACCTGCTATCTCACCTTTTTTTTGAACGAACCGCACAAGATAGTGCGTGTTTCATTGATATAGCAGAAAAAATACAAGTCCACGACCCTGGAAGGTCGTAGCCAGGAAAACAAAAAGCAAAGAAAAACAAACTGTACTCGCCCGGTTGGATTTGGGACATCAACGCAGGGTACCACTCACAAACCCACATCGGTCTCCGCCCTATACATGAAGGTCTCCGCCCTATACATGAAGACGACGATGGAGAGAAACCCTGCTATCTCACTTGGTGCCTGTAAATTAAATCCCTCCTCATCCCGTAACCTAAATACCCTGATGTCTAGTATACTTTTGTTTTTTTAAAAAAGGAGAGCAACAACAAGGAAGGGCCATATTCTCTCTGCTTTGAATTTCATTTTTTGTGTTGAAATATAAAAAGAGAGATCTTGGGCCCACCTGTCGATGCAAGCAAAAAGTAGACATACTAATGTAATGGGCCCTATGGGCCTTCGGGGGCGGCTGTGTGAAAGTTTTCAGGAGCACGACGACGAAACTGAAGTGAAGTGTATTGAATTAGTCGATGGAGATGGTTTCCTACGCGGGCAATTGGGCAACGATCGTTGTTCTTTTCAAAAAAAAAAAAGAAAAAATTGCGATCGTTGTTTTTTTCTTCACATTTCACCTTTCACGATCCGATTGGGGGAATGGGGGCAACAGGCAAGGTGAGCTATCCATACATGCGCTGCTCGTGTCCATGCTCGCGGCATTGTGCGATAAACATGCCTTGGTTCCTTGTGCGCGCGGCGGGCCGCATCAGACACAGTAACACAGCAATTTGGCACCTCAAATGGAGTGCAAGCTATGCCGATCGATAGCTAGTACAATATACCTAGCTAGCAGCTTTCTGTGGAAGATCGATCTGGGAAGAAAGGGAACGGCCGGCGGTGCTTGTTCGTCATCCTGTTGCTCGCCCTAGCAATCAATTCGAGCACTGGCCAATGGCGACGCGGGGCGCGGAGCTGAAAGCGACGGGAGGAATGGGATACGTATGCGTCGACGATGGAGAGAGTGAGAGAGTGAGAGTGAACAGTTGCTGCACTGTCAGAGCCCGTCCTCGTCCACTGACGAGCGAGCGAGCTACCTGCTATGCGGCTGCTGACTCCCTCCTCCCTCCCTCCTCCCAGGCCGACCTGGCCTGCTATTGGCCACCCAGATCGCCTCGCCGGAGAGCCAGCCCGTCGCCGTCGCCGCTGGGCGCTGGCTGTCCCGGCGACAGCCACAGGCGCGCCCCGAAAAGGATCGGATTTTCCCTTTCCCCACATTGATTGGCGACGCGCGCGTCCGTTTCAAATCGGATCCATGTGTGGGGGTGATTGGCTGATGATGACGATGCCGACCGCTGGCCGGGGCAATCATATGCAGGGGTGGTCAGCTCGCCGGAAACCGACCGGGCCGCGCGACGCGACGACGGGGACGTGCCAATTGCCTTGCCACCGGCGGGCGGTCGCATCGCCGGGCTCGATCGCGCGCTGGCGCGCTCTGGTGTTCGCGACGCGCCGCGATTTTATTCCGGCCGGCGTCGCTGATCCCGGGATGACAGGGATGGAGCTGGACGTTTGGAATCGACGCTGATCCATCCAGCAGAACACCCAAAATGAAAAAAAAAATATATCCTCCGTCGGCCGTGTTTTTTTGGGTGGAAAAATATTTCCACCCCTTTACCAATAATTAAAGGTATTAATAAAGTCAATTTATAAAACTACCTTCACAATGTTGAACTATTTCGCGAGACTTACCTCATGAGACCTTTGACCGCACGATTAGAGAATGGTTACTGTAGCATTACTGTACAAAATATGGATTAATTAGGCTCATTAGATTCGTCGCGCAAAGTTACACTTATCCCTAAACGGGTTTTGCAAATAGACTTCGTTTAGTACTTCATGCATGTAATATTCCTTTTGAAAAAAAAATTCGGGGTGGAAAGAAACACAGCCTTTGGGCTTGTTAGATGTTAGAATTGGGAGGGTGAATTTGGGAGTATGATGTCACTTCGTAATCATTGCATCACTGTAGCATTTTGTTTGTATTTGTGAAAAATTGTCTGAAAATTGATTAATTAGGTTCAAAATGTTCGTCTCGTAGAGCACAACAAAACTATATAATTAGTTTTTGATTTCATCTATATTTAGTACTCCATGTATGTTATAACATTTTGATGTGATGTGGAATCTTCTTTTTGCATAGTAAATTTGGGAGTGGAATTTGGGATCTAAACAGGGCCTTTATGTTGCTGTTGTCCAGCTGATGCATGCCCTGGCTCTTCTTGGTTTTTTCTTTCCTCCTTTCTTCTTGTGCGTTGTCCATTGATTGACCGACGGTCTGCTGGATATGGAATCTTGGACGGCAAGGGTCTCTACGACCTTCATGAGCTTGTAGCTCGATGGAGTAGTGGTTGAACTTGATGAATGCGGATGCAGTGCTGCGTACAACTGTACATGCAGCTGGATTGCAAGCTGAAAAGCTCACCTGCAACATAGCGAAACAAAAACGCCCCATGCCGCCGTGCTTACCCAAGCTGTCCCCTGCTAGCTACAGTAGTTCAGGAACGCATCGGGAATCGGTACGGCAAGACCTGCTTCCTGATATTGATATCAATTCCAAAATTATATATCTCAGTTATCTAATATTCTAAAAGGATTTGCAATGGCGATGTGACTTGGATAACACAAAGGCGGATATATATGGACAAATCTGACAAGCAGTCGTACTAAAAAAACCGAAGTTGCTGAACTGAACTGAACCCTCCTCGCGATATGATGAGCACAAGAGATCAGATTATTTGCGTTGTTTAGGAGGCTTTTCCTGCAGAGCTATCTGGGATCGCTGGATTTTGTCCTCCTCAATCAAGCATGCCGCGCCAGGAGCGTGGCACGGATGCCTTCGAGATCCTGTGCATCGAAACAGGACGCGGTTTTCGCTGGTCGCGTACGTGACCTGCTTCAGTTCAGATTTTGTGTGCAGTTGGATATGCTAACTTTCCTGTCCATGCCTACGTGTATGAGCTGTCGGTCCGATTACAAAAATTTTGTGGATGATTATATTAAGTACAGATCCTACAATGACGTCCTGTCCATTCCTACCATGATTGATAATCGTGCACATCCTACAATGACGGTATGACATCGTCTAAGACGAGGGTATCCGGATCGCTGTCAGAGTTAAATGTCATTTTTTGCGTTTATGGAGCTATATATGCATGACAACTCGAAATTACGGTTTCAAAGACTTTTATTCATGTTTGGAACACCGGAAAAATATCATGATTTTTTGGAGGTTAATATGTTAAAATCAGAAACTTAAGTTATGGTATTTATAGTCGTAAAAAAGACATATGATATTTATGCGATATATCAGGTTAGTTTACGAGGCAAGATCATAAACGAAATATTCTGACATGACCGTCGGATCTGTTGATAGGTGTGGAGTTAAATACTGAAAACTTTGCTTGTCGTTTGCTAGTAAATATGTTGAGCACAGTTTGGTACAGACAGGTCGTTCTTGTGTCAAATATCTATGCCACCACATGCCAGATCAATAACATGTCGACCATGAAAGAAAGGAACCTATGTGGCTGCCAGGGGTTAATGTTTCGGCCGATGATGCTAAACACAAGGTGCTCTGTTGCTAATGCTATTCAATTTGATTTTTCATTTGTACTAGAGTATAAGTATAAAAATGTACTAGAATATCGCATTAAAATAGTGCATTGTTGAGAAAATATTTGAAATGTTGTGCCTTCTATCTCACTTTTTGCAGACATATTACTGACGATTTTAAGGTAAATATTAAGCGCTAAATAAAACATTATATTTTTAAATGGTCCTTGCATTCTTTCGAAGATCATTGTTATGGAATCTGGAGAGAAGACCAACGCGAGAATGAAATAAAATTCCACATAATATTTATTTTTTACAAAAAAAGATCCTTATCAATTCGTGTATTTGTTGTATTTCACATTTTCACTTGATTTTTGTACGGATTGGAGAAGACACTAATTTCCACCAAAGCTCCACAGTTCCAAACAGATGCTTAATTTTATGATAATTAATTTCGACTCACATCTAAATCAGCTCACAATGCCACTATATACAGAGGAATATGATTTAAAAAGCAGAGTCACCGCTTAGCACCATATATAAAATTATACAAATACCTCTACTTTTGCAGGACGCCATACAGAGACCTTGTCAAAAGCAATAGGAATATAGGATATACTCCCTCCATCTTCAAATAAACTAATTGATTAAATTGTCCTAAATATCAAATATTTTAAAATAAGTTAGTAGTATTATGAGGACCAAAAAATTCTAATAATATATAGAGCCACACCTTGTAATGTAAGTGCTAGGTACTACCTCTGTTCGTTAATAAATGACAATTTGGACAGAAATTAATACTAGAAATAGGCTAAAGTGTGGTTGGTGCTTACGTCAAATAAAAAAATGATGGAAGTAGTAGTACGTACAACGAGCCACATTATTGTTTTTTGACGAATCTCGCGCTATCATTTTTCAAGTCGTAGAAGTTTGGAGCAGAGATCCTCCTATGAAATGGGAAAACGAGAGAGAATGCGGCCGCGTGCATGGTTGGTGAAGGCGATTGACCAAATAAGCTGTGAGATCCCTGTTGCAATCCGCGTACGTCTTGGCCTGCTCGCGCAGGTTCATGAGCTGCATTTCTTAGGATTTTGTTCCCTGCAAATACATCTAAAGAAACTGAAACGCCAGGCAGTTTGCAAGGAGCTGGACGAACGAATCCTGGTGGAAAGCAACTGGGAACTCCGGGATTGGATCGGCAGGAATCTCTCCCAGATAGTTGAACAAGCAACTGAAAAGATCAAATAGAATAATTTTCCGCAAAAAAAAAGATCAAATAGAATAATATTTGAAGTAAACTACAAGTGGAAACAAGAGGTGGTTGGTTCCCAGTTGAGGTTGCAGCTAGGCATGCACGAATCCTGAAAAGCACAGCTTCGAGGGGCCCAAGTCCGATCATGCATATATCTTACTCCTATACATGACATCATATTATCCTGTGCTTTGAATTGATTTTCCAGATGGAACAGTAATGTACTGGTAGCATTCCAGGGAGTAATTTTCGCTGTAATAAGCAGGGTGTCCGTTTCCTGGAAAAGAAAAGCAGGGCAGAAACAAAAGAGAGAGAGAAAGAAAAGAAGCAACAGTTCCATGAGTCCTATGTTCCCAAGCAACAAAATATACGGTGACGCATTTGGGACTGTCACCGCATCCTACTTTTAGCATCGCAACCGAATGCCTCCCGAGCCCAAAAGACACAACTATATTGGTGAATGGTGACCGTCCAGGTGTCGGGTCTACGGCTGCCGTTGTGTGTCCGTGTGATGAACAAAGACCAGAGACAGAGCAGGAAGCAGGAAGAGAGGAGATATTTGCTGTGCTTGATGAGTAAATCGAACAGATCAGACGGCTTCTGTTGCGTGTTTGTCTGCTCTGTTTCGAGCTAAGCTTTGCTTCACTTATTACATGGTCACTTGCTACACTTATTACTGTACAAAAACGGAATATATAAACAAAGAATTCCCGTTTGATCATATAGATATATATACTTCTACTACAATGATTCAGTAGTCATGTTAATCGATCGATCTATACAGAAGAAATCGTCTAAAAAAACCACCTGGCTGGAATCCTCCGAAAATAAAATTGTCCAAGAGGATCCCTGTCCGGTTAATCCTGACCGCCGGTTGTGCTTGGTGAGCTCAGCTGAGCCCGAGCGTCTGCACCAGGCCGCCCATCTGCAGCGCCGCGTCCTGCCACGGCACGGCGCCGCCGCGCTGCCGCCCCACGAACTCCATCACTTTGGCCAGCAAGCCGCCGTCACGCCGCTGCTGCTCGGCCGACCTGCTGCTGGCCGCGGCGCCGGCGGCCCTGTCGTTCTTGAGCAATGAGATGTAGGTGCCGAGGTCGTGCACGCTGGCGAGGTCTCCGACCTTGATGAAGTCGAGCGGGAGCTCCACGCCGACGTGGGTGTAGCAGGAGCCCCGCCATGGCCGGAGCACCTCCGTGGTGGCCTCGTTGAGGAAGATGCCCGGGAGCTTGGTGATGGGGTCGTGGACGTTGGCCACGCGCAGCGCCTTGACGCCGAGCTCGTCGCACCGTGCCTTGAACGCGGCGTTCCCGACCCTGGGCCCGCCGAAGGAGAACACGGTCACCGGCGCGCCGCGGTTGAGGCCGAGCTCGGCGAGGTCGTAGGCGAAGAGCAGCGCGAGCGCGCTGCCCATGCTGTGCCCCGCCACGGTGACGCTGACGTCGTCCTCGCCGGCGGGCCGGTCCTTGACGAGGCGGGACACCTCCCGGAGGAGCTGCTCCCGGCAGCTGCCGGCGCCGCCGAAGCGGCAGGTCTTGTCGGCGGAGGTGTAGAGGCTGAGGAACCCCGACTCGACCTTGACGTCGGGGCGCGGGTCGCAGGGGTCGAGGCGCGCCGGCTCGAGGGAGCTCATGAGGTT